>CM042152.1:67547129-67549629 GCA_023376005.1 Doryteuthis pealeii | reverse complement strand
ATGTGTATGTGTGAATGTGTGTGTATATATATACATAGATATAGTAAGTGTTTGTGTCTACAAGACTGAGAAGATATTTGGTCATTTCACCCCAACAAAATCAATGCTAATGCAGTTTATCAAGAGCTTTATATATATATATATATATATATAATATATATATATATATATATATATATATATATATATACATTTTTTTAGTGAATCTGTCATTCCTCATTTTCACTTTTTTTATTCATTCTCAACATAGTGTTGGATTCATTTTCTCTTTTCTTGCCCCCCCAATATATATATATATATATATATATATATATATATATATATATATATATAGTAAGTGTTTGTGTATACAAGTCTGAGACGATATTTGGTCATTTCACCGCAACAAAATCGATGCTAATGCAGTTTCTCAAGAGCATTTTTCTCCGCCTCCTCCTTTTTTTTCGGTCGGTCTGTCAAGGAATATGCACTTCAAGTAACACAACAACAAGTACCTCATAAAGAGGACGGTGTGATCGAGTAGGTATTAGCGTCACTGACAATGACTCGCCAGACAACATGTCCGGTTCTTCGTCAGCAATCACCGAAAAGGTGCATTCAATGCAAAAGAATCCAAACAACAAGTACGCATGCGTCAGCGCAGTCGCAAGTACGAAGAAAATGGCGCTCGTGGCTTCAGCTGTGTTTCTTGTCATCCTTCTGGAAGTCTGGGTCATTTCTCTTCTCGTTGGGGTTGTCGCCTTTCCGAATGGTGCCCCGATTTCCGCCTGCTCGGATCTTCGTCCTTTTCACGGGGCCAGGCTGACTGGATTCGCCATTGAAGAGATAATAGACAGACCAACTCCGTACGTGGTTAAAACTAACCAAATCGAACCGAATTTATACGAAGGTAAGTTTATCTAGACCTTGGTTTCGTTTCGTTTGGTTTGTTGGATTTTACGGCATGTCAACCCTTGTTGGGTTATTCTATGCCGAAGACGTTTTGTTCTATTCATGCTTGATGGATATTCAATTTTTTTTAAACTCAACTTTTTAACACGTTTTTTTTATTCATATTTTTCTATTTAACCTGTAGATGGGACCCTAACATGTACTACCACTCCGGGTCATTTCAGTTAAACGTTCCCCATGCCAATATTAGTTAACAAATCTACCCATTCTCAGGTTAGGAAACCAAAATAATGTCCTGTCGTGTGAGACAATTGTCTATAATTTCAGTCACCTCTGTGTCTTTGAATGAAACCAATATTCCACTCTGACCCGGAGTGGTAGTACATGTTAGGGTCCCATCTATGGGTTAAATAGAACAAAATGAGTTCTAAAAACATGTTTAAAAATTGAGTTGAAAAAGAGAATTGAGTTCCCATCAAGAATGAATAAAACAAAAATGTCTTCGGCATAAAATAATCCAACAAAGGTTGACATGCTGTAAAAACCAACCAACCAACCAACCAACCACAAAGCGATGTAAGTTTCACTAATGTTACTGTTAATAATTTTTCTGGACGTATATAAAATTGTATTATTTCTACTTTGTCGTATGTCATAGAAAAGCAGTTTGAAAGTTTCATGCATGTTTGCAATATATTTGAGCACAATTGATAAAAAATAATAGCATAAAATAGGCACTGCCAATTTGTTCACTCATTTTCATTTTAAAAACGAATTAAAATTAATTAAATCGATTATTTAAGGTCAAATTTTTTCTAATTCGAAAAGTAGTAATATAATGAGCATCAGTAAAAAAAAAAATCAAAATAATATTACACATATAGTTGTAGAAGAATAGTAGTGGTACTATTAAACCCATAGCTGGGGGATAACGAGGTTCATACATTTCACAAGTGAACGTAATAGCACGACTGAAGTTCAAACACTTACTACGATGTGACAGACCAGCATGTTACCCACTACGCCAAGGGGACTCCCCCGTTTGCATTTAGATTTCTTGTGTAATTATTAAGATATTTTTTGCACAAAATTATATGATTTTAAGTATTCCTATCTCATACAAATAATTTGCAAACAGATCTATTTGACCCATATATGGTTTTAAGTAATTATTTCTACTTAGTAATATTCATTTGTTTGTACACAGTTGTATGGTTTTAAGTAACTAATCAGCTCTGTTTGGGGCATTAGAATACACCGACTGGATCTCTGCAGAAGGACAAGACTCCCCAATGGGGCCACCTGTTGGCCGTGGTGGCGACCCGTGATGTTTAAGGGTGGAACACTGGGGGCTGAGCAGTCCATGACATGCAATACTCTACTTAGACCCTTAGGCTAGACGGGCGGTCGGAGAGCCCCCTCCGATCAATCGGCTGTCACATCAAGCCCTAGTACCTATATGATTGTCCCGACCGTATTGCCCTTATGGAAAGCCCTGACCCTTTTTTTATGGTTGCTAGAAGGCGGTGGTCGGGCTCTTCATGTCCTGGGAATGACTTTAAACTCTGTCTTATGGTGAGGTTCTAGTTCTGGAGTTCTGGGGAATATG
>CM042152.1:67514629-67542129 GCA_023376005.1 Doryteuthis pealeii | reverse complement strand
CTAAAATAAATATATGTGAGATTATGAACAGTTGTTAAAAACTGATTATTTATTTTAAATTAAACATTATTTTTTATAGTAATTGTTTTCCCAGTGCACATTTATTAAACATCATTCCAGTGCATTTTTATAGTAAACATCATTGTCCAGTGCATTTTTATAGTAAAAATCATTCCAATGCATTTTTATAGTAAAAATCATTTCCAATGCATTTTTATAATAAAAATATTTTCCAATGCATTTTTATTAAAAATCCTACCAGTGCATTTTCATAGTAAAAATCATGTCCAATGCATTTTGATAGTCAAAATCATTTCCAATGCATTTTTATAGTAATTTTTCCAATGCATTTTTATTAAAAATCCTTCCAATGCATTTTCAAAGTCAAAATCATTGTCCATGCATTTTCATAGTCAAAATCATATCCAGTGCATTTTTATAGTAAAATCATTTTCAATGTATTTCTATACTAAAAATTATTTCCAATGGATTCTTATAGTAAAAATAATTTCCAAAGGGAGTATGGGACAACAAGCGAGGATCGAACTTGCTATTCAGTAGTGATAGATCTGCGAGATTAGCTTGCTAACCATTACACCACGATCGGACGCCTTCTCAAGGACATTAGTATGAAGAGTCATAAAAAAGTTTGATTGAATATAAAGTCACTTTCTCCGAATGAGAATCGCGGAACGATTGTAAAACTATTTTTATGTTGATTTTAAAGAGAATCAAAAAGGTATATTTTGTTGAAATATTAATTTCTTATACACCTGTCTCGATAAGCACTAAGTGGGATAAGAAAAAATGTAATTTCTACCACACCTGTTATTTTTTTAATTATCAGGTATCTCTTTACTTTTGACGCAGACTTGTACGGTACTTTGATCGGCGTCATAAAATGTCGATTCTATGCCAATAAAATTCCTATTTCTTTTTCGGTACTTAATAAGATGATTCTAATAATATGCTTGAAATTCAACCTGGAATCAATTAAACAAGACATTTGTTCATATTTTATTTTATTATTTTAATTTTGAAAAAAAATGTCCAACTTGTTTTTCTTAGCATAACGGATCCATTATTCGCCCCAAAACGAAACCTACAAGCGTTTTTATTTTGGGATTAAAGCAAAGGTCATTTAAAAATTAAGATTATAAAAATTTATTCAATTAATTTTGTCAAGCGACAAAAATTACCACACACAGAAAAAAAATGAAAGAAAGAAGTTTGACATTTGATTGTTTTATTCTGTAGGTGTTATTTCTGGAACTATTCCCTTTCGCGCATTCATGGTGCAGGCTCGGATTGACGGTTCACAGCAAGTCGTGGGCAAATTCATACGCTTTAACGGGGACACTACCAAAACGCTGGCCTGTTCACAAAAAGACGACACCATTACGCATACGAATGATCGTCCGAAGCAGCAAATAACATTCGTTTGGCATGTTAATGATTTAAACATACCGGAAAGCAGAATTCACTTTGTGTAAGTAATATTTTTATTTTCAAACTTAATAAAAAAAAAGATGCTCCTAAAGTAATGCCTCCTACTTACTTCCACGGAAAATACAACAGACAGTGAAAGAAGGCGCACTTATCGTTACGGTTATTGTCGTAGTTGATGGAATCGGCGATCCGACTTTAAATTCTAGAAGAGCCTGATTGCGTTTCACTTCGCGTTAATGCTCTTGGAAAAAGGCATGAATCAATCAGTTTTCCGGCCACCCCAGCTATGGTTAAATCGTAGGGTAGACTGGTTTATTTAGCCTTGGTAAGACGCCTCCACTAAAGGAACAGTTTGTATAATATAAAAGATCCGAAAAAACTTTTATACAGCAATAGTCTTGATAAAGATTCTAAAAATTTAATGAGATTAGTAAAAAAAAAAAAAGTAAAGTTGGTGAAGTGGCCTATAGTCAGTATCAGCCGTACAGCGAGGAAGTCTATTCCCTTTTCGCTAGCGCTGGAAAATTGTTTTTGCTGAGGTGGAGCGCCACACCTACTGTCAGCGTCCTTAAATTACCACACATATCAGATTATCCAAGCTGTGCTACTCATGCGCTGAATTGACGAGGGCCGGCAATGAAACCATATCCTTGACGATTACCTAGACAGATGCTCTTCCGACTTATCTAAACCGGCATTTTACAAAAAAGTTAGACATTCTTTAAACTAAGAGATCAAATTCCATTTCCTAGAGTTATAATTGTTTTTGAGAGAAGTATAATAGAAGTTATGTTTGTCGGGATTTCGTTTTGTTAAAGTTCATTTAATTAATGACAGCCATCATGGAACGGAGAAACTGTCAAGGCAGATTTCAAAAACTAAGTCTATTAAACAAATGGATTTTCTCTTACTTATAGAGTAATATATTTCTTGAACAAAAATGTCCTAATCTGATCAAAATCAGCATTAGCGTGCAAGATTCTCAGATTAATTTGGAAGATTTCAGAAAAAAATGGTAAAAATAAGAATTCAAGAAGGAATTTTTAGGAACTATCCGAAGAATTACTTAACAGAATTTAATCTGTAGATTGACATTATGTTTACGTGGTATATGTTCATTGCAAGGATATATTTTGTTGTTGTTGTTTAAGGTTAATGTCAAAAGACGGAAAAAAGGGAAGATGCACAAAAAGGCATGACAAATACATAAATAAATAGATAAATTTGATTTTGTTTCATCTGTCAGCGTTACTGACATTTGGTAATTCCTAAAGCTAATATGATATATATATATATATATATATATATATATATATATATATATATATTAATAGTATCACCCATAGATAAGTAGACTTCTAACAATTTTATAATGAAAATTTAATTTTCTTCAAAACCAAACATACCAGAACTTAATTATATTTCGTGGTATATTATCAAAACAGATATCATTAGGTATTCTTAAGTTTCAATATTGCAGAGTTTGGTAATAAGTAATACCTAATAATATCCGATGTGTGATCGCCTAGTCTTTTTTACTTCTTTGGCCGGACATGTTGTCTCTTCTAACTTGTTACTTCTTTCTACTTTTAACTCAGGGCTTGTGTAATTAATTAACAAGGCTTATTGCTTTGATCAAAGGTTTTATTTGCCCGTTTACTAACCCAACGCGCGGAGTGAGCCCAGCCCACAGTCACACGTCTGTGCTGCGTCACATCTCGGCTAGAACTGATTACCTAACTAGTTCTCAGGCGACTCGCGATATTCTCGCCTCTGAGGTCAGTTGGGGCCAGTAACCGTCACTGGTATTTTTCCATTCCTCAGAGCTCTCGCTACAGGGCTTGTCAAAAGCCCTTACGCCAATATACAATTACGCAACAGTATACTCTTCCGGGTTAGCTCAGTCGGTAGAGCGTTCGGCTAGAAACCACAAAGTTTCTAGTTCGATACCGGTCTTCGCCAACTCAGCGTATGAGTAGCACAGGGATCTGTGCGGTAAAGTAAGGAGCTGATGGTAGGTGTGGCGCTCCACCTCAGATGCTAAAACAATCTCCTTGGTCTAGCGCTATTGAAAAGGGGATAGACTCCGTCGCTGACTGGCTGATACCGACTTTAGGACGCCCCGTCGACTTTTTTTCATACTCTTCTACAAGAAATAATAAATTCCTCGTATCTGGTTTTGAAGAAAATTATTTTTTGAATTTAAAAATATGTTAGATGCATACGCATTACTTGGCATTTACAGTTGCTGCATATTTCCTATTGACATCAGACGTGTTCGATCTCAGGTCAAAGACTTAATAATATATATTACTTAAGCCCTTACCCGGTAAGACGAGCGGATGGAATTGCCCCATCCGATCAATCAGCTAGTCGTGTTAAGCACCTATATAATTGTCCCGACCGTATTCTTGAAATTTGCTATTATGGCATAAGCAATCAGGGACACCTTAAAAGACAGTATTAACAAAAATTAGCATATATAGTTTCTATAAACAAACATTAATAACCCAAATAATTGATTCTCAGTAAATTTATTGTTGGTAAATTCATCGTATGGTAAAATTTATTGCAGATAAATTATTTGTGGCTAAATTAATTACTTTTAAGGATTTCATAAAAAAAGCTGCAGGATTAGGGTTAACTTTCCGTTAACCCTAATCCTGCAGCCTATATTATCTGAGTAATTAATCGGATGCGATGAATTTATAAAACTAACCAACCAATCAAATATGTTTATTTTATTTTACTTTTTATCCAGGGCAACTGTGGCCAAGTCTTACAGTGAATTCTGGACAAATGTCTCATCAGAAGCGGTCATAATTGGCTCACCTATAAAAGAAATGACAACATCAACTGCTATGAGCCAATCAGGTAAGGTTATCAGTTTACAATTTCTTTCTATATATTAAAAAAAATGCGTGCATGTCTTTAGTAACGCTAGATTAACTTTGATACTTAAATTCTATAAGAATTTAAATGGAAGCATGGTGGCTTAGAGATAGAGGATATTCATTTTATGATCTCGTGATTCGGTTACCACCGACTAAAGTTTTCTATCCTCCAAATATGTATAGTCATACTAAAAAAAGTAACTCCGAAAATAATCAAAAGAAAATTCCTGATCTTCCGCCAGGCTGGATTAACACAAAGTCTTTTTTACTTGGGGAACCAGGCACAAACCGAAGCTCATTTGGGGCGCCTTAGGCACTGGGCAATAAACCCGGTGCTGTCCCTTTTAGGTGAGGAGCAGGTGGTACCTAGTGGGGACGGTCCCCTGGGACCACGCGATGTATATATAATGTCCTGATGATATATATATATATGTATATATATATATATATATATATATATATATATATCTTATTATAATGGAGATTGTGTGTTTTCTGTAACCGAAACTATATTCCTACTCAAGTCACAATTCTCTTAGTTATTGACAGCACATTCTCCATGATTTTATTTTTATTTAAACCTCAATTATTAATAAAATTGTCTTTCATTATTAATACTGTTAACTATGTCTACATACTGACAACATGCAATTATATTTATATATACAACAAAATAGCGGTTTACAGTGTGAACGGGAAGGCTAATTTGCATATTAATATTAAAAAATCGAATTTAATAAATATGTGCTAGTATTGATTTCTAACTGTTTGGTTTTATTTTAATGAATATAAGCAAAAATCTCTTCAACGAATCTTAAATGAAATCCATTAACAAGATAAAATAACTCATTTTATTCTTTACTTCCTCTTATAACTAAATACTTAAATTAGAAAAAGTAACAATGAAAGACGAGAGTGATGAAGAGTAAGTTTCAGTTGTTCCATTTTTTATATACTCCCTCTGTTTAATCTTTTACTATATCAAATCTTTTTATCTGTATTCTTATTTAGTTTCATTAGCCTTTCTATTTAATACAATATTTATTACATTAAAACTTAAATACTTGCACCCGGAGGGTGCATATATTTGCCAGTATATATAATAATTAATAAATAATTACCTGGTGTTATTGATCTCTAATATTATCGTTTTATTCTCCAACGCATTAAAATAAATCCTATGAATAATTTTATATAGAAACCAATAAAAATTTAATTAAGATAAGTGTAATCTTTTTATCGACGTACTTATCTAATTCCGTTAGTCTTTATAATGTATTTTATTATATTAAAATTCAAATACATACGCCCGGGGGCTCATAATATTGCTTGTTTAAATAATAAAGTAGCACTTGAAAGTGAATCATTTACCTTATTTTTGGAAGATTGTGTTGCGCCAGTCAAATTGTAATCAAAATTTTAAACTTGGGATTCATTGTGATTCAGATGTGAAAAGACGCCTTAATGAGCAGCCTATGTGCCCACTAAAGCACACCTGATTGTATCCATATCTTCCATTCTGATTTTCTTTTATTTGTCCCAAATTTCAAATGTGCGTTCCAGGGAGAAGACGGGGCCCCAAAAATCCCACAAAACGTGACCTGAACGAGCAAGACAACCAGATGAACCCCCCACCATCACCACATCATCATCACCAACAAGGACATCAGCAGTGGCAACATCCACCGGGAGGTCGTCCGTTCTTGGAGAATGAAGAATTCCAATTCCTACCGGAAATGGATCCACCAATTGTGCTACAACCAATTCCTTCGACCATTCCTTGGAGGAATCATGATATTAGCCCTGGTCAACTACTGATGCCAAGACGGATCGAACCCAAGACGACTTCGACAAAGAATCCACTTGTTTCTCGGGTGAATGCAACGCTCGTACAGGAAACCCCAAACCTGTCATCCGGGACCACCGGAAGCAGACCTAGTCACGTGGGGTACGTTCATGTTTTCCCGTTAATTATTAGCAGAGATTCAGAGCATTCCTAAAAAAAAATACTTTTATAATATGATATCTGTTTTAATGTTTCATTTGATGATTACAATTTACGTTAGTTTTATTAGGATAAGGATTAGAAGTGTTCGATAACATGAGCCGTCTCTTTTACTTACCTCTTCACTTTTTTATTTTATCATAATTTCACACCTTTGCGAGTTTTTCAAACCATGTGGGTAGTATTTCAATCAAGTATAAGTGACATCAAGGAGTGATCTAATAATAATAATAATAATAATAATAAATAATAATAATAATTTGGAAAGTTTGGAAATCAGAGGAAGGATTGAAACCATTCAGAACACTGCACTGCTGCAATCTGCCAGAATACTCAGAAGAGTCCTGGAGACATGAGGAGACCTGAGGAGACTTGCTGTCACTCAGACTCCAGTGAAAGGCCATCAGCTAACGCTGATGTGATCTGTTCTTGCGAATGAAACGCATAAGATTATCTGGGACTTCGAAATAAAGATGGATCACCTTATCCCTGCAAGGAGACAAGACCTAGTGCTGATTAACAAAAAAGAAAGAACTTGTCGACTGGTGGATTTTGCGGTTCCAGCAGACCACAGAGTGAAGATGAAGGAGTGAATAATAATAATAATAATAATAATAATAATAGTAATAATAATAATAATAATAATAATAATAATAATAATAATAAAATCCCTGGCAGAAGTAAAAATCCACAGAGGTAATTTCCAAGGAGATTCGCTTTCACCACAACTATTTATTATAGCAATGATGCTACTCAACTGCATACTTAGAAAATGTACTGGGGAATACAAATTCACTAACTCACAGGAAAAAAAATAAACCACCTTATGTACATGGATGATATAAGAATATTTGCAAAAAGAACTAGAAACCCTGCTACAAACTATGAGAATATTTACAGCCAAGATATAAGGATGGAATTCAGAATCGAAAAATGTGCTATGCTAGTAATAAAACAGGGTGAAAGAAAATTAATGGACGGAATACAACTACCAAATCAGGACACTTTTACAACACTTGGAGAAAAAGAAATTTACAAATACTTAGGATTTTAGAAGCAGACAATATCGAGCAAACAGAAATGAAAGGAAAAGTTAATAAAATAATACCCCAGAATAACAAGAAAACTCATAGAAACCAAGCTCAACAAGAGAAATCTTATCAAAGGAATAACTACCTGGGCCGTGCCCGTTATAAGATTGTCTGGGCAATTCTTAAAATGGTCAAAAGAAGAACTCAGACTGATTGACCAAAAGTCTAGAAAATTAATGACAATGCACAAGGCTTTACACCCTAGAGACGATAGAGATAGACTATAAGTATCGAGAAAGGAAGGTGGAAGGGTCTTGCCAACATAGAGGACTGCGCAGTGGCCACAATCCAAAGACTTGAAGAATACACAAAAAAGAGCAAAGACAGATTACTTATGGCAGCCAATAACAGCAGATGTAATATATGGACAAACAGAAAAACAACAAAAACTAGAAAACATAAATGGGAAGAAAAACAATTATATGAATACTTCAAACGACAAATCGGAGAGGTTGCACATGAAAAAGACTTGGATATGGCTAAGAAGAGGAAACCTCAAAAGAGAAACTGAATCACTAATAATTGCTGCTCAAAATAATGCCATAAGGACAAATTATAATCAAAGCAAAAATTGATAAAACCAACAGAACAGTCAATTTAGACTATGCGGTGACAGAGATGAGACCGTGTAAACCGTGTACTAAGCGAGTGTAGCTAACTAGCACAACGGGAATACAAAAATAGGCATGACTGGGTTGGGAAGGTGATCCATTGGGAATTATTTCAAAAAATTAAATTTTGACCATACAAAAAATGGTATGTGCATAAACCAGAATCTGTTCTTGCGAATGAAATGCATAAGATTATCTGGACTTCGAAATAAAGATGAATCACCTTATCCCTGCAAGGAGACCAGACCTAGTGCTGATTAACAAAAAAGAAAGAACTTGTCAACTGGTGGATTTGCGGTTCCAGTGAGTGAAGATGAAGGAAAACGAAAAGATAGACAAATACTTGAACCTTGCCAGAGAATTATAAAAGCTATGGAATATGAAAGTCAAAGGGATACCAACTGTAGTTGGTGCACTTGGAACGGTCCCAAAAAGCTTGGAAAAAATACTGGAGAATCTGGAAATCAGAGAAAGTGTTGAGAGCATCCGGACTACTGCGTTGCTGCAATCGGCTAAGATACTCAGGAGACTCTTGGAGACCCGAGGAGATTTGTTGCTACTCAGATTCCAGTGAAATGCCATCTCAAAAGGAGTGAAAATAACAACAACAACAACAATAATAATCTTATTATAATGGAGATTGTGTGTTTTTCTGTCTGTAACCGAAACTATATTCCTACTCAAGTCACAATTCTCTTAGTTATTGACATCACATTCTCCATGATTTTATTTTTATCTAAACCTCAATTATTAATAAAATTGTCTTACATTATTAATACTGTTAACTATGTCTACATACTGACAACATGCAATTATATTTATATATACAACAAAATAGCGGTTTACAGTTTGAACGGGAAGGCTAATTTGCATATTAATATTAAAAAATCGAATTTAATAAATATGTGCTTAATATTATTGATTTCTAACTGTTTGGTTTTATTTTAATGAATATAAGCAAAAATCTTTTCAATGAATCTTAAATGAAATCCATTAACAAGATAAAATAACTGTCATTTTATTCTTTACTTCCTCTTATAACTAAATACTTAAATTAGAAAAAATAACAATGAAAGACGAGAGTGATGGAAGAGTAAGTTTCAGTTGTTCCATTTTTTATTATACTCCCTCTGTTTCAAATCTTTTATTATACTCCCTCTGTTTCAAATCTTTTTATCTGTATTCTTATTTAGTTTCATTAGCCTTTCTAATTTAATACAATATTTTATTACATTAAAACTTAAATACTTGCACCCGGAGGGTGCATATATTTGCTAGTAATAATAATAATGCGATCATGACCAATCATATCAAGGCGAAAATAGATAAGATACAACGTAAAAGCAAGTGTAGGATGTGTAGAGACAGAAACGAAACGGTTAATCCTATAGTAAGCAAATGCAGCAAGCTAGCACAAAAGGAGTTAAAGACACGACTGGGTGAGAAAGGTGATCCACTGGGAATTGCGCAACAATATATATATATATATATATATATATATATATATATATATATATATATATATGTATCAGTGTGTGTGAGAGTAAATATAAAACTATGAGAAAACAAAATATTCTAAGTTAGGGTAGCATGGATATGAAGTCAACGGCAGATGGTTATTGACAGTTTCTCCTCTATGCGATTCTAAACCCAAACCTTGGTTTGGAAATAGCATAGGCGAGGAACTGCCAGTAACCAAGTATCGTTGATTTCAATCCACTTACCCTAACACACACACACACACACACACACACACACACACACACACACATATATATATATATATATATATATATATATATAAGTTAAGGTAGCATGGATATGGAGTCAACACCTGATTACTGGGAGTTTCTCGCTTATGCGATCTTCAGACCAAAGAAAATTGCATTGGCAAGAAACTATCAGTAACCAGGTGTTGATTCAATGTCCACCCAATTTTAACTTAAATGTAAATGCTCTATCGCTGATATTGAGCACTGTCTACCAACAAATATAGTAGTCTTATTATCTACAAATATATATATATATATATACAGATTCGCTGTATTTATACATACTGGATCATCAATATTAGTACAGTGGATCTTAGAAATCACATATAGAATCATCCCTTACTACCAAGTTTTGGATAAATCTCATATATATATATATATATATATATATATATATATATATATATATAGTCATCCACAGACACCGTGTTTTAACGTATTACGTCTTTTCAGTCTGGCTAGACATTTACAGGCTACCTCTAACCGGGATGGAAACCCAACCGATTAATCATCAGTCAGACTTTTTTAACCACGCGACCAGATTTCTTAACCTACAAATTGGGAGGTGGATTTTAACTGATAAATTCAGACATTTGTATATATGTAAAGACTGCCAGAGAGTGCTCCATGCGTTTGATAAGAGAAAGTTGCCTTTATATATATATATATATATATATATATATATATATATATATATATATATATATATATTTCCTCATGCTTCGCAGTAAAACCAAATAAATATTTTCCCATAAATTTATATTATAGACACACACACACACGCGCGCGCGCGCACACACACATATATATATATATGTCATTTATATACAGGTATAATATATACACTGAAAATTAGACTCATCATATATATATATATATATATATATATATATATATATTGTTTGTGAGTGTGTGTGTGTGTGTGTGTATGTGTGTGTGTGTGTCTAGTGGTTATTGTATTTTTGTTTAAGAGTTCTTGAATCAACCCGTAGTCATATGTGCATTATAGCAAGCCCATAATGAAGAGAAAGTTTGATTTTATCTGATCAATTAATGAAACTGCTTTTTCCCTTGCAGATGGAACAACCAGCAAGTCACTGCGCAATCGCACGAACCACATATAACTGAAAGTTCTCGTTCTTTAAAGCAGACGACATCAGGAAGCCTTGGTAAGAGGGCGCTTCTTAATTCACTAAAAGTATTTCAGTTTGCAGATTGTATGTGGGAGACCGCTTCATTTTGCTACAAATTCTTAATTTGAGTGAAAAAGGGCTGACGATTTAAGGTTGACGCAAAAATGACAAAGTTGTCTTAACCCCCCCCCCCAATCCCCCCCCCCAAAAAAAAAATAATGAAGCGTTTTATCTATTTTTTTTTTCTTAAATTGATTATCAAACGCGAAATAAATAATTTCCGTATTTTTCTCCCGGGTTATATTTTTTTCTTCTGATTTTCTTTTATTTTTTCTAATAATTTTAATTTTCCCGACATGCTTCAATTTTTATTTAATTATTATTCTTTTTAACGAGAATCGTTTGATTTGGTTGAAGTTGGTTTTCATTAATGTGCAATTTCTCGAGGAGATTTTTTTCTTTTTTTCATGTTCTTTATCTTTTCGAGTGTCACGTAATTTTTTTAAAAAATTTCTTTTTTTTTATTCCTCGAGTGTGACCTGATTTCTTTTTTACCTTCATTTTTTCTTTTTTCTTTCTTTTTAAAAAATTATTTTCTTGAGCGTCATGTGATTCTTTCTTTTTAAATACTTCGAATGTGATCATTCTTTCTTTCTTTCTTTCTTTTTCGTCTGTCACGTAATATCTCTTCCTTTCTTTTTCTTTTTTTCTTTTCTTCAGTGTCACGAGATTCTTTCTTTTTTTTACTTCCTAGAGTGTGACCTTTCTTTCTTTCTTTCTTTCTTTCTTTCTTTCTTTCTTTCTTTCTCGTCTCTAACGTAGTTACTTTTTTCTTTTTCCCTTCTTTATTTTTTCGAGTGCCATGTGATCTTTTCTTTCTTTTTTTTTTTAATTCCCCGAGGGCTATTTACTTTTTTTCTTTCTTTTTGTTCTTTCTTTTTTTCAATTTTTATTCCTTGAGTTTCACGTGATTTCTTTTCTTCCTTTCCATTTTCTCATTTATTAAACTGTCATTTTACTTAATTCATTTTTGTAATGTTTTTTTCCTCGTACTTTTTTTTTGTTTATTTTTTTTCCACTTGGTTGCTTGCACTCTTAATTTTCAATTACCCGATTTTCATAAATTATTTCCAGTAATTTAAAGATCCCAAACATACATCTTAATCAGTGATTGTATGGATTCAGAAAAAAAAGATTCCAGTTCTGTCATGGCCTTCAAAGAGTTCAGACTTGTATCTTATTGAAAGAATTGAAAGTTCGAATAAATCGTCGGTCAACAAAACACCTCCAGGAATTAGAACGTGTAACCATTGAATAATGGCAGAAAAATCCCAGAAAAGACTTGTTCAGATCCCATCAAAAACTTCAGAAAACGATTGTATCAAGTTATAAAAATGAGAGGCCATGCTAATGACTATTGATATTGTGAAAATTGTTCAATTTCTTTCAATTTTTCATACTCTACGAATAATTTTGTCTTTTCCTCTTTTGTTTATTTTTCTTTTTATATTTCGAATATTTAACCTATCGTTCTCAAAACTGAGTTTTATAAAAGTCTGGCACAAGGCGTGTGGACTAATGGTTAGAGTCGTAGGAAATAGATTCGTCGACCCGAGTTCAGTTCCTGGACGAAACTGTTTGCATTTCACATGGCGCTAATACCCTTGGGAAAGGTATGAATCCAATTCTCCCTCCAGCTATGGACAAATAACAGGACAAACTGGGCTCTTTAACCATAGCTAGGTAACCAGTCTAGGAGAAGGAAAACTCTGAATTCAAACCTATTAAACTCCGCTTAAGAAATTGATATTGTGTCACATCCTGTTCGGGCGGAGGGGTTGGTAAATATATATATATTAGTCTGGCACAAGGTTACAAATGTTAGGCTCGAGCTCACTACAATATTGAGGCCGCCATTACTGCTTGTTTTCGATTGCTTCAGAGCCCAATGTACAAGTTCACCCAGTGAAATTGAAATGTACCACCAATATGTGTGATATTGATAACCGTTGCGCTACGACAAGGTTCTTTTTTTTCGTTCTTTATTATCTCGAGTGACAAGGGTCTGGTTTAGTTCAGTCGGTAGAACACCCGCTTAGGAATCGAAAGATTCCTAGTTTCGGTTCCAGTCCCTGACAACTCAGCACATGAGTAGCACAGATTGGATAATCTGATATGTGCGGTAAAGTGAGTAGCTGACGGTATGTGTGTCGCTCCACCTCAGCAAAAACAATCTCCCTGGTCTAGTGCTAGCGAATAGAGGATAGATTCCCTCGTTATCCGGCTTATATCGACTATAGGCCAACTACTCAACTTTTGTATTATCTCGAGTATTACGTGATTGATTTTTTTTTAAAATTCCTCAGGAGAGAACTTCTTTCTTTCTTTTTTTCTTTCGTTCTTTTCTTTCTTTCTTTCTTTTTCTTTCTGTCGTTCTTTTTTCTTTCTTTTTTCTTTTTTCGCCATTTCTCATTTTTCTTTTTCTTTTTCCTTTTTCCTTCTTTATTTTCTTTGACCTTCCAGTTCTTGTTTGCGTAGAAATCGATTTTTTTAGATCAGTATTCCAATTAAGGAAACTATGTAGACCTTGAAAATCAGCATACGGAATCCTAATTTTCACGCAGACCCGGTAGCAATAATCCACGGCCTTACCATCTGAATCTAAAACCCACCAATGGCCTTTTTCCACGGTATTCGTGAGAGTTATAACCCATTTTAGGAAATCTTGTTTTACCAGATTTTGTGAAATAATAAATTAACTGTATCTATTATTTGGCAGGTAGTGTAGAAGGTTTGAACGGTTGTTCCAAACGGAAAACCTTAAGGTGATAACCGTAAGGGTATTTGCCTGCTCATCCCACTTATAAGGGCTGGACACAAGGTCTCGTTTTTACATGGGCACATAAAAATTGCAACGATCTGGGGGGCATGGCCCCCTTGGATCGATGCTATTAATTGTACTTTACCGGTCCAGAGGGCGAAGCACACTGGACCCCCAGCCGAGGTCGGGTATAGAAGGTAAGGGTATTTGCCTGCTCATCCCACTTATGAGGGCTGGACACAAGGTCTCGTTTTTACGTGGGCGCATAAAAAATTGCATCGATCTGGGGGGATGCCATTAATTGTACTTTACCGGGCCAGAGGCCGAAGCACACTGGACCCCCAGCCGAGGCCGGGTACAGAAGGCAAGTCTCAAAGCATAGAATCTGGAACAGATACTACACTTTGATCCTAAGTATGCAACCAACCGTAAGATCATTTGAGAACTTGCTGTGATTAGATATTCCCAGGTGACCAAATGATTCCAGAAGTTTAAACGTTAGATTTAAACTTTAATTAGCCGAAACCTGTCGAACTAAGAGGTCATAATTCTCATCTATGGACCAGGAGCTCCCGACTTGGGTAAGGAGCCGGTAAGATGCATAATATCATAGATGATAATAAAGTATGTATGCACAAAGGAAATATCTTGTTATTCATCTCAGTAAAAAACACGGAACAGCGTGGTGTCTCAACGAAAGAAGGAACAGCAAGAAGATGACGCACGACCGAGTAACGACAAGATGGTAAAGAAATTAACCTTTGAATTAGACTTCCATTATGTCCGTTATCCATTTACATATACTTCCACGGCCTCAAAGACTGAACGGATAGAATAAAGCAACGGAGGTCCTAACGCTTGTGGCTAGTTGCATTTATTGCGTTTCTCCTCTTCTCATCCGACGATTAGCCATCACCGACATAGCAGTCGTCGGTGACTACACTACATGACGTCATTTGGTGTTGTGTGATATAGCCAAACGTTTGTACAACACATTAATAAACCACCAACATTTAAAACAAGTATTAAGAAACAATAGATCCATTGTAAATAGACATTCGGCACAACTGTATTGATTGATCGATTTTAACGGCATGTCATCTCGTCTAGGCGTATTTTATGCCTGGGGGTTTGAGAATCGTGCTCATTGTACATTTATATTTACCTTTTTTCTTTGTTTCTTAAGAGTTTTTTTTGCACATTAATATCAATTCTACCTATCTAATACAAATAATTTGCACACATTTGTATAGTTTGAAGTATTCCTATCTATTACTGGGTTAGCTCAGTCGGTTAGAAGCCACAAGGTTCCTAGTTCGATACCGGCCCTCGCTTACTCAGCGTATGAGTAGCACAGAGATCCGTGTGGTAAAGTAAGGAGCTGATGGTAGGTGTGGCACTCCACCTCAGACGTTAAATAATCTTCTTGGTCTAGCGCGAGTGAAAAGGGGATAGACTTCCTCGTTATCAGGCTGATACCTACTTTAGGCCACCCCAATGACTTTTTTTTATATGATTTCAAGTAATTATTTCTACTTGATAGCAGTTATTTGTTTGACCATAGTAATAAGCTTTCAAATAACTAATAATAATAATCCTTAGTAAACAATTATAACTTAAAGAAACTATTCTTAACACGAATAATTTAGAGTTATATGGTTTCAACTTTTCCAATCAAATACGAATAATTTTCAAACAGATCTATTTGGCCTATAGATGAAACCCTAATACTACCACTCCGGAATCAGAGTAGAACTGGAAGTAATAACAATGTCCACACACCCACCTCACCAGAAAAGCCAAGACAGGCAGGATGGGTGTGCCAGTTTAGTCGCCGATAATCCGACCATGAAACAAGTAATATTAGTTTATATGGTACTAGTAGCAGGTTTTTTTAATTCCCAGAGACAATGTTTTTTATGGAACCTCACATGTGTAATTACATTCACTCCGTCGCATTTTCTGGCGTTGGCCACAGTTTCACGCTCCACAGCCAACAACGCCGAGGTGGACAAGCTCATGAAGCACACCAGACTCACAGATCACATTTTCAGACGAATTGTCATATTGGGAAGATATTTGGTAGGTTGGTTGATTGGTTGGTTAGATTTTACGGCATATCAACTCTTGTTGGGTTATTTTATATAAAATTATTCATGGGTATTCAATTTAAAAAAAATCATTTTTAAACACATTTTTAAAAACATATTTTATTCTATTTAACCCATAGATGGGACTCTAACAGGTACTACCACACCGGGCCAGGGTAAACCCGAGAATAACAATGATTAAGGGGTACTCCACACTATCCAGAGTTCCAGAAGTGGAACTTCACCATTAGATGCATTTTAACGTCATACCCGAGTCACGAAGATATTTGGAAATTAAAATCAAACGTAAAAAATGTAAAGTACCACATATTGGATCGAAAGACATTAGAGTTGAATATAAATTAAGCAACAGAGAAATAAAAAAGAATGAGATTCATGGGGTGGTTTTAACATTTAAAGTCATATTTTCTCTATTGTTTTGAGGGCAAATGGAATGGTTGTCTGGATGGTCATAAATAGTATTTCAAATGATATCTTGAAAATATATAAAACTCTAAGACCTATTATAGAATATTGTACTCAGGTTTGGGCTCCAGTATTTCGACATGGAAATTGGAGTGTAATATTGGATTCGAGGGCATACAAAGAAGAGTGACAAAACTATTAAAAAAAGTAAGAGGTTTACAGGGAGAGATTGGAGAAATTAGGATTAACTTCTTAACTAGAAAGAAGGAAAAGAGACAATCTAATTGAAACTTTGAAAATAATGAACGGAATTTCTAATTATGGTAGACATTTTCTTTTAAATCAAATATTTTCGCCTCGAACAAGAAACTTACTGTCAAGGTAGATTTCAAAAATTAAATGTATTAGCCAATCATATATTTTGCTAATAGAGTAAAATAGTTTTGTAACTAATTGCCTAATAAGACAAAATAAAAGTAAAAAATTAAGATTAATTCAGGGGATGTTGGAATATTTTAGTATATAAGGTGACCTAAATTTATAGACTGGGCGAGGTCACGTGGTTTAATCCTCCGCCAATCAACAGCCATAATGCGTGGCAGTTCATTTGCAATCATTGAGAAGGAACTTACAATACTAAGGAGAACCAAAGGATTCTTTATCAAGGATTTACGCTGGACAAGCGCTCTTGCTTAAAGCCTAAAGGATGGCCTATAAGATTGATTTGGGGGATTTCATAAATAATTTAAGACGACATTTTTGAGAACTTACCAGAAGAATTTAATCTGTACATGGATATTGTATTAATACTAAACTAGCAGGACCTGTGGATATACCACAATATGATAATTTAATTATTATGTTTGATGTGTTTGCTTTAGAGCTATTGCCAAATATTTCAAAATGAAAAAAGTATAATAATCTTGATTTTTTTCCTTTCTTTCCTTCTTTTCATTATTTTCGATTGAAACAGATTAGTGTTATCACTTCCACGCGCTCACCCCTCTCTATATCTCTATAAGAATGCATTGGATATGATTTTTTACTATAAAAATGCATTGAAAATGATTTTACAATAAGAATGCACTGGATATGATTTTACTATTTTTGCATTTCGTCTTCGATGATTTGGACGGGTTTAATTTTTAACTAGAAGGTGTTGCAAAATGATAACGGTCGTATAATTAAGGAACACGAGTATTAATATATAGATGTTCTATGCAAGGATTATCTTGTTAAAAAAACATATATAACATATAATATAATAAGCTTGATATGAGAAGATAGCAAAAAGGTTAGATTCCCAAGAAGGCATAACAAATAAATAAACAAATAAATAAATAGCTTTTGCGACCACTGGCATCTATGGCAACAAAACCGGCCATCTTGTTCGTAAGAATCGGACGTCGTATCACTTGTCTTGCATCCGACTCTTGCAAACGCAGCAGCTGTCTATGAATACCATTCCAGGCAACACAGCTGCCACCGGCAAGGCCTAAGAGTGGCATAAAGAAATTAAGAATAGCTGGACATTTTTGTTCTTTTAGGGAGAGAAAAAATTATATAGCAAATAAAATATTACGCAACAAACACTAAAGAAAGAAAAAAAACCCAAACATATCTAATACGCCAATGAATACGAAACTACGGATCAATAAAAAAGCTTTAGATGCGAAATACATTATTAACTAAAAAGTGTATAACAACATTCATTGTTTGCTGGTCCAGTGTCGCCATAAGGCATGCTTGATATGAATAACATATTTTCATGTTGTAGTACTTAGTATACATTGTCATTGTTTACAAATAAAATACCCTATGATTAATCGGTTGGTCATGTAAAGCCCTAGTATCTATATGATCCTTCCAAATATGTTGCTGTTATGGCAACCGCAGTCCTTTTTATCATATATGTGCTAGAAGGTAGTGGCTGAGGTCTTAGTGTCTTGGGTATGACGTTAAACTGCATCCAGTGGTGAAGTTCCAATTCTAGAACACTAGGGAGTATCCCTTTATTGCCATTACTCCCAGGTCTACTCTGAACCGGAGTGGTAGTACCCGTTAAGGTCCCATCTAGGGGTTAATAGAAAAAAGTTATTAAAATGTATTTAAAAAAAATTGAATATCCAACAAGAATGAATAAAACAAAAATGTCTTCTTCAAAAAATAATCCAACAAGGGTTGACATGCCGTAAAATCCATCCATCCACCAACCAACCAACCAACCACCAATAAGATATGATCTCTTTGATAATGTAAAATGAGAATTCTTCGATGCTGTCACCGTGTCAGTACTACTGTGTGGTTGCACCCCTTGGAAAAAAAGCCTGAATGGAACTACATCAGGAGACTGCATGCTGTTTTGAACAACCTTGAAAGATATATTCAAAATTGCACACAGTGTAGTCCCCACCAAGCCGCTTTTCCAATATTAAAGGTCGGTTTAGCTCAGTTGGTAGAGCGTCCTCCTAGGAACCATAAGGTTCTGGGTTCCATAGCGGCCCTCGCCAACTCAGCGTTAAAGTAAGGAGCTGATGGTAAGTGTGGCGCTCCGACTCAGATGCCAAAACAATCTCCTTGGTCTAGCGCTAGTGAAAAGGGATAGACTCCCTCGCTGTTGGCTAATGCCGGCTTTAGGCCACCCCGACGACTTTACTTTACTTACAACTGGTGGAGCCATACAGTAGTGCTGACACAGCAGATGTATGTGTTGAATAAGCTCTTTTTAATTTCTGCTATAGTCTTTTAACCACCTAATCTTCATTGCAGGTCGTGTTGCGATCTTTTTGGTGTCTTCCTTCATCATCTTGGGTGTTAGATCTCTCTTTGTGTCCATCTTTATTAGTTCTCAATGGAGACTTAATTCTTTGATGCATACACCTGTAACGTACTGGGTCTTAGTTTTTTTTTTAATTATAAATGTGTGTTCGTTTCTTCGTGTGCGAAAACGTCCCTTAAATTAAGATCCCGGGTAACCCTGTTTTGGATTTTAAAAACAAACTCAGGCGCAAGTCAATTTGTTTCTTTGTTAACAATTTTATTTCGTCGTTTGATCACCTAAGTAGTAGTACACCACACCAAGAGAGATAGACAGTTGTTTATAATACCAGACTTGTCATACTAGAGCGTAAGAACATCACACTCGGCCGGTGAGTCAAATTTGTCAAAATGGGGAAAAAGGAAGAAAAAATGGTCGGCTGATTTTCGAATAAGCTCGGTGGACACCGTATTCTTTCTCAAAACTCTTTCCGCCATTCTCCATCTCGAATCCCCGGTTCCACTATTTTATGATAATACCCTAATCGCCTGATTATTTTCATCATTACGTCATTCACCTACTTATTCTGTGTATTTTTTTTTTATCTGTGTATTGTTTATTTCCCTATATTTTTCAACATCAGATTTTTTTTCTGGTTAGGAATTCACAAACAATCAAAATGCATTCCAACCAGATTTTATGATTATCGTTAATCACCTGATTATTTTTCTTACGTTATTCACCTAATTCAGAGTTTTCATTCTAACTCATATTTTCATAGAGACATCGTTAATAGATAAGATCCATTCAATGCATTAATGATTTTAACTACAAATTGAATTCTAATTGATAAACTTACGCAATTCCCGAGGGTATTCCTGTGTACTTTTATCTCCCTACATTTTTTCTGTTTGGAATTTAAAAACTATCAAAATGCATTCCAGCCAGATTTTTCCTTCGAAGATATTTTTCCAAAAATATTTCTTTCTCTCTTTTTCACAGTTGATTGTTTTGCGACCCCTAATTACCTCAGAGTCCCTTAATTATATTACACATCTTTATCACCCGAAACCCACTTTAACGCAACGCGCGTGTAAGAAATAAGCAGAGCACGCCATTGCGCGTGCAGCCCATAATGGTATCTCGCCTAATTAACTAAATTTCCCATAGTTGCTCGGTCACATGACATCCTCAGCCAATAAGAAAGTCCCGTTTATAGGTCAACTCGGGTTCAACACCTACCTCTCATAATGTATGACTCATTATTCGATACTGTGTCAGTTTCCAGTAATCGTTAATTTTAAATTCTACATTACATTACAAAATTGATTGGCTACTTAACTCCCATCTCACAAACCATCAAAGCAAGACGAACAATTCATGCTGGGCACTGTCGGGAAAGTAAGGACGAACGCACAAGCGACGTTCTCTTATGGACTCCTACACATGGACAAACCAGTGTTGGCTGACTAGCTGAAACTTACATTCATCAGCCCTCCGCGGACATTAGATGCTGTCTAGAAGTGCTACGAAGAGCGATGGAAGATAGGGACGGATGTTGAGAAAGATTCAAGGGAATCCTTGCTATCAGAACTACTTGATGATGATGATGATGATGATGATGATGATGATGTATGCATTTACCAAACCCCTCCGCTACGGGCAGGATGTGACAGAAAGTCAATTTGAGAGCGGAGTAAGACTGGTTTGAATTCGGGTCTTCTTTCTCTTGACCTGGTTGCCTAACTAAGGTTAAATAACTTATTCCGACCTACAATTTACCGATAGTTGGGGGTGGCGAGAACAGATGGATTCATGCCTTTTCCAAGGTCATTAGCTCAAAATGAAACGCAAGCAGCCTCGTCCAGGATTTGAACTCGGAACGTCGATTCCATTTTCTGGGATGATAACCGTTACGCAAAGCCCGCCTCTTGTTTTTCTTTCTTATTTTTATTGTACTTTGTGTATTTTGCCATCATTTAAAAAACGAAGTAAAACTTTTATTTCCGGTTCTTTTTCCAGATCCGAGGAGAATAAGCGAAAGCAGCATTGGAGCGTCGAACAATTTCAAATTGTCATTTCCATTGTACGTTGGGATTTACTTGTTATTTTTTTTCTTGAAATAAACTCAAAGCATTTTAAGAAAAATAAAAAAGTTCTGTTGATTTTTTTTTGACAGATTGAGCGGAATACCATTAAAAACTTATATATCTACTAGAAGCGGATACCCAGCATCGCCTGGGTAGAGTGAAGCAAAAAAAAAAAAAAAAAAAGAGAAAAAAAACCTGGACTATTGATTTGTTTACTTTTGAGATTTACAAATGCTGGACATTTTTAAGTAGAATTTCAATGCTATTTCTATGTATATTTTCATTCTTAAACATCTTCGAAAATCATCATAATTTTTGCAACAAAAGCAAGAACTGGTGATATATATATATATATATATATATATATATATATATATATATATATATATACTTTGTTGTTAATTATCTTATTTTCGTAGTTTCATCCGGACATACATACATACATACACACCAACTGACCTTTATCTATGTGTAGATTACTAAAACTAGGAAGAATATGCACCCTCCGGTCGTAAGCATTCAAGTTTTAATTTAATGAAATATATTAAATTAAAAAGACTAACGATATCAAATAAGAACGCATATAAAAAGATTACATTTATTTTAATTATATTTTAATTGGTTTCTATACAAAATCATTCATTGATTATAATACATTGGTGAATAAAACAATATTAGAGATCAATAACACCAAGTAATTATTTATTAAACCCGCTTTTGTTCAAACCAGTACGCAAATTAACCACACCATATGATATTTAAACCTTTATTTCTTAGTGATATATAAGACAAATTGTAGGATTTTAAACGCACTAATAATATAGGCTGTTTTGAGGAAAATCTAACTCAGATTTTCAAAAAGACATTATTAATAAATAAGATCCATTTTATGTATTAATGACTTTGATGACAAATTAAATTCTCATTGATAAATCATCATCATCATCATCATCATCATGTCGCTCTAGCAGCATGGATATCCATGACAATCTTTCACCAACTGTCCCTATCATTCATTGCCCTCGGGAGAGGTCCTCTGCGCATCATCCAGTATCCACACAGAGCTGGTCAATGTACGTCTTTACTGGACGGCCCACAGAAGCATGCCCATGTACTGGCTTCCATAGAAGAACGTCACTTCGTCCTTCCTTCGGCAGCAGTGTCCTGCGTGTCTTGTTCGTCTTACACGGATGGTTTGTGTGATATGAGGCAAATGGCCATACAGCTTGTTTTCTCATGGGGTATTGTTTCCATATCTTGTTTAAGATTGCACGCAGCATTCTTGTGGAACTTCCATCTAGCTTATTTTCTAGGCGCTTTGTTTGGGTCCAAGTAGTGCAACCGTACAGTAGCACTGATACAATTAGAAGAATTGTCACATTAACCTGTAAGTGAGATCTGATTTCCATACTTAGATGGAAAATCAAGTATCTTAAACAATCTGAGCTATGTATGCCAAATCATGCAAAGTTTAGCATTTTAGAAATATTTTTTTCAGAGTCTCTTTCATCCTTTATTTAATAGATAACAAGTTTGTCTGAGTCATTTAAGACCAATTCTTACATGATACATAAATTCAAAGAACATATTTCAAAGACATGTTATGTAGAATTTGTTAAAATAAAAAAAATTGTTCAATTACGTTGAAAATGTCAAATGCAAATGAAAAAATCTGAATGGAGAAACATGATTATTCTAAACACATTATCATAACTTAAAGCATTATTTGACCTTTAAAACTTTAACTATAATAATAATAATAATAATAATAATAATAATAATAATAATAATAATAATTATGATGATGATGATCATCATCAAGCCGTAAAGGAAAAAAGAGGAACCTATCCTTAAAGAAGTTAAAAAATAGGCGGAAGGATATTGCAATGGTATGGATTTTATTTTAAAAAAAGCCATGGAAAACTGTAGAGTCTAATTAAAAGCAGGAGGACAATCCCTGGCAGAAGTAAAAATCCACTCGCTATCACCACTACTATTTATTATAGCAATGATGCCACTCAGTTATATACTCAGAAAATGCACAGGAGGATACAAATTCACTAACTCACAGGAAAAAATAAACCACCTTATGTACATAGATGACATTCATTTTTTTTGCAATAAATGAAAAAGAACTACAAACCCTGGTATAAACCATTAGAATATATACAGCCAAGATATAAGGATGGAATTCAGAATTGAAAAATGTGCTATGCTAGTAATAAAACAGGGAAAGAAAATTAATGGACGGAATACAACTACCAAATCAGGATACTATAAAATCACTTGAAGAAAAAGAAAGTTACACATACTTAGGAAATTTAGAAACAGACAATATCAAGCAAACAGAGATGAAAGGAAAAGGACCACATGACCTTTAGGCACCCCTTTTGCTTTGCTGATTCATAAGTACTTTTTTTTTCATTTACACCGTCAACATCCGGCTGTTTGTTAGGGGTCAGTGTTAGGGGTTAGTTTTATAATTTAAAAAAACCCTCTAAAAATCGTCTAACAAACAACCGGATGTTGACGGTGTAAATGAAAAAAATGTACTTATGAATCAGCAAAGCAAAAGGGGTGCCTAAAGGTCATATGGTCCAAGGAAAAGTTAAAAGAATACACCAGAAGAACAAGAAAAATCATAGAAACCAAGCTCAACAGCAAAAATGTTATCAAAGCAATAGATATCTGGGCCCTCCCCGTTATAAGATACTCTGGGCCATTCTTAAAATGGACAAAAGAAATGGACAAAAGAACAAAAGAGAGAGAGAGAGAGAGAGAGAGAGAGAGAGAGAGAGAGAGAGAGAGAGAGAGAGAGAGAATTAATCCATGCTATAAATATGAGTTGATGAAGATGATAATGGTGATCACAGGTAACCAGATTAGCTTAGTCGGTAGAGCACCCATCTAGGAATTGCAAGGTTCCTGGTTCGATACTAGTCCCCGCCAACTCAACGCATGAGTAGCATAGATTGGATAATCTGATCTATGCGGTAAAGAGGAAAGCTGACGACAGGTGTGGCGCTCCACCTCTGCAAAAACAATATTTCTGGTCTAGCGCTAGCGAAAAGGAAATAGACTCCCTCGCTGTCCGGCTGATACCGACAATAGGCCACTCCACCAACTTTACCTTTATATTTTTCTTTATTCACTTATGCTTCACTGACATTTCTTTTTTTGGAAAATCTGCATTTGAAATTGTTGTCACTTCTATCAGAATATTGTATTAAATCAATTAAAAAATAGAACGGTTCGTATGGCTATTGTCTGACTGCTGCGGATGTAGTGGTGAACAATCATGTGATCAAGAATTAAGCCTTTTTTAACCAATCAAAAGGCACCTCGAATTGAAAAAGAAAACTTCCAAGATTTTCTTGATATATAAAAAGTGTTATTACTTTCTCCAGACGTTATTTGTGATCGACGTTTTGGCCCAAAACAATATTCCTCAGGTAACACAGCCCATTTTTCTGATATCAAAATGAGACAATTTCCTGTTTCCAAAAGATCAAAACCAAGCTCTATGGTCGGCATTTTATTAAAGCTCGCCCACCCAATAGTATTCAACTTTGAAAGAGCACTTGAATGACTTCTCTTGGCCTGTATAGAAGGCTGATCTAACAAACGTTTTATGTTTCTTAAATAAATTCAAGTTTGAAAGGAATGACAGTATATGAATATATGTATAATTTAATTCAACTTAAAAAAGAAGCCATAATAATAGTAAAAAAAAGAATTATAGAAGAATCGATTTTAAAATGTTTTTGATTCATGTTTAACTCAGTTGGATTCCCTGAGAAGATAATTGATATTTTTATCGTAAATTTCAAAAGATTAAAAGCAGCTTTTTAGACATTCAACTAGGAAATAATAAAAACATAAAAATAAACCCATTCAGTTTCTACAAATATATGAAACCGATGTTTAACCCCTTAACTACCGATCCTATGTAGACTTGCTTTTATCAATCCTTAATGCTACCGCCAATTCTGAGGGAGGCGCAATTGTTTGTTTGTTTGCTTGTTGGATTTTACGGCATATCAACTCCTATTGCTTATTTTATGCCGAAATTATATATTTGCACATGAATGAGCGTGTTTCACGTATAAATATGCATATGTCTATAAACACAGTTAACATTAGAACCATCTTAACGCTCTAGTGGACTTACCCATACCCACCCAAAAAAACTTACCTGAAAGTACTGGTGCTTTTTGATACATAAATGCAATATATACCGTATCCTCATCTCATGCCTTTTCTCAGGAACACCAATAGCAGTAAGATTGCGATACCTGCTACTCGCATGGATCCCCAAATGGGTTAAGAGGGGCTCTTTAGCCTTGGTGGACAACCCATCAACGTCAAGGAAAAGTCCGACACAAAACATCTGCTGCCTTTCAACGAAAGGCTAGGGGAGTAAACCCGAAAACAAGTCAGGGCCGGAGCCCCTAAAGGTGGTGTGATGCTGAAATCCAGTGCTACCCAGCAAGTCCTGTGACACTACCGTTGCAAACCGCATTGGTACCTTACCTTTCCTTTGGATCAAAGCGGCAGTGTGGAGAGGGGGATTTGCTGCATGGGCAACAGATTATCCACCATACGAACCCGCCCTGGCTATGTAGTTCAAAGAAAAGAAAAGAAAGAAAAACAAAAAAACAAAAAAAAACTTTGACACTGCTCCATCGTCTCTCGTAGACAAAAATCTTCCAACCAACCAACCAACCAACCATATATTTTGTTACTTGTGTGATTGTCAATTGATTTTTGGGGTTGTTAATTGGGTTCTGAGACTTTTTTTTATGAAGATTTGACTTGATGGTGAGAGGGTTTGGTGGTATTGTTATATTTTTTTATAAAGATTTTCCTTGGTTGTAATGGGGACAATTTCATGATTGGTGTTTTATTGTTTATGTTTGCCTTTTTTAGGGAGTTTTGTGACGTAGCGGCTCTCATTTTGAAAGATAATGATGACGTATTAATGCTAGAAATCGTAATCTTGTTTTACTTAGAGAGGTTGGAATCTGGTTGTTGGGCTGGGTGTTGGGTTGGCTGGCATTCTTTGCTGTTTGGGGTCCGTTGTGCTTCGGCCACTGGACCTGTGTGTTAAATTAATAGCGTCGAACCCAGGGGGCTATCATCCCAGGAAACACCTGCCCCCTCGATTTAAAGGGGCAGGGCTGGGTTTATTGCCCAGCACCTGAGGCGCCCCCTTGAGGGGGAATGCCGAAGGGATCGACGCAATTTTTGTTCTTTCCCACCCATGAGCTTCGGCTTATGGGTGGGCCCATGTTAAAACGAGGCCTTGTGCCCAGCCCATACAAGTGGGGTATGAGGCAAATACCCATTCTTTGCTGCTTGGGTCTGAAAACAACTTGGAATTCACTTGAGTATATCTTGCCTTGTGCTATTTATAGACCTTAATAATAACACGAAATGTCCTTGTTTTTTCTTCTCTTATTTTGAAAGATAATGATGACGTATTAATACCAGAAATCGTAATCTTGTTTTACTTAGAGAGGTTGGAATCTGGTTGTTGGATCTAGTGTTGAATTGTTTGGCATTTTTGCTCTTTTGAGTCTGGAAACAAGTCGGGATTCACTTGAGGATACCTTACCCTGTACCATTTATAGACCTTAATAATAACACGAGACGTTCTTGTTTTCTTTCTCATTAGTTATTCAAAATGCCTTGGGTGACAAATACACATCTTGCGTCTCACCCAGCCACTGCTTCGTTCTAAACTCATCTTTCATCCCTCTCTCTTTCGCTTATTCCCATCACTGCCTTGTCTTACACAATCAGAATTCGACAACTGGCCTTGTGCTTCGTCATCAAAAACTTTTAATAATTAAATCATCATACTGTGATATATCCACAGGTCCTGCTAGTACTTCTATATTATTCAGTAATTTCTTTTGAATGTGCCTGTTATTTACTAATAAACAACGTTTATTAGAGTAATGGTGATGTGTAAATTGTGTAAGGATTTTTTAAAGCAATTTTTAATAAATAACTGTACTGTGCTATCCATTTTAATTTGATTTTTAAAGATTTTCATATGTAATTCATTTTTATGGATGAGTTATTTACATGATACTCTCCAGGATTATGGACAGCCAAGTAACCAAATAGCCTTACATTTTCTCCCTGTTTATAAAGTAAAAAGGAAAATCCATCTCAAAGGCAAACGTGACTATAAAATCAATTTCTGGTATATTAATATACTCAATTTGGATCGCAAATGATGGGGAAAAGATTCAAATAGGGCTGACCAATATAAAAGAGTTTTCTTCCGTATTGGTGCTTGGGGCATTTATCATTTGCAACAACTCGTATATATATATATATATATATATA
>CM042152.1:67484629-67512129 GCA_023376005.1 Doryteuthis pealeii | reverse complement strand
TTTGATATATTGAAAAAACAAATGATGTTTACAAATGCTTGGGATCATCAGGAGAGAATGTGCACCGTTTCGGGGCCTTCTCTCAACGGTTTTAACTGCACATCGCCCCCCCCCCCTCACTGTTGTAAGTCCCTCGGAATATCTGTATCGACCGTATGTAAAAGATCGGTCTTCAACAAGAACGGGATGAAATGACCGTTAGAAGAAGAATGCGGAAACAGAACGCTGTTAGTCGAAGTTGGAATTTTTCAAAAAATGCGTTATCTGTATTAAAAATAAAATGAATTTTATTTAAAAATAAAATTCATTTTATTTTTAATTTTTAAAAATCAGAAGCATTACAGTTCATAATAAGACTCAAAAGAGCCTGATGTAAAATTGTTTAAAAAAGTGTATAATTGTATAAAAAGTGTATATTAAGTATCAAAATTGTTCATAATACACTGCAACTATTAAATAAGTAACCAATAAGTCCACAGCACAACTGAAAAAGATGTAAGTTCCAGAAAGTTTGTGGTGTTGGTAAATCCGTGGTGTTTGTGGATAATTATCTTCACTCTCCTGATGATCCCAAGCATTTGTAAACATCATTTGTTTTTTCAATATATCAAATTCACACTGTCGGATTAATTTCCTTTTATTTTCATATATATATATATATACTAATCCTATTGGTAAACCCTTGTGGTAAGAAAAAAAACTGGCAAATAATTTGTTAGTAAAAATATATTCCAAAGCTTCACCTGGGAAAACAATGAAAAATTGAAAAGACCAAGAGAGTCGCACCAACCGAAAATAATTGATTAAAACTATAATACTTCTCCAAAGAATATATATATATATATATATATATATATATATATATATATATATATAAACTGCTAGGGTTGTCAGATTTTTGCTCTGATGAGCTACTAAAGCGAAACTATTTGTAAGTATATCTGAATCATTAGGATTAACATTGATATATATATATATATATATATATATATTATGCACTATATATATATATATATATAATAGCACTATCACTGATATTGACCATTCCAATAATGATACCGCAAGAACTTGGTTCACCAGTAAGATTTGTGTGATAGGAAGCAGGAGGCTGTACAGCTGATTCCAAGATTTGTTCAAGACAGCTGACAGCATGCTTGTGTAGTTCCCATATAGCTTTTTATCTAAGTGCTTTATTAGAGTCCAAGTGGTACAGCTATACTGTAACACTGACACGGCTAAAGTTTATAAGAAACGCTACTTTGTCTTATCAGAGTGATCAGATTACCATACGATTGATAATCTGTCTATAGCTGTCCATGCTTTTCCTATACGTATTCTGTAAATCCTGGACGAGGCTGTTTGCATTTCACATAGCGCTAATACTCTTGAGAAATGTATGCATCCGACTATTTTCCCTCCAGCTATAGGTGGATATTAAGTCAGAATGGGCTTTTTAACCTTGGCTAGGTAACCAGTCTAGGAGAAAGAAAACTCTGAATTCAAACTTGTTGAATTCTGCATAAGAAATTGACCTTGTGTCACATCCTGCTCGTGTGGAGGGGTTGGTAAATATATATAGGTAAATATTAGAGCAGATACTGCAACCACCCTGGAAAAAGAAAAACTGAGTTCAAACCTGCTGTTGGTTGGTTGGATTTTATGGTATATCAACTCTTGTTGGGTTATTTTATGCCGAAGACGTTTTTGTTTTATTCATTCTTGTTGGACTTTCATTTTTTTTCTCCAAACTATTAAAAAAACATTTTTTTAAACCCATTTTTTAACTATTTCATCCCTAGATGGGACTCTAACAGTTGCTACTATTCCGAGTCACCACTAGTTGCAGTTGCAGAGGGGTTGATATATATATATATATATATATATATATATATATATATATATAATAAACAAATAAATAAATAAACATACACACACACACGTGCGCTCACTTACACATACGGTCACACGGACACCCAAATGAAAACGATTAATTTACTCACATTTCCATACATGCTCTCTCTCTCCCACCCTCTCTCTCTTTCTTCTTTCTCTCTCTCTCTTCTCTCTCTCTCTCTCTCTCTCTCTCTCTCTCACACACACACACACACAACGTAAGAGAATGTTCGATGTCATCTTTCAAAACCGTTTATCCCAGCGTTTCATAAATTTAGAACTATTCTAAGAGCGCTAATTTTCCATTCAAAACATTTTAAACAAACTGATCAACAAAATCTCAGAATTGTTATTCTGTGATAAATTTTACTTTTCCTTATATCAACAAAAGCCCTGACGAAGATCTACTAAACAGATTGAAGCACTGCAGAGTTGGCTGTATAAATATCACTCATGTTATTTGAACCTGTGTTTTTTCAAAATTTTCACTATATTACACCACACACACACACACACACACACACATATATATATATAGTCATCCACAGACAACGTGTTTCGACGTTTAACGTCTCTTTAGTGTGGCTAGACTTAGCAACTACTTCTAGCTGGGAGCAAAACCCGACTGATTTTTTTCGTCAGTTCGATTTTTCTTAACCCTTCGGTGGTCAGAAGCTACCAATAAGAAACAAACTTTTAACTGATAAATACATACATAAGTACATCTGTTACGATCACTGGAGAGCTCAAATCCGTAAATAACAGAGAGACTTGCTTACGCTAAAGGTGAAATTCACTTAACGTCCCTTCCAGAGAGCTCTACCGAGTTTTGAGAGCACACACACACACACACACACAATATATATATATATATATATATATATATATATATATATATATATATATACTTATTCTGTAAATAGGTCCATTTATTGCAATAGTTGGCACTGTAATGGCATTTAGAGTTGCACTTCAGATATGTCTTAAACCATTTGCAATGATTTATTTTGTCACGCTTTACACTACTACAGTTGTATTTAATGAAGTTCTTGTCTCCAGAGAAAGACTTGCTTGACAAGCCCCACGAAAATAGACTGTCTTGTCCGCACATACATTCATACTATGATGAGTTTTAATTACTTAAAGAACAAACTGAATTATCTGTCACTACAACTTTATCTCCAACGTAAATCAACGAAATCACTTTAGACAATCCCTGGGGATTTAAGGGATTTCATAAAATCCATGAACAAAAGAGGATTTTCATGGAATTACCAAAATGTTTAGGGATTTCATGAAATCCGAAGTTTCGCGTTCTTATTGTTCCTGTACGCACATTTCTTGATACATTTTGAGCGGGAAATAAGTTGAAGCGGCCGATATCAAATACCAGGTTTCAGGTATTTCCTTGAAATGTAATGAAATGTAATGCTTTTTATACGTAATCTAATGATATTATCTCTTTGCACTATTCTGCATTAGTACCGAAATGTAATGCTTTTTATACGTAATCTAATGATATTATCTCTTTTGCACTATTCTGCATTAGTACCGAAATGTAATGCTTTTTATACGTAATCTAATGATATTATCTCTTTTGCACTATTCTGCATTAGTACCGAATGTAATGCTTTTTATACGTAATCTAATGAATTATATCTCTTTTGCACTATTCTGCATTAGTACCGAAATGTAATGCTTTTTATACGTAATCTAATGATATTATCTCTTTTGCACTATTCTGCATTAGTACCGAAATGTAATGCTTTTTATACGTAATCTAATGATATTATCTCTTTTGCACTATTCTGCATTAGTACCGAAATGTAATGCTTTTATACGTAATCTAATGATATTATCTCTTTTGCACTATTCTGCATTAGTACCGAAATGTAATGCTTTTTATACGTAATCTAATATATTATCTCTTTTGCACTATTCTGCATTAGTACCGAAATGTAATGCTTTTATACGTAATCTAATGATATTATCTCTTTTGCACTATTCTGCATTAGTACCTAAGCGATGAAAGCCATAAACCAGAGGTCCGTAGATCGAAACTATGCTAATTTTTTTCTTTTAAATTAAAGAAATATTTATCGGCACCAATTTAAGGAAAATAAATTGAAATTTAGAACATTTTGATGTTTTTTTTTTTGTAATAAAAAAAATTTCTAACCGTGAAAATATCAGTTTTGAATTCTTTTGTTCGGTCTCCAAATTTGTTGTGTTTAAATTTTGATTTTGAAATTAAATTAGAATTACACCATTTTGTTTGTTATATAGCCCTTATAACATTGGGTATATAATGAGAGAGAGAGAGAGAGAGAGAAGAGAGAGAGAGAGAGAGAGAGAGAGAGAGAGAGAGAGAGAGAGAGAGAGAGAGAGAATCAATACTATTATACTTTTTACATATTGAACTATTTTGAGCTCTTAAGTAAACATAAAACCTTATAAAAATAAAACTATCATACTGTTTATATACACAGATCCTGCCAGTAGAAATAATTTGCACAAAGTTATACTTTTCAATTTTTCCAATCAATTTTTCACAATTATATGTGATAATAAATGCACCTATCTAATACAAATAATTAGCAAATCACGTTCATTGTGCGTTCATATTTACATTTTTTGTGTAATTGTTCTGGAAAGATGTTTTTTTTGCACACAATTATATGTAAACATCCACTAATTAAATTTACTATTTAAAACAATTAACTTTCACACAGTTACATGGTTGGTTTGGTTTGGTTTGGTGTGTTTTACGGCATATCAACCTCAATGGGTTATTTAATGCCGATAAAGTTTTGAAATAAATCAATTCTTAATGGATAATACAATTTTGTTTATTAACTCATGTTTTTCTATTTAACCCATAGATGGGACCCTAACATGTACTACCACTCCGGGTCAGAGTGGACCAGGGAGCAATGGTGATGAAGGGGTGCTCCACATTCCCCAAACCTCCAAAACTGGAACCTCACCATCAGATAGAATTTAACGTCATTCACAAGACATGTAGACCCTCAGTCACCGCCTTCTATCACCCATATGATAAAAAGGGGTTGGGGCTTGCCATAAGGGCAATAAGGTTGGGAAAATCATATAGGTGCTAGGGCTTGACGTGACCAGCCGATTGATCGGAGGGGGCCTCTCCGACCGCCCGTCTAGCCCAAGATAGGACCAAAGTGGAGTATTGCAAGTCATGAACTGCTCATCCACCTGCGTTCTATCCTTAAGGATCACGGGTCGCCATCCAAGGCCAACAAGTGGCCCCATTGGGGGAGTCTTACCCTCTGCAGAGGTGCAGTCGGTGCATTCTAACGCCTCAGCCGACAGGGCGGTTGCATGGTTAGTTGCTTAATTGGTTGGATTTGACAGTATATCAACTCTTGGATTATTTTATGCCAAAAACATTTTAATTTATTCATTCTTGTTGAGTATTCAATTTATTTCAAACAATTTTTAAAAAAACTTAATTTAAGATCTATTTAACCCATAGATGAGACCCTAACAGATACTACCACTCCGGGTTAGAGTGAACCTGGAAGTAATGGCGATGAAGGTGAAATTTAACGTCATGCTCAGAACATTAAGACCCTCAGCCATTGCCCTCTAGCACATATTTGACAAAAAGGGTTGGAGATTGCAACAAGGACAATAGGTGGGAAAATCATATGGGTGCTAGCCGATTGATCCGAGGGAGCCTCTCCGACTACCCGTAATTGGAAACTCACGACTAGATGCAGTTTAACGTCATACACATGGCACTAAGACCCTCAGCCATCGCCTTGTAGCACATATTTGATTAAAAAGGGTTGGGGTTGTCATAAGGTCAATAGGGTGGGAATAACCGTATAGCTGCTAGCGCTTTCTTTGTTTGAACGCTTTCTTGTTGGTTTGGTTGGTTGGATTTTACGGCATGTTTATTGTTAGAGAATATCCTATGAATAAGATCACCCTATTATTCACGAAGAACAATAATAATTCCGTTAAACCTTTCTACCGTGTCCATTAAGTACACCTACTGTTATATCCCGAGATCTATGATATACAGAATTGATAATAAAAACAGGGAATATGTTAACAATAACAATATTTGTTTTATTTATTCTCACTGACAGGGAATACAATGGGATGGTTTTGGATTCAGTTCGGCATAATGTAGGATACGCGTGTGTCACGTACCGGGTCCGGTTCTTGTCTCCCTGTCAGTATCTTGTCCTCCTTCTTTTTTTGGAGAGTATCCGGTTCGAATCGTCAGGGGGGATAACTCTCCCTAACACCAACAAAATTTGATAGCTCTATATCAAACTGTTTTCCCGTCCATAGAGGACAGACAAGCAAACTCATGCTAGTTATTGATATGGATGAGTCGATATCCGGATGTTTTTTTAAACACACACGCAAATAAACATCTACACACACACACACCCACACCAAACACACCACACACACACAACGCATTATTCATATTGCTTCTTTCTTTCTTTTTTCTTTTTTCTTCTTTCTCTTTCATCTTTCTTTTCAAATCTGCTTCTTTTCTTTCTTTCTTTCTTCTCTTCCTTTCTTTTTCTTTCTTTCTTTTCTTTCTTTCTTTCATCTAGTTTTTCTTTCTTTATATCTGCTTCTTTCTTTTTCTTTCTTTCTATTTCTTTCTTTCTTTCTTTCTTCAACAACCATTTTTTTCTACCCTCAAAATTTTTCGTTTGATATGATCTTAAAGAAAAAAAGAAGCATTTGTACTTTAAATTTGGTCAGACATTTTTCTTCTGCACATTTTCTTTTTTTTTAAAGAAACTCAGTCACCAACGAACAATTGTGTTTAAAACTTTTTTGTTCGTCCGTCCATCTTTCAAGTGGGGTGAGGGGATGAGAAAAGGGAGGGGGCGATCGATTACTGTCTCCTCCTGACTATTAATCTGTCATCGATTTCAATAATGAATCAGTGAATTTCCATAATGAAGAAAATATCTGTAATTTCGATCAAGATTTTTCACTTGTCAGTGTGAAGAGTTTTCAAAATCGATAGATTTTTTATGGTAATTACTCAAATAATTACATGTTAATTAATAATTCTGAAGTGACAAATACAACAAACCGTCGATTAACACGGCTTTCAATTGCACGATTCTCGAGTTTACACACTTTGTAAATTGATACCAAATCCCGGATAACACGATTCAATAACGTGTTAGTAAAAAAGTGTTAAAAGGGTAATCTAAACATTAGCTACATAAATGAGAGTAGCCTCCCCTTGTTTCTTTCACTTTGAGGAAGCCTTATGTTTTGGTCGGATATTTTCATTTCACCGTAAAATCGACAATGAAAATACGAATTTGCTTGAATCAATACAACTGCATGTTTTAACACGAACATATCATAAAATGTGTTCTTAATTGTGCTTGCACATTATTTGAAATGAACTTAATTGTTATTAAGAACACATTTTATGATATTTTCGTGTTAAAACATGCAGTTATATTGAGGCGATTTTCATTTCACCGTAAATCTACACTGAAAATACGAATTTGTTCGAATCAATATAACTGCATGTTTTAACACGAAAATATCATAAAATGTGTTCTTAATAACAATTAAGTTCATTTCAAATAATGTGCAAGCACAATTAAGAACACATTTTATGATATGTTCGTGTTAAAACATGCAGTTGTATTGATTCGAGCAAATTCGTGTTTTCATTGTCGATTTTACGGTGAAATGAAAATATCCGACCAAAACATAAGGCTTCCTCAAAGTGAAAGAAACAAGGGCAGGTTATTCTCATTTATGTAGCTAATGTTCAGATTACCGTTAAAAGAATCAACAAGTCGTTATTTGGGTTCTTAGTTTTCTACTTGTTATTGTTCGGTGGCTATTTTCCTTTGGGCTGATTTCTCTTTCTCTGGTCTGTTGTTCTGTTCGGGCTGGGTGTCTACTTATCTCCTGTTTAATAATTAATAATTAAGACTGTGTTGTTGTTTTTAGTCTTTATTACAAAACCTAAGTCCAAAAGGTTTCTCGAACCGCGCAGATGAGAGGCCAGCATCTTGAGAGCGACGACACTTAACGTCCGCTCTCACTGGCTTTCTGTCAGCATCTGCTAACTAAACCTAATTTATGTTCTCACGCCTTTCTTCAGCCAATCAGAAGTCGGCGTGCAGGTCAGCGCGAGGTTAAATGCTGCCAATAACTTTATCGGCTAACAGCTAATGGTAATATTCCATTTCCTCGTTATTTGAATCTTCAGAACTTCAATTCAAAATTTATCTACAATACTTACACAATTCATAGGCTTCCCATGAATTATGTAACATTTATTGCTGCAATGACTGAATAAAGAAAAGGTTGTTTCTTTTTATTTGAAGTTGAAACAGAAACATTTCATGACACGCGGATCAAATCTCGATTAAGTGTTGTTAGATATTCAAATGATAACATAAACAAGAAGAGGTCGATCAAGAAATTACTGTAATAGAATTTGATACAATGTTTCAGAATTTTGTTTGTTTGTTTGTTTGTAAAAACAGAACACAATAAAGAAACAAACAATTTCTCATTATCGAGTGAAATGTTAAAAATATTTAATTTCATAAATGAGAATATTCCCTTTAAATCTGTTCGGAAGCCTGATATGAATTTTTGAATTCTTTTGAAATATAATCTTAAAACAAACATTTCTGGCGATAAGCTATGACCAAAACCGCCCGGAATTGATAGCAAATAAAACTTATTTACCAAAGTTTATGCATCGATTCTCTCTCTCTCTCTCTCCCACTCTCTCTCTCTCTCTCTCTCTTTCTCTCTCTTTCTCTCCCCCTCTTTCCCATCCCCCCCCCACACACATAAAGAAGAAAGTGAACGAGGAAGGTTAATATGGTGGAACAGACAAGATGGAAGATCAAATAACATTAAACAAATTTCCGAAGCCGTTGCAAAATATATTCAAATTGTCTTCAGTCTCAAACAATTACATCTAGTTATCATATTAAGTTAACTAGCAGCAAAAAACAAAACAAAACAAAACAAAAAAACAAACAAATTATTGAAAATAATCATGACAAGCAAACCCGGCGAATAACGTGCGAGACGCGGAACACCGTACAGCTGTTTCAACTTTATTAAGTCTAATCAGTGGTGTATACCTACGATCTACCTCCGACAGAGATCGAAACCGGGAACCCAGCACGCAGAGTTAGAAACTCTATCTCTGAGCCACCGGCCCATAGCACACGATACATGCTGAATTAACCTGTCAATGATAAACACGACACTACTATACATAGTACAGTGATCGTTGAGGGAATCACAAATTAGGCCTATGCCCAGGCGTAAGAAATAATGGAATTTGATAATTTGCTTTTGAAGCATTGTTATGTAAAGTATATTTTTATTTATATTTTTTGAAGGCAATTACAATGCGTATATCGTATAAAATTCGATAATTATTGAAAATAATCATGACAAGCAAACCCGGCGAATAACGTGCACGACGTGGAACGTGTTCTAACGTCGCGCACGTTATTCGCCAGGTTTGCTTGTCATGATTATTTTCAATAATTATCGAATTTTATACTCATATTAATCATGACAAACAAACCCGGCAAATACTGCCCCCTACGTAGAACATCGTACAGCAGCTGTGCGCAAAAATGAAAATAACTCTGATATCTCATTTTAACAGATATACTTACCAATATTACATGTAAATATCTTAAAATATGATAGAGATTATTATTAAAAGAAATTGTCATTATCTTCAATCACAGCCTCCATTAAGTCACTCAGATTAAGAATTCACCTGGTATCACATTCTCATCTTGGCGAATGATGTACACGGACTGGTGTCCTAAACTTGGTTGTTATCTATACATTGATACTCGTGTTCCTTGATTATACGACCGTTATCATCTTGCAACACTCTCTGGTTAAAAATGAGACCGTCCAAATCGTCCAAGATGAAATGCAAAAATTAAAATTATGATTACCTGGAGTTGCTTATCCACCGAATTCTTATTTCTTGTGAGTGTCGTCACTTCAGCTAAACAATGGACCATTCCGTTTTTATTATAAAGAAACAATGGGAAGAAAAGGGACATGCTACATAGAAAAATTGAGATAGATAGATAAATACATAGATAGATAGATGATGATAGAGAGAGAGAGAGAGAGAGAGAGAGAGAAGGAGAGAGTGTGTGTGTGTGTGTGAGAGAGAGAGAGAGAGAGAGAGAGAGAGTGAGTGTGTGCGCGCGCGCGACAAGAGAAGAGAGAGAGAGAGGAGAGAGAGAGAGAGAGAGAGAGAGATTTAAATCAAGATTATAATACTTCTTACATATTGAACTTTTTTTGCAATGGCTCTCAAGTAAACATATCAAACGTTGTAATAATTAAATTATCATACTGTGGCATATTCGCAGGTCCTGCTAGTCATAGTCATTTCGTTTCGGCCATTTAACTCTCCAGCCTTCTTCAAATGTCCTTTTTTTTGGGGGGGGGCTGTATTTCGAACTAAACCCTTTATTCAATTCAGTGAGGTAGATCTTAGAAGATATATCGTATTGTTGGTATCCTTTAGTATCAGGTGTGCTGAAGATCACAACCTTTATTCATAAACCGTCCCAAAACAGCTAAATCGGCCAATCAAAAACGCCCAAACATGTATTTAATTCACTATTTAAAGGCGTTGATAAATTGTCCTGCAATTACTCGCTGTGGATGCACAGACCAACAGTCGAGGATTATACAGCTGTCTACTTCAAGATAGGATAAATTCTGATACAACTCAGGACGGATCAGCGGACAAGGATTAAAACAGATACTACATCTTTTTACTTTAAGAAAGGATCTAACTTTATGCCACAAGGGATCTCCACTGTAAAACTGCTTTCACGTACAGCGCGAAAATGGCCACACGGATCGTAACACGTATCAGTTTATATTTTATCGTCCTTGGGATGTCGTTTACCTGTCTCTTCCCCGGGTTGATGACTTTTTGCATGACCTGGCCCAGTCAAGAAATGTCTCAACTGATTCAAGCTGCTTTAGATAATTATCCAGTTGTGACAGATATTCGTAATTTTAAATCCGTTTGGAAAGCCATATAACGAAATAAGGAAATGTTATCTCCAGCTGTCGTCGCCTATCTCTTGTAAGGCTTTAAAAAGGCTTTAAATTGTCGTTAAAATATCTTATATATATATATATATATATATATATATATATATATATATATTAAGATTGAGAAAAAATCCGAATAAAAATGTGAAGATATGTATTGGAAAGTTAAGTAAAGAACACACTGAATTCAATTAATATTTCGTCTCTGTTTTATTCAAAGACTTGTCGGTTATTTCCTAGTTGAGTAACATGATATCACAGGGTGACCCAGAAAAACAGAACCCAAATTGTTTATTTTCCCATTAAACTAACTCGAAACTCCAACCTTAACCCTAACCCTAAACCCTAACCCTAAACCTAAACCCTAACTCTAACCCCCTAGTTGAGTAACATAATATTACAGGGTGACCCAGAAAAAACAGAACCCACAAATTCTGTAATTAAACTGTTAATTTTGATTTTAATTTTTTAAAAAGTTTAAGTCCAACAAGGGTTAGGGTTAGGGTTGGGGTTTAGGTTTAGTTTTATGGGAAAATAAATAAATCATTTAGGTTCTGTTTTTTCTGGGTCACTCATGTTACTCAACTAGGAAATAACCGACTTGTGTGTGTTCGTTATTCACTTTTTCAATATTTCGTTAGGAAATATATCGGAAAGATGTATAACAAGTCTCTAAATACAACAGAGACTAACTATTTCTTTAGGCCTTGCATCTAGTTATCATATTAAGTTAACTAGCAGCAAAACAAAAACAAAAAACAAAAAAAACAAACAAAAAAAAAATATTGAAAATAATCATGACAAGCAAACCCGGCGAATAACGTGCGAGACGCGGAACACCGTACAGCTGTTTCAACTTTATTAAGTCTAATCAGTGGTGTATACCTACGATCTACCTCCGACAGAGATCGAAACCGGGAACCCAGCACGCAGAGTTAGAAACTCTATCTCTGGGCCACCGGCCCATAGCACACGATACATGCTGAATTAACCTGTCAATGATAAACACGACACTACTATACATAGTACAGTGAGCGTTGAGGGAATCACAAATTAGGCCTATGCCCAGGCGTAAGAAATAATGGAATTTGATAATTTGCTTTTGAAGCATTGTTATGTAAAGTATATTTTTTATTTTTATATTTCTGAAGGCAATTACAATGCGTATATCGTATAAAATTCGATAATTTATTGAAAATAATCATGACAAGCAAACCCGGCGAATAACGTGCACGACGTGGAACGTGTTCTAACGTCGCGCACGTTATTCGCCAGGTTTGCTTGTCATGATTATTTTCAATAATTATCGAATTTTATACTCATATTAATCATGACAAACAAACCCGGAAAATACTGCCCCCTACGTAGAACATCGTACAGCAGCTGTGCGCAAAAATGAAAATAACTCTGATATCTCATTTTAACAGATATACTTACCAACATTACATGTAAATATCTTAAAATATGATAGAGATTATTATTAAAAGAAATTGCCATTATCTTTAATCACAGCCTCCATTAAGTCACTCAGATTAAGAATTCACCTGGTACCACATTCTCATCTTGGCGAATGATGTACACGGACTGGTGTCCTAAACTTGGTTGTTATCTATATATTGATACTCGTGTTCCTTGATTATACGACCGTTATCATCTTGCAACACTCTCTGGTTAAAAATGAGACCGTCCAAATCGTCCAAGATGAAATGCAAAAATTAAAATTATGATTACCTGGAGTTGCTTATCCACCGAATTCTTATTTCTTATGAGTGTCGTCACTTCAGCTAAACAATGGACCATTCCGTTTTTATTATAAAGAAACAATGGAAGAAAAAAGGACATGCCTACAACAGAATATATATATATATATATATATTATATAGTGGGTGTGTGGAGCGTGAGAGAGAGAGAGAGAGAGAGAGAGAGAGGAGAGAGAGAGAGAGAGAGAGAGAGAGAGAGAGAGAGAGAGAGAGAGAGAGATTTAAATCAAGATTATAATACTTTTTACATATTGAACTTTTTTTGCAATAGCTCTCAAGTAAACATATCAAACGTTGTAATAATTAAATTATCATACTGTGGCATATTCGCAGGTCCTGCTAGTCATAGTCATTTCGTTTCGGCCATTTAACTCTCCAGCCTTCTTCAGATGTCCTTTTTTTTGGGGGGGGGGCTGTATATCGAACTAAACCCTTTATTCAATTCAGTGAGGTAGATCTTAGAAGATATATCGTATTGTTGGTATCCTTTAGTATAAGGTCTGCTGAAGATCACAACCTTTAGTTATAAACCGTTCCAAAACAGCTAAATCTGCCAATCAAAAACGCCCAAACATGTATTTAATTCACTATTTAAAGGCGTTGATAAATTGTCCTGCAATTACTCGCTGTGGATGCACAGACCAACAGTCGAGGATTATACAGCTGTCTACTTAAAGATAGGATAAATTCTGATACAACTCAGGACGGATCAGCGGACAAGGATTAAAACAGATACTACATCTTTTTACTTTAAGAAAGGATCTAACTTTATGCCACAAGGGATCTCCACTGTAAAACTGCTTTCACGTACAGCGCGAAAATGGCCACACGGATCGTAACACGTATCAGTTTATATTTTATCGTCCTTGGGATGTCGTTTACCTGTCTCTTCCCCGGGTTGATGACTTTTTGCATGACCTGGCCCAGTCAAGAAATGTCTCAACTGATTCAAGCTGCTTTAGATAATTATCCAGTTGTGACAGATATTCGTAATTTTAAATCCGTTTGGAAAGCCATATAACGAAATAAGGAAATGTTATCTCCAGCTGTCGTCGCCTATCTCTTGTAAGGCTTTAAAAAAGGCTTTAAATTGTCGTTAAAATATCTTATATATATATATATATATATATATATATATATATATAGATTGAGAAAAAATCCGAATAAAAATGTGAAGATATGTATTGGAAAGTTAAGTAAAGAACACACTGAATTCAATTAATATTTCGTCTCTGTTTATTCAAAGACTTGTGGTTATTTCCTAGTTGAGTAATATGATATCACAGGGTGACCCAGAAAAACAGAACCCACATTATTTATTTTCCCATTAAACTAACTCTAAACTCCAACCTTAACCCTAACCCTAAACCCTAACCCTAAACCTAAACCTTAACCCTACCCCACTAGTTGAGTAACATAATATTACAGGGTGACCCAGAAAAAACAGAGCCCACAAATTCTGTAATTAAACTGTTAATTTTGATTTTAATTTTTTTTAAAGTTTAAGTCCAACAAGGGTTAGGGTTAGGGTTAGGGTTGGGGTTTAGGTTTAGTTTTATGGGAAAATAAATAAATCATTTAGGTTCTGTTTTTTCTGGGTCACTCATGTTACTCAACTAGGAAATAACCGACTTGTGTGTGTTCGTTATTCACTTTTTCAATATTTCGTTAGGAAATATATCGGAAAGATGTATAACAAGTCTCTAAATACAACAGAGACTAACTATTTCTTTAATTGAGTGTGTTCTTTATTTATCTTTCCAGATAGATGGAGCTCTCAGGAAAGGGAATTTTCTGGTGGCTGTTAACTACGCAAAAATTGCATAGTCCTCCTTAAAACGTATCGAGCACTCCCGGTGGCCTAGTATGTTTATAACAGGTAAAAATACCATTTCTGAAAAGTGGGCATATAGATGGCGTGGTGGTTAAATTGCCTGACTGATGCCGAATCAGTCGATTTTCGATCGCAACCTGCCTTTCAAGTCACACTGGTGAGACGTGAAACGGTGAAACAGGACTGTATGTGAATGATAATATATAATATATATATATATATATATATATATATATATATATATATATTGTCATTCACTACTGCGAGAACTTAAGTCGGAATTTTTTTAAACCATTCGATTTTATACATACATACATACATATTATATATATATAAATATATATCCTCCCTCTCTCTCTCATATATATATATTTTGTACAAAAATCTATTCGTATATATATAATATATATATATAATAATATCTAGATTTATATATACATTCTCAAATATAATATATATATATAGAATAATATATATATATATTATATATATATATATATATATATATATATATATATATACGAAAGATTTTTGGTACAAAATATTATATGAGAGATGTATTTCATATACAGTGGTAGCCCCAGAAATTGAATTTAATTAATTCCAGGAGACAGTTCGGATTGCAGAAGATAATTAAAAAAAAAAAAAAATAACAGCACAATCCAAGGTGAAAACACGAGGTAGACTAGCGATTAACACACGAGAAAGATTCTTTCACAAGTACTACCACTAACAAACTGAAACGAACAATTCAGTGAAGATATGGGTCGAAAATGCTGGGGGGCGCATGCAAACATGAACGTTACATTGTATTCGATTACTGAAAATGTGGGGCAAAATTGTGTTTAAAAATGAGGTTAAAAAGAAAATATTGATTTATCCATAAAGAATGAATGAAACAAAACGCCATGGGCATAAAATAACCCCGCAAGGGTTGACGTTGATGTAAAGCTCAACTAACCAAAAATGATCAAAATAGAAATGTTCATGTTCTCCGATGCCCATGTCCACGCCGAATCGCTGCTTCAGAGCCTGCAGCATTGGCCTCTATGTGAACTCTGATAAAATGTTTATGTGTTTTAAAGAAGATCGAAACATCTCTACAGTGAATCGTGAACCTCTGAGATTAGTTGATCAGTTCACATACCACGATGTCCTGTGTATGATGTTAAAACTATCTGATGGTGAGGTTCCACTTCTGGCGATCTGGGGAATACGGAGCACCCCTCTTCACCATTGCTCCGAGGTCCACTCTGACCCAGAGTGGTAGTACATGTTAGGGTCCCATCTATGGGTTAAATAGAAAAATACGAGTTTCAAACAAATTGAGTACCCATTAAGCATGAATAGAACAAAACGTCTTCGACATAAAATAACCCAACAAGAGTTGACAAACCGTAAAATCCAATCAATCAAATAAATTGGAAATTACTGTAAGTTCAAGGATCTTTAAGCTCTTATTTCATTTTATAAAACCCAGATCAACTCAAATGTGCAGAGATTTTGATTTCGATCGGAAGACAGCCATCTTGCTTCCTGTCCGTCCAGCGCCCAACCAAAAACTGATTTCCTAAACTAAGTTTCTCACGTTTGCTCTGGCGAATCGGAGAAGAAGGTCAAATAAGCCAATGAGAAGCCTCGTTTCAGAAGACCCTGGGTTCAAGACTGTTGCCATTCAAACTATCTGACTATAATTTTTACCGTCAATTTTAAACTACTATACACTAAGTAAGTAAAGTCGTCAGGGAGGCCTAGAGTCGGTATCAGCCAATCAGCGAGGAAGTCTACCCCCTTTTCACTAGCGCTAAACCAAGGAGATTGTTTTTTAGTATCTGATGCAGAGCGCCACACCTACCGCCAGCTCCTCACTTTACCGCACAGATTCCTGTGCTGTTCCTACACTGAGTTCGTGAGGGCCGGTATCGAACCAGGAACCTTGAGATTCCCAGCCGAACACTCTACCGACTAAGCTAAATCGGTCCATGGGGGTGGGGACTATACACTACTTGCTAAAAATGATAGGCTATGCCTATCCATTATTTAATACCAGTCTTGAAAACTTTTCAACGGCAAACACCCAGTGTGCACCGATCGTATCTGACAAAAGGAAAACAGCAAGACATTAGATAGATGGAGCTGTCATTTCCACCTGCCTAAGTTCACTTACTCTATACAGGTGTCAGTTTTAGATGTGACAGGTATTTCTGTCTCACACCAGCATTCGATATCCTGTCTTTTATATAAGTTCGGCCATCACCTAGTGGTGCCCGTGGGAAGTAAAACAACTACATCAGTCACCTAGCAAGCCAAACAATGTATTATGTATCATTGGATGATAATAACTATTATATTGTCTTGAGTAAGACTTACAAATGAGACAGCAATCAACACGACGAACAAAAGAGTAATGATGAATAAGAAAGTAATTTTTCTCTTAACTTTTTAGATGAGACTTGATAATTTGGATTATTTGGATTATTCAGACTATTGACCTCATCTTGATTGTTATCTACAAAACGTTTCGGCTTTCTACATATTTTTTGTTATTTTTAAGACAAGTTCTGATAATTTGTATTATTTGTATTATTCGGACTATTGTCCTCATCTTGATTGTTATCTACACCACATTTCGGCCTTCTACATATGTTTCTTGTTATTTTTTAGACAAGGCCTGATAATTTGGATTATTTGTATTATTCGGACTATTGTCCTCATCTTGATTGTTATTTACACAACGTTTTGGTCTTCTACATCTGTTTCTTGTTATTTTTAGAAGAGGCCTGATAATTTGTATTATTTGTATCATTCGGACTATTGTCTTCATCTTGATTGTTATCTACACAACGTTTCGGCTTTCTACATATTTTTTGTTATTTTTAAGACAAGTTCTGATAATTTGTATTATTTGTATTATTCGGACTATTGTCCTCATCTTGATTGTTATCTACACTACGTTTTGGTCTTCTACATCTGTTTCTTGTTATTTTTGAGACAAGGCCTGATAATTTGGATTATTTGTATTATTCGGACTATTGTCCTCATCTTCATTGTTATCTACAAAACGTTTCAGCTTTCTACATCTTTTTCTTGTTATTTTTTAGACAAGTTCTGATAATTTGTATTATTTGTATTATTCGGACTATTGTCCTCATCTTGATTGTTATCTACACAACGTTTTGGTCTTCTACATATGTTTCTTGTTATTTTTAGACAAGTCCTGATAATTTGGATTATTTGTATTATTCGGACTATTGTCCTTATCTTGATTGTTATTTACACAACGTTTCGGCCTTCTACATCTGTTTCTTGTTATTTTTAGAAGAGGCCTGACAATTTGTATTATTTGTATCATTCGGACTATTGTCCTCATCTTGATTGTTATCTACACTACGTTTCGGCTTTCTACATATTTTTTGTTATTTTTAAGACAAGTCCTGATAATTTGTATTATTTATATTATTCGGACTATTGTCCTCATCTTGATTGTTATCTACACAACGTTTCGGCTTTCTACATTTTTTTGTTATTTTTGAGACAAGGCCCGATAAGTTGGATTATTTGTATTATTCGGACTATTGTCCTCATCTTGTTTGTTATCTACAAAACGATTTGGTCTTCTACATATGTTTTTTGTTATTTTTAAGACAAGTTCTGATAATTTGTATTATTTATATTATTCGGACTATTGTCCTCATCTTGATTGTTATCTACACAACGTTTCGGCTTTCTACATTTTTTTTGTTATTTTTGAGATAAGGCCCGATAAGTTGGATTATTTGTATTATTCGGACTATTGTCCTCTTCTTGTTTGTTATCTACAAAACGTTTTGGTCTTCTACATATGTTTTTTGTTATTTTTAAGACAAGTTCTGATAATTTGTATTATTTATATTATTCGGACGATTGTCCTCATCTTGATTGTTATCTACAAAACGTTTTGGTCTTCTACATCTGTTTCTTGTTATTTTTTAGACAAGTCCTGATAATTTGGATTATTTGTATAATTCGGACTATTGTCCTCATCTTGATTGTTATCTACACTACGTTTTGGTCTTCTACATCTGTTTCTTGTTATTTTTTAGACAAGTCCTGATAATTTGGATTATTTGTATTATTCGGACTATTGTCTTCATCTTGATTGTTATCTACACTACGTTTTGGTCTTCTACATCTGTTTCTTGTTATTTTTTAGACAAGTCCTGATAATTTGGATTATTTGTATTATTCGGACTATTGTCTTCATCTTGATTGTTATCTACACTACGTTTTGGTCTTCTACATATGTTTCTTGTTATTTTTTAGACAAGTCCTGATAATTTGGATTATTTGTATTATTCGGACTATTGTCATCATCTTGATTGTTATTTACACAACGTTTCGGCCTTCTACATCTGTTTCTTGTTATTTTTAGAAGAGGCCTGATAATTTGGATTATTTGTATCATTCGGACTATTGTCCTCATCTTGATTGTTATCTACACTACGTTTCGGCTTTCTACATATTTTTTGTTATTTTTAAGACAAATTCTGATAATTTGTATTATTTATATTATTCGGACTATTGTCCTCATCTTGATTGTTATCTACACAACGTTTCGGCTTTCTACATATTTTTTTGTTATTTTTGAGACAAGGCCCAATAAGTTGGATTATTTGTATTATTCGGACTATTGTCCTCATCTTGATTGTTATTTACACAACGTTTAGGCCTTCTACATATGTTTCTTGTTATTTTTAGAAGAGGCCTGATAATTTGTATTATTTATATTATTCGGACTATTGTCCTCATCTTGATTGTTATCTACACAACGTTTCGGCTTTCTACATATTTTTTGTTATTTTTAAGACAAGTTCTGATAATTTGGATTATTTGTATTATTCGGACTATTGTCCTCATCTTGATTGTTATCTACACAACGTTTCGGCTTTCTACATATTTTTTTGTTATTTTTGAGACAAGGCCCGATAAGTTGGATTATTTGTATTATTCGGACTATTGTCCTCATATTGTTTGTTATCTACAAAACGTTTTGGTCTTCTACATATGTTTCTTGTTATTTTTAAGACAAGTTCTGATAATTTGTATTATTTATATTATTCGGACTATTGTCCTCATCTTGATTGTTATCTACACTACGTTTTGGTCTTCTACATCTGTTTCTTGTTATTTTTTAGACAAGTCCTGATAATTTGTATTATTTGTATTATTCGGACTATTGTCCTCATCTTGATTATTATCTACACCACATTTCGGCCTTCTACATCTGTTTCTTGTTATTTTTTAGAAGAGGCCTGACAATTTGGATTATTTGTATCATTCGGACTATTGTCCTCATCTTGATTGTTATCTACTCAACGTTTCGGCCGATGTGCTCTCCAGCCCCCTTCAGGTATTTCAGGCGCTCAATCCTGGCCAAAGGTGATTGTAACATAGAATAATTAACACAACTTAACAATTGTACCCGATCAGGGTTAACATAAATGAGAAGTCTATACCCGTGAATTGAATAAAGGGTTTGGTTCTAAGTTCCATGAAGGTACCCGAGTTCGACGAGAAGTTCCGAGTTTGAAAAGAAGATTACCGAGTTTGAGAAGGTTCTCGAGTCCGACAAGAAATGCCTGAACAAGACAAGAGGACACATCGGCCGAAACGTTGTGTAGATAACAATCAAAATGAGGACAATAGTCCAAATAATCTAAATAATACAAAATATCAAGCCTCATCTAAAAAAAATATCAAGAAACAACTGTAGAAGGCCGGATGGCACATCGGCCGAAACGTTGTGTAGATAACAGTCAAGATGAGGACAATAGTCCGAATAATCCAAATAATACAAAGCAATTACTTCTTTACAAGTCGTATTGATCGGTATTTTTCAAAACAGTGTGCAATATATCGCTGAAAGAAAATAATAATCTTCTAGCAAGAGCTGTGGATATACCACAGTATGATAATTTCATTATTACAACGTTTAATATGTTTACTTAAGAGCTATTGCTAAATAGTTCAATATGTAAAAAAGTACAATGATCTTGATTCAACTCTCTCCATGTTCCATTGAAACAAATAAGCATTATCGTTTCCGCGTGCTCATACCCTCTCTCTATTTTCCCCTATTCTCATCCTTCTTTCTTGTTATATTTTTCTGTGTAGCATGTCCTTTTTCTTACCTTTCTTTCTTTCTTTATAATAAAAACGGAATGGTCCATTATTTAGCTGAGGCGATGAGACTTATAAGAAATAAGAATTCGGCAATTAAGCGACACCAGTTTGCATTACATCTTGGGCGATTTGAACGGTCTCATTCTTAACCAGAGGGTGTTGCAGGGTGATAACGGTCGGAAGATTAAGGAACAAGCGTAGATTTGCAATAATAAATGTTTGCTTTCTAATTTAAATTCGTCTGACACAAATCGTCAACAATGAAACGTTCAACCGCTTTATTCATTTTTGACAGGACTCGTATCAATATAACCTACTCATTAAGTTATTAGTTCGGTATTTAATGTATTTAATAAAACGCAGACTCTTTACATAGTACAGTCGCGCCATAGCGAATAGGCCGTTTAATTGAGGTCTTCTTTTCTCTCTACTGACGAACCAAATCTCATTGAATACGAGAAAAGACGAGAGTGAATACTCAGAATTCAGAATGGAAATAGGTTCATTATTAAATGTTACTGATTAAACCAAAAGGAAAGAATAGACATCGACAAATAATTTATCAAGATTTAAATCAGGTCGTATGAGCTGTTAATTGGATAAGGAGGCCTGCGGTTATAAACTAATCAGAAGGCTTAACTCGAGAGCGTTATTAAAATCGTTCATCTGCACATGCGTTGTTTCAACAGCCTTAACAATAATCACATTTTGCCACTCGTTGTATTACTCCACATATGAAAAATTAATAATATAATAATGTTACAATATTCTTTCATTATATATTCTATATCATATGAAAACTTTATGTACCAAGAAATATATATATTATATAGCTCAGCCCATAGACTAAGCCTAAATTTCCTATCACCCCGTCGGTAGGCCAAGAATACGCTGACTGTATCCCCTGCAGTGGAATAAGGTCCTGGGTATGACACTAAACTGTATCTTGGGGTGTACCCCTTCATTGCCATTATTCCCAGGTCCACTGACCAGGAGTGGTAGTACCGGTTACAGTCCCCATCTTGATCATCCCTGTCGGTTGGGGTTTTATAATAAACCGACTGCACCTCCACAGAAGGGTAAGACCACCCAATGGGGCCTCCTGTTGGCCGTGAGTGGCAACCCGTGATGCTTAAGGACGGAATCCTCATGGCTGAGCAGTCCATGATATGCAAGAAGATAGTCGTTTAGGTATGACGTTAAACTGGAACTAGTGGTGAGGTTCCAATTCTAGAGCTCTGTGGAGTATGGACTACACTTTCATTGCTATTACTCCCAGGTTCACTCTGAATCGGAGTGGTAGTACCTGTTAGGGTCCCATCTATGGGTTAAATAGATTAAAAATGAGTTTAAAAATGTGTTTAAAAATGAGTTTTAAAAAATTTGAATACACTACAAGAATGAATAAAACAAAACGTCTTCGACATATAATAACCCAATAAAGGTTGACTAGCCCTAAAATCCAACCAACCAACTAACCAGCCAACCAACCAACCAGTATTTTCGTACTGCACGTTGCCTTCGAAAAGAATGGTAATCACATGGTCGTGAAAAAAAATAAACACATGTTCCATTGCCGATGGTTATATAACTGACAGGATGAAGTAATTTGTACCGTGTATAGAATGCCCTCGTGTTTTGATAGATCAAAGATAGGCGTGTCGATCCATCAAGTCCGTCTACCAAACAAGGCAAAAAAAAGACGAAAGATCTTCAATGGAGATAAAAAAAATGGCGACTAATGAGAAATTCGGTAAAGCTTTAATGAAGTCAACAGAAATAACATTCGTGTTTTCCTTGCAGTCGTATTTAAATGCCAAGGATCCTTTATACTGTAATCTTATTTGTAGAAGTAATCTTCTTTGGTCCTGGGCAACAAACCCATCTTGTACCACGGGCATATAATAATAAACCCTTCTGTTCAGACATAAAACTCTGTATGTAAAGGTCGTCATTAACGAAACATATCTTAGAAAAGAAACCAGGGGAAGAAAAGGAATGGTATTTTAAAATTTTTTTTTTACCTTTATTTTTACTTTCGTAATAAATTAATGATACAGGTGTTTAAAAGAAATGATACCGTCTGAGATGTAAATTGACACAGTGATACGAGTGCAAATCCTGGACAAGTATTGTAGCGTTTTGTATAGCAGTAATACCGCTGGGAAAGGTATTGTGAGTGTGCTAATGTGTAAAATATAAAAATGAAAATAATTAAAAAAATAAAAGAGAGGAAATCAGACTGACATTGTCAAGATTACTGTCTAAAAGAAACGCGTGGGGGTCTCATAGACAGACGACATACATTGTCGTAAGATGAGTGCCGTGACGAAACGATGATTCGAAACACCGCTTCCCATATTCATAAATATGAAAACAGATGGACCATCTCCGATCAGAATCGAGCTAATTAAAACGAAAGACTTTTGACATACGACTCTATTGGTTAGAGTCGTAGGAAATGGACTCCTCGACTCGAGTTCAATTCCTGGATGAAGCTGTTTGCATTTTCTTTGTTAATACCCTTGGGAAAGGTACGAATCCAATTCTCCCTCCAGCTATGGGTAAATAGCAGAGCAGACTGGACTCTTTAACCATGGCTAGGTAACCAGTATAGAAGAAGGAAAACTCGTGCGGATGGTTGGTATATATATATATATATATATATATATATATATATATATATATATATATATATTATTCAAAAGTTAATTTCCAACGTTTACTGCGCACCAATACCACGAATTGAAAGTCAGTCAGTAGAACTCACTCGAAATGAACGGACGTACCACGAATTGGCTGTTCTAAATGGACATGCCTTCCAGAGAATCTTTCTCCAAGATGGCTGGCCTTTTACACAAATTAATATCCACATAAGAAATCAGAATTACACCTGCGTGTAACCGAGGATGGGAAGATTGTTGTAACCTAACAAATGTTACTAAATGAGAAATAACCAAACGGAGATTGGAAATAAAATGGAATCTTTATAACATTAGGAAAATACAATACTCGCCAGCGGTGTGAAGAAAAGTAAACAACCGATAGTGGTATCAGACTACTCAGCCAGCATAGTACTCCCTTATTTATGGGGATTGGGACATATCCATTAATGTCCATAGGTAGGGTATATGAGGATTGGGATATACTCATTAATGTTCATAGGTAACCTATATGAGGATTGGGACATACCCATTAATGTTCATATGTAGGGCATATGAGGATTGGAACATACCCATTAATGTTCATAGGTAGGGTATATGAGGATTGGGACATACCCATTAATGTTCATATGTAGGATATATGAGGATTGGGACATACCCATTAATGTTCATAGGTAGAGTTTTTGGAATATTTGTATATAAGGTGTCCTGCAATACACCACCTGAGTTTATAGACTGGGCGAAGTCACGTGGTTTATTCCTCCGCCAATCAACAGTCATAATACGTGGCAGATTGACTACTTAATCACTGATACTGACCGACGTTCATTTGCAACCATCGATGAAGAACTTCTAATACTGAGGAACAACCAAATTCTTTAACAAAGGATTTCCGCTGGATAAGCGCTCTTGTCTGAGGCCTAAAGGATGGCCCATAAAATTGTAAGAGGATTGGAACATACCCATTAATGTTCATAGGTAGGGTATATGAGGGTTGGGACATACCCATTAATGTTAATAGGTAGAATATATGAGGATTGGGACATACCATTAATGTTAATAGGTAGGGAATATATGAGGATTGGGACATACCCATTAATGTTCATAGGTAGAATATATGAGGATTGGGACATACCCATTAATGTTAATAGGTAGAGTATATGAGGATTGGGACATACCCATTAATGTTAATAGGTAGAATATATGAGGATTGGGACATACCCATTAATGTTAATAGGTAGAGCATATGAGGGTTGGGACATACCCATTAATGTTCATATATAGGGTATAAAACAAAGATTGAAACGATTGAAGATGAGTGCTGTGACAAAACGACGATTCGAAACATGCCACTTCCCATATTTATAAAATGAAAACAGATGAACCATCTCCGATCAGAATCGAGCTAAGTCAAACAAAAGACTTTTAACTCCTCATCCTATCAGTCTGTATTTCTCATTTTGATGCACACATTTGAATCTTTATATGTTTTTTTGTGCATACACCATTCCATTCTAAAATAATAGTTGTGTATATATTCTATTTTCCTACTCCTGTCTTTATCTTGATATTTTGTCATTGTTGATTTCCCGTTAGCGAATAATGATTTGTTATATTCTAAACAGGCCGTTTGTAATCTGTCCACTGAAGGGTTTTGCCTCATTTTTATTTTTAATGTGTTTCGACAGTCTATGAAGTGGTCAAGATCCCAAGGAATCGATATCAATTCTGACAGGTTGCCGGCTCGTGACAGTATGCACCCAACTATTCTCCCCCCAGCTATTGGTAAATAACGGGGTGGGTTGTGCTCTTTAACCTGGTTAGGCAACCAGTCTAAGAGAAGGAAACTCTAAATTCAAAACTGTTAAACTCCACTTAAAAATATACCCTGTGTTACATCCTGCTCGTGCACTGTTGGGGAAGTAAGGTCGAACTCATAAGCGATGTTCTCCCATGGAATCCTTCGCTTGGACTCCTACACATGGACACACCAGTGATGGCTGACAGAAAAAAATTTACATCATGACCACTGTGTGGACACTGAATGCTGGCTTGGGAACTCTTCAAGAGTGATGACCGATAGGGATTGATGGTGGGAGAGAGTAAAAGAAATACATGCTGTCGGATGGGTTATAAATATATATTTACTAACCTCTCCACAGGAACAGAATGTGAAACAGGGTCAATTTTTAACCGAAGTTTAACGGGTTTTAATTCAGAGTTTTCCTTCTCCTAGATCGGTTGCTATACCATGGTTAAAGAGCCCAGATGTTTGTTTGTTTGGTTGGTTGGTTTTATGGTATATCAACCCTTGTTGGGTCATTTTATGCCGGAGATGTTTTTTTACTCATCCTTGATGGGTACTCAATTTTTCTTTTTTAAACTCTTTTTTTTAAAACACATTTTCTTTAACTCATTTTTACTATTTAATCCATAGATGGGACCCTAACAGGTACCAAAACTCCGTAAAGAGTCCAGTTTTTCCAACTATCTACCCATAGCTGGAGGGAGAATATATGTATATAAATAGCCCTCAACACTTACCCCACATACACAAGGTCGACTCTTTAGTTCCTTTATCTATATTATCAAAGATATCGCCAACATTAGGCCGGAAACTAATAACTGCCAAGAAATAAAAAAGAAATAAAGAAAAATAATAATTTGAAATGACATCAATTTTATAATCGATTAAGTTGAGCAGCATAAATCCTAAAATAATGGCTACATTAAAAACCAAAAAACATTTCGGTTTGATTTACAATAATTAGTTTCCGTTTGCAATCTCTTTTATATCAGAATTGTCTTCCCCTGTTTTTTGTGTGTGTGTGGAAAGTAGGTGGCATGGTAATAAAATTACAACGAAATGTTCTCAAATCAGATCTTATTGAAAATCAACTTCTCTAAATATCCATCTATTGTAATTCCACATGATTTATCCAAACAAACTTTATGAAGAGTCAACGAGTCATCAATCTGGTTTTATCAACCGCCATATCTTTTTATTATCAATTTCGAAATTGACTTAGAAAATAAATTAATGAAATGTCCATAAATCTGAAACTTCCAATTATTAACTATGCAATCCTCTCACGCACGAAGTGATTGAAGGGTGGGGTGAAAAGTTATCGGCCTGACCAAGAAGGGAAGGGCATAGAGCCACAAAAGGTATATGCTATTTCATATACTTCCTGCTGTAGTTAAACGTACTTGGTATATCTTTGTGATTTATCTAATGCCAAAGCCATCCTTGTAGAAGAATAGTAGTGTAATATAATAGGATGGGTAAAACAAGAATCCAAGAAATTGCGTGTAGTTAATAGTGGAAAGATTTTTTTGATGAGTCAGCACAACGCCTGCTATCGATTTCTTATTGGTGAATGGATATCACCTGGCCTAGTGTCGAGGAGAGGCAGTGAGTGGAGAGAATGAGAGTTTGGAAATAAGCTGTGGCGGGAGAGAGACAAAAAATACGAGTCTGAACCCCAGGGGATATAATAAATGAACTCATGAGAAAAAAACCCAAGAAAGCCTTGTGCTGTTATTTAAAAGCTATGAACAGCACAAGGTGAGATATCTTCAAGCGAATCCCAAGTTGTTCCCACCTCAAAAGAGCAAGAATGCCAGCCAACCCAACATCAGATCCACCAACCAGATTCCAGCCTCGTGATGTAAAATGAATAGAAGTTAAGTATTTTACGATTACTATTGACACGTCATCACTCCTTTCAAATAAACACGCTATGCTACAATAGTAGTAGTATCTAACCAATAGCTTGGGGATGTGTGTGTGTGTGTGTGTGTGTGTGCGCGCGTGCGCGCGCGCGCGCGCGCGTGTGTGTGTGTATGTGCAAAATAGAAAAACAATGCATCCAAAAAAGATAAATCGACATTTATTTTTTGGAATACTTTATTGTATTTTCAATATGTCTTCGGAATTCCAATACTTTCCCACTAGTCTAACGGAGATTTATAATAATAGTACAATAGTAATTGTTAGTCGAAGGCTTTCTGTTTAGAAAGTATGGTACTTAATTTTAACTTGATGTAAAAAGACTATTTTTAATG
>CM042152.1:67479629-67482129 GCA_023376005.1 Doryteuthis pealeii | reverse complement strand
TCCACTGACTGATGGGTCGTATGAATGCGAGAATATAGATCTATATGAACAAATAAGACATTTATACAGCGTATAAATATATGTTCTGAGTGCTTTTAATACAGTCTTTGTTTCAGATAAAGAAATAGCATTAAAAAAAACAAAAAAAAAAAAACAAAACAAGAACTGACAAAACTATGCACTTCCTGAGCACAAGTATTTACATTCTAATGTAATAAGATATCATATTAAATCAAAAAGACCAATGAAACTAAATAGGAACGAATTAAAAATGTTACACTTATTTGGATGTCATTTTAATTGATTTCTATATAAAATTATACTAGCAAAATAAAAAACGCCTTCCGGGCGATGTAAAAATAGATTTTTGAAAGACATTGCCTGAGAGGGTGGGAGTTAAAAATTCAATGTCAGAGGGTTTGTATCATAAGTAAAACAAATCCTCATATTTATTAAAGGAGTAAAAAAAACAAAAAAAAAAACAAAATTTGAAATGAAAACTGAGCCCCGTCCCTCTCAAATAAAATGTTGCATGCATGTAATAATCAAACAATTATTTTGAATATTTTCCACATCAATTTTACAAAAATCGTAGGTATTTATTTATTTGTAAACTTTTTATTTAACTTCTTGTTACTGTAAAAAAAAAAAGAAAAAGAACGAGAGTAAAAAACAATTTTTAAAATTGCTTACTCAAATTTTGGGTGTATATAGCATAAGAATATTGTGACGTAAGCTGTGACGTAGTTTTTGTTACAGACAGAAATACAGACAATCTCCATTATTAATAGATATTGCTTTTAATACGTTTAAGTATAATATGATAGTATTAGAAATCAGTAAAAGCAAATGATTATTTATTAAACCCAGTTTTGTTAAAATCATTATGCAAATTATTCCTACCATATACTAGATACATTTTTATTTCTTAGAGATATATAACACATATTTCAGGATTTTAAATGCATTAATAATAGTAGAACTGTTGCGACAAATCTAACTCGGCTAGACTTTAATAAATACATCGTTAATTAATAAGATGCTAATTAAGATTAAATAATGACTATTTGTGAATATAACTTAAATAACTAAGGAGATCATGACGTCTGTGGTGACGTAGTATCAGTTACAGACAGACAGTTACATAATCTCCATTATGATAAGATGTGTTTAGAAAAACTGAGTCTGAAAAAGAATTGAATAGCCAACAAGAATGAATAAAACAAAATATCTTCGGCATAAAATAACCCAACAAGGGTTGACATGCCGTAAAATTCAACCAACCAACCAACCAACCAACCAACCAGCGAGCTAGATTACCTCTACATTTCTTGATCAAATGGAAACACATATTTAAAGCATTTCCGCCATTTTCTGTCATCACCGAACGAGTAGCATAGATTGGTTGATATGATCTGTGCGATAAAGTGTGTGTGTGTGTGTGGGGGGGGGGAGCTGACGATAGATGTGGCGCTCCACTTCAGCAAAAATAATCTCTATGGTCTAGCGCTAGCGAAAACGGGATAGACTCCGTTGCTGTTCGGGTGATACCGACAATAGGACACTCTGCCAACTCCACTATATATATATATATATATATATATATATATATATATATATATATATATAGTATTGGCCATATATTCATTATTTTTGTTATAAAATCTACTAATAACTAAGTCTTTCAAAACATTTATCCAATAAATCTGGTAGTAATTTCTATACTGCTGGTGCGCTTTAGTGGTAATTGATGCGAAAGTCCCGAAACCAAGGTCATCATCTGCTAAAGACTTTAATGGAAACTTCTAATAATTTATCTCTCATGTATTTACCAAAACTTATACCATATCTCCAATTTTTAAAAGTCGAAGGTGGACACTATTGGATCGGTATATGACCCCTCAAAAATTACCCAATTATTCCATTTTGTAGGAAGGTATAGCTCAGTTGGTAGAGCACTCGACTAGGAATCGCAAGGTTCATGGTTCCATTCCGGTCCTCGCCAACTCAGCGTATGAGTAGCACAGGGATCTGTGCGGTAAAGTATAGACGCCAAAAACAATCTCCTTGGTCTAGCGCTACTGAAAATGGGATAGACTCCCTCGCTGATTGGCTGATACGACATTAGGCCACCCCGTCGACTTTACTTACTTTTTTTATTCCATTTTTGAAAAAGTCCAAAGTTGACACTAATGTCGGTTGAGCAGTGCTTCGGAAGCACAAGTTTCCGGGTTCGATACCGGCTCACGCAAACTCAGCACATGAGTAGCACGGCTTGGATCACTGCGGTAAAGTGGAGATCTGATAATACGACTATAAACATTACACTACGCGTCTCAGCATATATTCTCAAATGTGTATATCATACTTACTATGTGTGTGTGTGTGTGTGTGTATGTGTGTGTGTGTAGTTATTTACTAAACTTAGATGTGGCACAAGGCCAGAAGTATAGGGCGCCCAATGAGAATCGAACGTACAAACAAAGATCTGCAAATCTAG
>CM042152.1:67449629-67474629 GCA_023376005.1 Doryteuthis pealeii | reverse complement strand
TACGCCCCCAACATAAGAGGGGTGGGGGGTCAAAATTAAGTGACCTGAACAAAATGAGAAAGTTTTGAAATAAAATAAATAATGCATTATAAAAATTATTCATTGATAAATAAACACTGAAAATTTCATTAAAATCCGATAATTCCCTGATTTTTGGTAAATTATTTTCTGTAGGGGGGTAATTTTGTCAAAACAGCATTTTAGGCTCATTATGTTTACCTTAAAAAGAGAGAGAGATATATACATAGAGAGACAGAGAGAGAGAGAGAGAGAGAGAAGAGAGAGAGAGAGAGAGAGAGGGGGGCGTGGGGGGGGGGGTAAAATCAGTCATCAGTCAGTAATTTTTTTCAAGCACAGTAATGTTTTTCTCTCCTCATTCTCTCCTCTATTCTACATGTATTGAGAGAGGGTGAGAGAAATAAACTATACTTATGACAGAGATTGGTCGGTCTTTGACTTAATTGTAAATTACGATAATTAGAAGCAAATGAAGTGGGATTTTTTTCAAACAATGATTAGATTTATGATAAGATAATACTTTGAGATATGGGGAGATACAGAGAAAGGGTGTAATGGGAGAGAGAGAGAGAGAGAGAGAGAGAGAGACAGGGAGAGAGAGAGTATGGGAGAGGGAGAGGGAAAGAGAGTATGGAAGAGAGGGCGGAAGAAAGAGGAAGTATGGGAAAGAGAGATGGTGAAAGAAAGAGAGGGGCTATGGGAGAAAGACGGAGAGAGGGAAAGGGGGAATGGGGAAAAGAGGGTAAGAAGGACTATAGGAGAGAGAGAGAGATAGAGAGAGCAAGAGAGAGAGAGAGAGAGAGAGAGAGAGAGGGGGAGAGAGAGAGAGAGAGAGAGATATGAACCCAGACCAGGACGTTCATCAGACCTACGCAATCTATACAAAAGTACTCGAGAATTAGCACTTGACCTCAACACATCCCAATCCATAACTTGGCGCCGCTTGAAAAAGATAGGAAAGTTAGCAAGATGGACGTTTGGTTTCTCATACCCTTAGTGAGAAGAATAAGTAAGATTTGCATATCCATAGCGACATCTTATCTTTCAATGCAGACAAATTAACCGTTTCTAAAGAATATCAATACCGGTGACGAAAAATGTATCTTTCTTTTATGATAATGATCAATGCAAAATGCAGTGGATTGATAAGGATAGATCTTGGTATCCTAAAACAATGGCAGAACTTCATGGATATGAACAGAATGATATATATATATATATATATATATATAAGTCATCCACAGACATTATGTTTCGACTTTTCATGTCTCTTCAGTATGGCTAGACACAGCAACTACCCCCGATCAGGAGCGAAACTCGACTGACTTTTTCTCTGCCCGATTCGTTAACCCCTCGGCCATTTGGCAGCTGCCGTTTAAGGAGCGGCGTTTAAACTATTGAATACATACGTTTGTTTATATATATTTTTTACAATCACCAGAGAGATCCAGTCTGTAAACAACAGACGATCATTGCTTTATGCTGGCGGTGAAAGCTAATTTAAGTTACTCCTAGAGAGCCCAACCGGATTTTGGGAGCATATAATAAGTCATCCACAGATACCATGTTTCGATGTTTCACGCTTCTTCAGCGTGGCTAGACTTAGCAATCATTTCTAGATGGTAGCGAAATCCGATTGACTTTTCATCAATCCGATTTCTTAATCCCTCGGACGTCAGCAGCTGCCAATAATAAACGGAGTTTTAACTGATGAATCTATATACATATTTATATATATGTTACACTCACTAGAGACCTTAAATCCGTATATATATATATATATATATATATATATATATATATATATATATATATATATATATATAGAGAGAGAGAGAGAGAGAGAGAGAGAGAAAGAAAGATACAGACAGACAAAGAGGCAGAGAAAAACAGAGACAGAAATATGTGTGTGTGAAAATGTTTAGCTTCATCAACAAACTTATAATATATATATATATATATATATATATATATATATATATATATATATATATATATATATACTCCTTCCGAAATGCTTGTTTCAGGCTGGAGAGTTGGTTCTAAATTCCACCGCGGAAATTTTCAACAGATACATTTCACCATAGGCTAATTTCATCCTGATGTAATTTAATTATGATGAAATTTACCAATGGAATTTACCGTGATGGAATTTACCGTGGTGGAATTTACCGATCACTGGAGTGTTAGATTCTACGTGCTTCAAACATTGTACAGCTTTCGAGGCTGTTTGCATTTCATATAGCCTTAATACGATTGGGAAGAGAATGCATCCAACTATTCTCCTTCCAGTTATGGGTAAATAGTTGGTCGGACTGGGCTCTTTGATCTTGGTTAGGCAACCAGCATAGAAGGAAAACTGTTAGGTAGACCTAACAAAAATAGAGTTGTTCCCCTTTGATAAGTAAGGGACTGGCGGAAACCCGGATATGGAAATTCCGCCATATTACTTTGGACTTGGGTTTTGGACTGTACAGACGTGCGTCAGCACGGTTGAACTAGTGATCACGTCCGTTAGCACGGTTGGGCTATACAGTCATTTTTAGGGTAGAAGCATTTTCTACCCTGTGTTAAATAAAGACCTAACAGTCAGGTAGACAAAGAACTGGTCCATGTGTGAACACACACATGACAACACACTGTTGAATTCTATCCAAATCATCCCACTGTGTCCCCTTTCAGTGAGAATAAATAGAACAAATATTGTTATATGTTAAACATATTTCACTGTTTTTATTATCAATTTGATATTCCTACATCTCGGAATATAACAAAATATAACAAACCCCGCTTAAAAAATTGATCCTGTATCGCATCCTGATCGTTCTGAGGGTTTCGTAAATATGTATTTTTTCACTCGTCTGTGAAAAAAAAAAATACGTGTCGCACACTACAGTCGAGGGAGTGTAGGTAAAAGTCTTGTAGCTTTATTCTTAATTTAGTTACCATTCTTGTCGAACCATCCTTTCAAACCCAATCATTGATTAGAAACATAGCATAATTAATGGACTGGTATTGATTATTTTGACCTTGAGGTCATTCTGCGAAGATGAGTAGACAATTATTTTGACATGCCCCCCATTCCCCAACCACATTCACGTCTCCCCAAAAAAGATGAATAAAGTTCAGTCAGGCGAATAAAGTGGCCAAGTAATTGATCTGCCTCAACCAATCCATCTTACGTAGAGACGCCAAGAAAACAATATATAAATCCTTCATCCCAGCGGCCCTCCATATTGTGCACGGATCGTCATAGCAAGCAGGTCCTTACAGGATGGAACTATCATCATCATCAGCATCATCACAGCAGCATCAGCAGCAGCAGCATCGTCATCGTCGTCATCTTCATATATTTGCCACCCCCGCAGTACGAGCAGGATATATATATATATATATATATATATATATATATATATATATATATTATGTGTGTGTGTGTGTGTGTGTGTGTGTGTGTGTGTGTTATGTTCTTGTGAACGTTGTTTGTTTGGTCTTTTGAACATTGGATAAAAGAACAAAAACAAGAAAAACAGAACAAAAATCAGAATGTTTATATATTCAACCGTTGCTCTGTTCCTGGTTTAATCTATTCCGATATTTCGGGTGAACATTTTTTCAAAGTATATCAGACAATCTGGAGAAAAAAAAGATATATATATATATTACTGTGAATCACTTTAAACAAATCGAAATTGGTCTCTGTAAAGGGTTAACATGCTATGCTGATGAGACGTGGTAAACGAATAGGAAGAATGATTGAAGAATGGATAATTAATGAAGGTGAGAACATAAATATCAGACTTTGGTACGTTGTCAACACATTTGACTTTGTATGTTCTGGTTTTCTTTATTACTTCTCAACTGTCACCTTTTCATGTGACCGGGTTCGTTTACAATATTACATTAACTCCGATTAGTACTGTTCTTTGCCGTCGTAGAAAAAGACGACTCGAATTTGTTGCAATAAAAAAAAGAAAATGGCGGTTGTCTGTGTTTGAACTTTGTATAAGAAGTTCTGTGAAAATAAGCGGAGCTTTAATCTAATAGATTCTGAATTGTCTGTTGCAGATATGTAGGATAGGGTAGGTCGATTTTGGAACTGTAACATCTCCCATGTGGCGAAAATTGCAAACTAACATAAAAAACTACCAGCCATTTTTTTTTTCAAAATTTTGCCTTCTTCGTTTGAGGAAATATAATTCAATCTTTTAAAGTGTTATCACTATCATAGCTTAATTATTAGGCAAAAAGCAGTATGTCGGAGGTGTCGTTTATGATGGGGGGCATATTTTCAATTTGAATTCTAGTTATAATATTTTATTCGTTTCACATCTCTACGTCGCATAGTCAGCTTTTCTCTCAATAGCAATGTTCCACCTTCGAATAAGAGCATGTAAAATTCTTTGAGCCACTTCTTCACTACAGATTTCATTTCCTCGTCACTAATGTTAGCCTCTCAAACCTTTCATGGGCCAGATATGACAGTCTGAAGGCGCTAAATCTGGTGAGTATGGAGGATGCGATAAAGTTGTCCATCCGACTGAGGCGATTTTCTCCCTTGTCCTGATGCTTGTGTGTGGTCGAGCATTGTCATGCAGAAAGAGGATATTGTCGATTGACAAGCTGGGTCTTACTCGCCGGATTCTTGCTCTGAGCCTCATTAGGGTCTCAATGTAGGCCTTAGTTTTATTAAAAAAAACTTCACATGAAATAAAGAAAATGGCATTATTTTTTTTACTCATCCTCGTATAACATCTTATTGCAATTCGAGAAATTCTAATTTAAATTCGTGGCGAACGGGTTGGGTAAATACATTATGAGCGTCTCATTGTGGTGTAATAGTAAGCTCGTTGTACAAATCTATTGCTACTGAATAGCGAGTTCTGGGTGCACCATATTAGCGACCTTATATCACATATTACCCATGGAGAACGGGTTGGGTAAATACATTATGGGCGCTCCATCGTGGTTTAATAGTCAGTAGGCTCGTCTCGCAGATCTATTACTACTGAATAAAGAGTTCTGGATACACCATATTTGTGACCTTATATCACATCATACGGAAGGAAGCGCGTGGTGTAATGGTTAGTCATGGTAAATGAAATCGTCGCCCCGAGTTCAAATCCTGGACGTGGTAATTGCATTTCACTTAGCGCTAATGCCCTTGGGAAAGGTATGAATCCTACTCTCCCTCCAGCTATGGGTAAATAGTAGGGCAGTCTGGGCTCTTTAACCTAGGTTAGGCAACCGGTCTAGGAGAAGGAAAACTCTGAATTCAAACCTGTTAAACCCGCTAAAGAAATTGACATTGTGTCGCATCCTGCTCGTGCGGAGTGGTTTGTAAATATATATATATCACATCCTACCCATGGCGAACGGTTTGGGTAAATACATTATGGGCGTTCCATCGTGGTGTAATAGTCAGTAAACTCGTCTCGCAGATCTATTACTACTGAATAGAGAGTTCTGGATACACCATATTTGTGACCTTATATCACATCATACCCATGGCGAACGGTTTGGGTAAATACCTTTCCTCGTACAATTGTTATGGTCTGCTAGATTAGATCGTTAATAATTATGTTACGATGAGACACATTTGGCCTTAACAATTTAATAACTTGATTATGTTTGCAGTTGTCACTAATTAGTGCACTGCTTTAGTGAAATGTCACTGATTTCTTTCAAGCATTCCGATTAGAATTTAATAAAGATTATTTTAAAATCCTCCAAATATCTTGTCTTGATGGCTGAGATATTAAATTACTGAGTGACAAGCCATCTATTATGAAACCCAAGGAATAACTCGTTGATTCGACAGTTCAGTCTCATTTCACTACGAAATATTGGATATGCTAACAGGATATACCACAGTATTACAATTTAATTATTACAACGTTTGATATGCTTACTTAAGAGCTATTGCAATTTAGTTAAATATGTAAAAGAATTAGAATTTTGATTTAACTCTATCTTACTGTTTTTTTCCCCCTTTCTTCCTTTCTTTTTCTCTTCTGCTACACAGAAAAAATTTCAATCGAACATAATGAATATGTTCCATTGAAATTTTTTCTGTGTAGCATGTCCTTTTTCTTCCCTTTCTTTCTTTATAATAAAAACGGAATGGTCCATTATTTACCTGAAGTGACGACACTCATAAGAAATAAGAATTCGGCGGATAAGCAACACCATTACATTTTTATTTCATCTTAGACGATTTGGACTGTCTCATTTTTAACCACAGGGTGTTGCAAGACGATAACGGTCTGAAGATCAAGGAACAAGCGCGCACACACACACACACACACACATGTATATATATATATATATATATATATATATATATATATATATATATTACTTTAGTTTATCAGATAGAAATTTAAATTAATTTCAGCACTTTTGCTTTTTCGAGTCTGATATTAAACGATTTGGACTGTCTCATTTTTAACCACAGGGTGTTGCTAGATGATAACGGTCCGAGGATTATGGAACAAGCGCATATATGTGACCTGTGTGGCAGGGTCTGCCTGTCGAGGACTGGGCTTCTCAGTCACTTACGGTCGCATGCGAGGGGAAGCCGAGAAAGGGGTAATGTGTGACAGGAAAAAGCAAATTTGGGCCCTCTGCATGCTCACAACCGAATTACTTGTAGAAATGGCTTTCTTCTGCGAAGAAGTGGCAATCACCATATATATATATATATATATATATATATATATATATATATATATATATATATCTTAGTACCTTAGTTCATCAGATAGAAAATTAAATTTATTTCTGCACTTTTGCTTTTTCGAGTCTAATTTTAGAAAGATTGAAGATTTCATATCAGGTCCAGTTGAGTTATTTGGTGCGGGTACACCTCGGCACCCGCTCCAAAGAACCCGTTTATTAAATGAAGTGATACTGAGCTATGTCGCCGCACCTCGGTATGAAACCGGAAGTGTTATTTTTTTTTCGGGGGAGGAGGGGGAAGACAATAATGGTCATACAGCTATTCTGGTTCTAGCTAGCTAGGTACACACACTGACCAATCCATAGAAAAAAGAAAAACAAATACTTACGCTCTTCTTCTTGCGCAAAATAACTCGGTTTCTCGATTACTTTAACCTACTTAAAAACCCAAACACGGGTGCGATGTAATTCTTTTCGATTTATTGAAAATGAAAAGTATTTAGATTTTCAAAACTTGCTTCGAATGAGAGGATTAAGGGAGGGTAGTGGTAAAATTCAACAAAAAATCAGTTCCAATTGATATGATTTTTTCTGGGGATTCATTCAAAGTAAATCGTGCGTCCCAGGACGTACTAAATAAATCAGCAAGTATTATAAGACAGAGGTCTTATTTTAACTAGAATGATTATTTAAAAAAAATATCCAATCAATATCCAGATTAAAAATATTTGAAACTTTATACATAAATTTTAAACTGAAACTCGAGCAAATTTGCTAAGTTTAATACAAGCCAAAAACTTGCAGATCACAGATTATTCTAAAGAAGGGCTGGATTTCTGACATCGAGATATTTGAACTATGTGGACAGGTAAGTCATGGATAATTTGATCCAAATATTCCCTTAAACGAGAATAAATTCAATATACTGAAAATCAAAATAACATGGAACCCATCACCACAACATCAATGTTAATACAAGATGAAAGTAAAATGTAGAGCTAATAAAACAAATCATGAACAAAAACAAGTTTACATTACCGCCCATGTAATCAAGGTTTGTCTCTCCAAAAGAACACAAACTTTTGGAGAGACGAGGACAGAAAGCATTTAAGATTGTTTACTACTATTCTTAAATCTGTTGCAAGTTAATATTTCTGCCAGGAAGACCTATCTTTTGGATTAACACCAAAGAAAACCCATCAGACTAGGATTACCAACTCACTACAGACTTGGATTATGGGAGTAAACCCCGAAAAACAAATCCGGAGTCCCTAAGGTGGTGTGATGCTGAAATCCAGTGAAACCCAGCAACTCCTGCGACACTACCGCTGCCAAACTGCATTGGCTTCTTTCTTTTTCCTTTGGATCACAGCAGCAGTGTGGAGAGGGGGGAATTTGCTGTCTGGGCAACAGCTCATCCTCCATACCAAACCGCTCAGGCTACGTAGTTCCACAAAAAATGGACACTACACCATCGTCTCTCGTAGACGGAAGGATACCAACAATCAGGTTTGGAAAAAACGTTAAGATAGAAATCGATAATGCAAATAAAATATACAAAATATCCCATCAGACATCACCGAATTAAACGATAGAATTTATTTAGAGACCAACTGAATGCATCTCTATTGCTTATTGATTCTTTATTTCTCTCCCTTTATTATAAAGAGTCAGAATCTGGTTGTGATTTTGCATGTCATTTGCATGTGAGGAAATTTGATGGGTCCCAAACGCTATGAATTTAAAAAAAAAGGTTTGGATTGAAGTTGTATGAAGGCTCCTGAAAAAAGAACACCTGAAGAAGGCTGGAGGACACATGATCCGAAATGTTGTGTATATAACGATAAAGATGAGGACAACAGTAAAAAAATCTAAATACTACAAATTATCATGCCGCATCTCAAAATGTTGAGTTTAACTAACCCTGTTAGGGCGGGATGGGATTTGAACCATAGACCTTAGAGTATCTCATCTGTTTCTCGGGTGTTGAGCTAGTACCGGAAGTTATTCTTTTTAAAATCATGCAGAGTCAGACTCTGGTTGTGATTTTACATGTCATTTGTATGTCAGGAAATTTGATGGGTCCCAAGCGCAATGAATTAAAAAGAAAAAAGGGTTTGGATTGAAGTTGTATGAAGGCTCCTGAAAAAGGAACACCTGAAGAAGGCTGGAGGACATATGATCCGAAATGTTGTGTATATAACATAAAGATGAGGACAACAGTAAAAAAAATGAGGACAACAGCAAAAAAATCTAAATACTACAAATTATCATGCCGCATCTCAAAAATGTTGTGTTTAACTAACCCTGTTAGGGCGGGATGGGATTTGAACCATAGACCTTAGAGTATCTCATCTGTTTCTCGAGTGTTGAGCTAGTACCGGAAGTTGTTCTTTTTTGAAATCATGCAGCATTCGAAACTTCCTAGTAGACATGAAAGAATGATCTTTATGTTAATTCTACTTTTCAAGAGGATCAGTGACGTTTGTTTTGAAAGCGGATAATACTTCAAGAGAAGGGAGGGGGGCTTATTTCGTCATTAGAGAACATCAAAGTGTTTTTACTAGTAAAGAACAAACGAAGAAATGAGAAAGCAAATGAAGGTATTTTCTATTTGCCGCTTTTTTAAAAATACTAATGATTTAATTGGATATTGCAACAGGCATAGCAAAGTTGACTGATGAGAGGGTTGTTTTTTTTAAAGAAATTTCCGCCCCCCCCTCTTTCTCTCTTCATTGCATTCTTTCTTTCTTTCTTTCTTTTTTTTTTTGCATTTTTTTTTTGCTTTAGGTTTCTTTACGATATTTAAAAAAAAATTACAATAACATTTTTCTTAATCTGTCTCTTTTTCTATCTTTCTTTTTTTTTCTTTTTCTGGTGATTTTCCTGTTTTTACGTTTCTTTACGATAATCTTTTTATTTTTACGATAATATTTTTCTTAATCTTTCTTTCTTTCTTTCTTTCTTTCTTTTTTTTTTCTATTTTCATGATCTTTTATTTCTTTACCATTTTTTTAAATTACAATGATTTCTTTCTTTCTTGCTTGCTTTTTTCCTCTCTTTTCTTCTTTCTTTCTTTCTTTCTTTCTTTCTATTTTCCATTGTTATCCTTGTGATTTTCTTCTATTTTCACGATTTTTTCTTTCTTTAACATATTTTTTTAAAAACAACGAAAATACTTTTCCTACACTTTCTTCTTCTTTTTCTTTCTTTTTTCTTTCTTTCTCTTCTATTTCCACGGTGTGTTATTTCTTTACGATTTAAAAAAATTGCAATAATTTCTTTCTTTCTCTCTCACTCTTTCTCCCCCTCTCTCTCACTCTTTCTCCCCCCTCTTTCTCTCTCTCTCTCTCTCTCTCTCTCTCTCTCTCTCTTTGTTTGTTTGTTTGTTTGTTTTCCTTGAGATTTTATTCTATTTCCACGATGTTTTCTTTAAGATATTTTAAAAACAATTATGATAATGTCTTTCTTTCTTTCTTTCTTTCTTTCTTTCTTTTCTTTCTTTCTCTCTCTCTCTCTCTCTCTCTCTCTCTCTCTCTCTCTCTTTCTTTCTTTCTATCTTTACATCGTTTTCCTTCATTTTTTTAAAGAATGAACACCCCATTCTGTCATATTTATGCTAAAGGTTCACCAATTTAACTGATAACAAAAAGAGATGCATTTACAGGAAAGAAAAAAAAGTGTGTGTATGTGTGTGTGTGTGTGTGTGTGTGTGTGTGTGTGTATGAGAGAGAGAGAGAGAGAGAGAGAGAGAGAGAGAGAGAGAGTTAAATCAATATTATTATACTTTTTACATATTGAATAATTTACAATAGCTATTAGGTAAGCATATCAATCGTTGCAATAATCAAATAATTATACTGTGGTATATCCACAGTTCCTACTAGTAGTTTATTAATATACATGAAGCTAATGAATTATTTCTACCAATTTATAAAATCAAATAAGAAACATTCACTTACAAACTATTCGAAGTTAATGAAAGAACTTGAAATATAAAAATCATTTTCAAAATGACTTGATTCGGCATTAAATAACATGAAAAGGGTTGATATACCGTAACACAAAATAAATAAATAAACGTTCTCAGGTTGGTGGTTGTATGACTGTATCATATACCCACTAATGTATCTCATGTATGAGAGAGAAACAGACAGACAGACAGACAGACTAGAAGATATGATGAGGGACTCTTATTTGTTAACTCGGCCGCCATATTCTTCAGGGCTTATCTCTCGGCCTGTTTCCCCGGTCTGCTTTTACTTTCAATTCGGGCTCATTTCTTCGGGCTGCTCATTTCTTGTTTAAATGAAAAAATAAAGCAAGAATTGTTGTTTTTCTTTTAAGCTTTTATTTAAAACAACCCAACCCACAGACAAGTGCAGTGGTGAGTGCCACCTCTCGAGAGCTGACAACACGTCTGCTCTCAGCCAGTAACTAGTCGCATCTAAACTTAAACTTAAACCAATGACGCGTTTTTTAAGGGGTTAAGTAACCGTCGAGGTAACTTTCCACTGGACCTGCGTTATTCTGAATCTAACGAATCCCCATTCAAAATATCTGACTAAAGTACGTACATAATTCATAAGCTGCCTATGAATTATATAACAATTGTACCAACATTTTTTTTGTAAATAAATACCAGCAGCTGATTTTATAAGGGGTCTGTTGCAGTGTAATGAAACCAATATTATTTATAAAGTAGCTCAGACGGTAGAGCGTTCGGCTAGAAACCACAAGGTTCCTAGTTCGATACCCGCCCTCGCCAACTCAGCGTATGAGTAGCACAGGGATCTGTGCAGTAAAGTAAGGAGCTGATGGTAGGTGTAGCGCTCCACCTCAGACGCTAAAATAATCTCCTTGGTCTAGCGCTAGTGAAAAGGGGATAGACCCCTCGCTGCATGGCTGATACCGACATTAGGCCGCCCCGACGACTTTACTTTACTTATAGAAAGATTATATAGATAATACTTATCTATAAAAAGGAAAAAATTGCCAACAACAAAATAATAAAAAAAACAAACAACCGAAACTGGAAAATGGAAGTTGATAAGGTTTTCGGTTAAAAATTGCTACAACCTTTCATAATACAATGTCATATCATTATTGTAATAATGCAATGCTGAACTGCGCGCATAAAACTGATGTTTCGAGTTCAGTTGGCAACTCTCCACATAGATCGTTAATTTGGCGCGGTTTTAATGAATTAAAGACTGCAAAGTTGTCTGCGACTGGACAATGTGAGTGCAAACAGATTAAGACAACCATTATCTTGCGACAATAGTTCTTAGAAATTTGATGGAATAATCTTGAGCGTTAATGGTTCTACGACTCTCTCTTATCAAAAGTTGAACCAAATTTCATTTCATGTACAATCTCACTCTCTCTCTCTCTCTCTCTCTCTCTCTCCATAATATATATATATATATATATATATATATATATAAGAAAAATAACAAAGAAGATTTAGATTCAAAACATAATAGACAATTTCTGAAGACCTAGAAGAATCACCTTTCAATCATTTCATCTTAGTCTCCTGAAATAGTCAATTACGCTTTCAACCTAAATCTTCTTTGTTATTTTTTCCTAATATATTTTTGCTCTGTGACTCTGACAAGAAGAGCACACATTGAGCTCTGTAAATTACGACAACTGAAAAACTACTAGGTAGTAAAGAATATTTCTTCATTCAATCTTTGGATTATATATATATATATATATGGATAAATACTTAAGCAGAACATCTATATATCAATACTTGTATTCCTTAATTGTACGCCCGTTATGATCTTGCAACACCATCTGCTTAAAAATCAGACCGTCCAAATCGTCCAAGAGGAAGTGCAAAAATATAAATCCTGAATTATCTGGTGTTGCTTATCCGCCGAATTCTTATTTCTTATGAGTGTCGTCACTCAGCTAATTGATCGACCATTCCGTTTTTATTATAAAAAAGAAAGGGAAGAAAAAGAATAAGCTACACAGAAAAATATAAGAAGAAATAAATAAAGAAAAGGGTATGGGGAAACATACAGATATGGCATGAGCGTGCGGAAGAGATAATGCTAATCTGTTTAAGTCGTACGTAATGAAAAGAGGAATAGAAAGGGTTAAATCAAGATTATTATACTTTTTACATATTAAAATATTTACAATAGCTCTCAAGTAAACGTATTAAACGTTGTAATAATTAAATCAGTCGATTAGAGTGGTAGAATAGACCAACTGCACCTCTGTGGAGGAGTAAGACCCCCAAATAGAGCCACATGTTGGTCGTGAGGAGAGGGACGCCCGTAGTGCCAGAGGACAGGATTGTCGTTGCTGAGTGGTCTGTAACCCGGGTTCTATGTAGTCCCATGACATGCGAAACACCATTTCGGCTTTTACTTGGGCTAGACGAGCAGTTGGAGAGGCCTCACCCGATCAATCGGTTGGCCATGTCAAGCCCTTGCACCTATATGAAAATCCATCAACCAACCATTACATAACTTTCCCTCCTTTGTGAGATAAGAACAGGTAAACTAAATTAGTCACGCAATGCAATTATTTAATTCTTAAACACACATACATATACACACATACATACGTACACTAGGAGGTAACATCTCTCATGTGGCAAAAGTTGCAAATTAACATAAAAAATTACTATACAAAATATTTTTCTTTAAAACTTTGCCTTCGTTTGAGGAAATACATTTCAACCTTTTAAAATGTTATCACTGTTACAGCTAATTAGGTAAAAAGCAGTGTTACATAATTATTGGATCCCTAATGCTTTAATAAGGTATTGTAAAATCATTATGGCGATCAGTACAGCTGATGGCCTTGAGAGAGAGTGACGGCGCTTGACCTCGATCTCACCTTGCGTTCTGGGGATGGAACGTGAGAACCGGAAGGCAATAGAAGGCCCTCTTCCGGTTTAAGGATACTAAGTAACTTAGTCAGTTAGAACTTAGAAGCCGAGCTACCAACATGTAAGCCTCATCTGCGCCGATTGTCTGGGTGGGGATTTGGAATAAAGTAACATCAACGTGAATTGAAGTCTTGTGTTTATTACTAAAAACTAACAATGACACAAGGCTTCTGATAAGGAGTGATCCCCAACCGAAACAGACCCGGAATCCTCAATAGAAGACCAGACGAACCTTAGAAGATATACCAGACCAAGATAGATGATAGTCGATCAGAAGCAAAGCCGGCCGGAAGAATAGACGACAGAGTAAGAAGTAAGAAAGGTATATAACGTTATATAGATTTGGTACAGTGAAAAGACCAGTATATAACAGCAGCACATCTGAAGTGTCGGTTGTGATGGGAGAATATTTTCAATTTAAATTCTAGTTATAATATTTTATTCGTTTAATTTGAGATGAGAACTTTTACTGTTTTAATTATTGAAATTGCGAAATTTTCAAACCAATTTCTGGGCTAAATGTTGCGAAAATGAGGATTTTTGGTGTATTTTAGCAGACGATCTTTCATGTAAGTAAGTCATCATCGGGGCGGCCTAAATCAGCGAGGGAGTCTATACCCTTTTCACTAGCGCTAGACCAGGAGATTATCTTAGCAACTGAGGTGGAGAGCCACACCTACCATCAGCTCCTTACTTTACCGCACAAATCCCTGTGCTACTCATACGCTGAATTTGCGATGGCCAGTATCGAACTAGGAATCTTGTGGTTTCTAGCCGAACGCTCTACCGACTGAGCTAACCCGGCCCTTCACCCAATATAGTACAAGTAAGAGATCTATTTTTTTGTATCAGTATTCATTATACCAACACACAACTTTCGCTGTTTGAGAAAATTTGATATTTAGAAAAAGTGAAAAATCAACGTAGCCTAACGTACACGCACACGCATACCTGTTTACCGTAGTGGATGAGCAACGAATGTCTATAACACTGTAAGCGAATGGTACAAAGGTGCGAATAGATAAGCTATTTAAAAAGGAGTCAGCAACCGAAGGAGAGACGAGTTGGCAAAGTTCAACATCTCGTCCGGTAGACTAGGTCTAGCAACATCGAAAATACAACACCACGGTGCCACGCTACCCATCCATGGTGTGTCATATGAAGGTGCGTGGCGTAATGGTTAGAGTCGTAGCAAATGGATTCGTTGACCCGAGTTCAGTTCCTGGACGAGGCTTTTTGCATTTCACGTAGCGCTAATACCCTATGCACCCGACTACTCTTCCTCCAGATATGAGTAAATAATAGGACAGACTGGGCTCTTTAACTTTGGTTAGGCAACCAATATAGGAGAAGGAAAACTCTGAATCCAAACCTGTTTAACTCCGCTTAAGAAAATGACGTTGTGTCGCATCCTACTCGTGTGGAGGGTTTGGTTTATATATATATATATATATATATATATATATATATATATATATATATATATATATATGAAGTGAACAAACGATGTGTTTGAATGGCGAAGGCCAACAATTTTTGTAAAGATTATGTGCTTAATTAAAGTCATACCTAATTTTTTTAATTAATTAATTATAATTAACCGATATGCACGCCTAATTCATTTAATTATAATTAATTAATTAACAAATTAGGTATTACTTTAATTAAGCACATAATCTTCCATATATATATATATATATATATATATATATATATATATATATATATATATATATATATGAAAGTAAAATGGATATGAATCCGACAATATGTGTAGAAAGTTTGTAGAAAAAACAAGATGTTAATAGTTTTTCCGACAGAAATCTGTTTCGACCATCTGAAGCAGTCTTTATCAAAGCAACTATGTGTAAAAAGGAAAGACGAAATAAATATATCGTTAATAATATATATAAACAGGCTACACGTGTAGTTTTATTCCACGGCATGCCTGAAGGATGAACTTTCTGAATGGTCGATTGGAAGCGACACGTGTAGTTTCCAAATGCACAAGAAAATATGTGAAAAGTTTTTCACTCGACACGCCTTAATGAGAATTTTTCGTCCGTTCGAGAGGGAGCTGCTTCCGGGTACAATTAAAATTCCGATTGCAACCAAACATAACCGAAAGAAATTATTTGCCAAGTAGGTAAAATGTGCTGTGTTTATCACTTCCACACATCTTCCAATTTCGTATCTTCCTTTTTGGTTTATACGTGAGTAAAAGTTGTTTTATTGGATTTATTCTTAAATGGAACTTAATATTTTGCTGTAAGAGTTACGAAGGGTTTTATAAATGTTAAATTAGATTCATTTAAATAATTCTCATGTTTCGAACTGTTGTCCCCATCTTTATTGTGGTATGTATAAACACAACGTTTAGGCCGCTGTATACTTCGGCCTTATTCAGGTGTTTCTTATTTACCTTACACTAAAGTCATCATCAGACGATACCCTTGGTTTCGGAACTTTAATATCGTTACCACGTTGTGTTTATAATACCACAATAAAGATGAGGACAACAGTCCGAAACATCAAAATTATTCACATCACTAAAAAATATAGACAATTAATACATTTATTTATTTAACCTTTTAATATTGATTTATTTTAGCACATCAAGGGTTATTTTATTCCTATAGGTTAGCGCGTTCATTGTACGTTCATATTTAAATATTTTGTGTAATTGTTTAAGAGTTTTATTCTTTGACACTATCTTATCAAATACATATAATCTTCAGTCTAGTCGGCTGGAGCTGTATAATACACCGACTGTCTCTCTGCAGAGGGGTAAAATCCCCCCTCCCCCAATGGGTCCACCTGTTGGCTGTGGATGGCGACCCGTGATACTTAAGAACGGAATCAATAGTATTACATGATATGCAATACTCCACTTTAGACCTTACTTAAGCTAGACGGATGGTTGGAGAGGCTCCCTCCGATCAATCGGCTTGTCACGCCAATCCCTAGCACCTATATGATTGTCCCAACCCTATTGCCCTCATGGTAAATACCCCAAGCCTTTTCATCAGATTTGTGCTAAAATGCGCTGGCCGAGGGTCTTAGTGTCCTGGGTGTGACGTTAAACTGCATCTAATGGTGAAGTTTCACTTCTGGGGCCCTGGGAGTGTGGAGTACCCCTTCATCGCCATTACTCCCAGTATATTCTAGGGTCCCATCTATGGTAAATAGTGAAAAACAGTTTTAAAATTCTGTTTAAACAAAAGTTGAGCTCGAATAAAAAAAATAATTGAAGACTTATCAAGAATAAATAAAAGAGAACGTCTTCGGCATAAAATAATCCAACAAGGGTTGACATGCCGTAAAACTCAACCAACCAACATACCAACCAATAAACAAATAATCTTTAAACATATTTATTTGACCCTTACAAGAACTACCACTCCGGGTCAGAGTGGACCTGGGAGTAATGATAATGAAGAGTTACTCAACACATCCCAAATCTCCTGAACAGGAGCCTCACCATCAGATACAGTTTACTGTCATACCAAGGACACTTAAATTTTAATATTTAAATATAATTTAATCTAAATTTTAAAATAATGAGAATTTTGATACTATTTTTGAGATGAGGCTTAATAATTTGGATTATTTGGATTATTCGGACTATTATCCTCATCTTTATTGTTATCTGTACAACGTTTTGGGCTGATGTGCCCTCAGATATTTCTTGTCGGACTCAAGAACCTTCTCGAACTCGGGAACATTCTTTTCGAACACGGGAACCTTCTTGTCATTGGGTTCAGAAGGCTTCCGATTACGTCAATAAGGTTCCCAAGTTCGAAAGAAGTTTCCGAGTTCGAAGAGAAGGTTCCTGAGTTCGACAAGAAATACTCGAAGATGGTCGGAGGGCTCATCAACAGAAACGTTGTACAGATAACATTAAAGATGAGGACAATAGTTCGAATAATCTAAATAATACATAAGAATTCTCGTATTATTTGATTATTCGAACTATCTATCTATCTATCTCTACGAGTCATTATTCTTTTTATCTTTCATTTTACTGTTTTTCATTTGCCGCGTTTTCTATTACGTTCCTTCGTTTCTATGAAATTTCTTCTTCTTCTTCTTCTTCTTCTTCTTCTTCTTCTTCTTTCTTCTTTCTTTCTTTCTTTCTTTTTTTAAAAGATTTATTATTGTGCACCTTTTCTCAGATTTAAAATCAAATTTTTGAGAGTCTTTGTTTTGTTTTGTTTTGTTTTTTTTCCTTTCTTTCTTTCTTTATTTGTTCATTTACCCATAAAGCAAACATTGTTGTTGTTGTTGTTGTTGTTGTTGTTGTTGTTGTTCTTCTTCTTCTTCTTCTTCTTCTTCTTCTCGTGAAAGTATTTTCTTCCACTGAGCTAGAAAAATCAAATGATGCTCATCTTAAATATCCTTGGGTCAGTCCTTGTATCTAAGTTTCCTTGACGAGATAAAGAAAGGATTTTTCTTGTTTAGATTTATGGCGAAAATGGCTGACAACTGAAAGAGAAGGCCGATAGATGTTTGTCTAAATAAACTACACTATGTGTTTATGCAGATGGCTTCGGAGATTATCGAGATTTTCAGTGTGTTTGTCCTCGGCAAGGAAATAAAAGACGTTGTATTTAACATAGATGGCCTAAAAGACTTGAGCCGCCGCTCATTTTACTGCAGTTAATTAGCCGTTGCAGGGGCGGATCAGTTTTGCCTTGACCAACGGCTTTGGTAATTGTTGCAAGCGGGAGTCTGAAAGAAGACAGAAGAAGAAAAAGAAATGATGAAGGAACGGGAGTTTTCTTCCATTCTTATTCTTTGTTTTTGTATTCTAATACAGCTCCCCCTTCTCTCTCTCGACGAGTCTTTATTCTTTTTATCTTTTATCTTTTTCTGCTCTCTCTCTCTCTCTCCCCCCCTCTCTCTCTCTCTCTCTCTCTCTCTATCTATCTATCTATCTATCTATCTCCCTCTCTCTACGAGTCATTATTCTTTTTATCTTTCATTTCACAGTTTTTCATTTGTCGCGTTTTCTATTACGTTCTTTCGTTTCTATGAAATTTCTTCTTCTTCTTCTTCTTCTTCTTTCTTCTTTTCTTTCTTTCTTTCTTTCTTTCTTTCAGATTTTATTATTGTGCACCTTTTCCCAGATTTCAAATCAAATTTTTGAGAGTCTTTATTTTGTTTGTTTGTTTTGTTTTCTTTCTTTCTTTCTTTCTTATCCATAAAGCAAACATTAAGTTGTTGTTGTTGTTGTTGTTGTTGTTGTTGTTGTTGTTCTTCTTCTTCTTCTTCTTCTCTTCTTCTTCTTCTTTCCGTGAAGGTGTTGTTGCCGTGTTTGTTATTTTAAAAGATTTGTTCCCTTTTCTGCATATCGTTTACGTCTTTTTCACTTTCCTCTTCTAAACCTCTCGCATTAATGAATATCTTCCCACTTCATCGCGCGTACACAAACACACACACACACACGCACACACACACACACACACACACACACACACACACACACACACACACACACACACACACACACACACATACACACACATACACACACACTTTCATTGGCATTGCAACTTTTTCTAAGCATTTCTTTCGTTTCTGACTCGTCTTTCTCAATTTCTCTTTCTTTTTCCCATTTAGTTCTGTCTCCTATCACTCTTCCCCTCTTCCTTTTCACCTTATCTTTTCACAGGATTTTACCCTCTCTCTTTCTCTCTCCCTCTCTCTTTCACTCCCACTCTCTCTTCCACTTCCCCTCTCTCTTTCACCCACCTCTCTCTCTCCGTCTCTCAGTATTTATGTCTCTCTGTGTGTAAATATCTCTCTCTCCCTCCCTCCCCTCTCTATCTCTCTCTCTCTCTCTCTGATTCTTTGCCTTGTCCTTTATCTATTTTTGTTGATCTCGTCTTTTCCCATTTCCCTTTCTTTTTCCCATTTTGTACAGTTTCCTATCACTCTTCCTTTTGACCTTATTTTTTCTCAAAGTTTTACCCCCTCTTTCTCTCCCCCCTCTCTCTCTCAACCTCTGTCTCTGTCTGTCTGTCTCTTTCTCTCGGTTTCTTTGCTTTGTCCTTCATCTATTTTTGTTGGTCTCGTTTTTCAGTTTCAAATTTTACCCTCTCTCTTTTTCTATTTCCCTGTCTCTGTCTGTCTGTCTGTCTGTCACCTCTCTCTCTCTCTCTCCTCTCTCTCTCTCTCTCTCTCTTCTTCTCTCCTTCTCTCTTTCTCTCCTCTCTCTCTCTTAGCTTCTTTGCCTTGTCCTTCATCTATTTTTGTTGATCTCGTCTTTTCTCGTTTCAAAGATGAAATCCCGTGGAGACAACTCATCATCGCAGAAACTGTGTTAATGATCGGTAATTCAATAAAACGGAAATTGTTGACGGAAATGAATTAGGATGATCGATTGCATGAAGTATAGCAACATTTCATACAGATAAGATGTTGGAATAATAATAATAATAATAATAATAATAATAATAATAATAATAATAATAATAATAATAATAATCCCAGCCAGGAGACCAGGCCTTGATTAACGAAAAAAAAAATAGAACGTGTCAACTGGTGGACTATAAAGTTCCAGCAGATCACAGGGTGAAGATGAAGGAAAACGAAAAGATGGATAAATACCTGGACCTTGCCAGAGAATTGAAAAAGTTGTGTAATATGAGAGTAAAAGTGATACCAATCGTAGTTGATGCACCTGGAACGGTCACAATAAACTTGGAAAAAGACTGGAGGATCTGGAAATCAGAGGAAGAATTGAGACCATCCAGACTACTGCACTGCTGCAATCAGCTAGAATACTCAGAAGAGTCCTGGAGACCTGAGGAGACTTGTTGTCACTCAGCCTCCACTGAAATACCATCAACTAACGCTGATGTGGAAAACTCAAAAGGAGTGAAAATAATAATCTATATATTAATATGCTTGTTCCGTAATCTTTCGATCGTTATCATCATGCAATGCCCTCTGGTTAAAAATGAGACCATCCAAATAACTTCAATAGGTTTATATGGTTTCAAGTATTCCTATATAATACTAATAATTTTCAAAAGGGACTATCTTACCCTAAGATGGGACCCTAACAGGTACTACTACTCCAGAGTGGACCTGGGAGTAATGGCAAAGAAGTCTTACTCCACATACACTAGATCTCCAGAACATGAGCCTGTCCATCAGATGCAGTTTACTGTCATACTCGGTAACCCCCTTCTTTGGGGGTCTTAACCCTCTCCAGGAGATACAGTTAGCGTATTCTAAACCCTGTAGACGGGGCTTGTTATACATTGTGGTTGTTTTTTAAAATTTATGGCTGGGGATCTTATTGTTTTAGGTATGACGCTAAACTGCATCTAGTGGTGAAGTTCCAATTCTGGAACTCTGGGGAATGTGGAGAACCCCTTTATTGCCATGCCCATCCTGACCCGGAGTTGTAGTACCTGTTACGGTCTATGGGTTAAATAGATTAAAAAAATGAGTCTAAAAAATGAGTCTAAAAAATGAGTCTAAAAATGTGTCTAAAAAGTGAGTTTGAAAAAAAGAAAAGAATACCCAACAATGAATGAATAGAATAAAATATCTTCGGCATAAAATAACCCAACAAGGGTTGACCTGCCGTAAAATCTAACCACCTAACCAATCAACCAGCCAACAAGCCTCAAAGCTCCAAATGTTGAGCTGTACTATCAGAGGCAGTTTAGTGTCCTTCTCAAGACACACCATTTTTGGAGGATTTCTTTCCCCTCTGCAAGGGGAGACAACTGTCGTTGGCCTGGTCGACGAGGCGCTCCAAACTTTTGCTGACTGGTTTGTAATTTCGACCTTTCTTGAACTTAGCAAACCATATACATCGTTTACTGTTTCCACCCAAACTATCTCTATCTTTTCTATGAATCATATTCTCCTGGTGTCTTCAACTTTTAAAAATAGAATAACATGCAACGTGTTTTCCAATACTGGCAAAAATATGCGCCCTCCGGTAGTTAAGTTTGGATGTAATAAAATATTATATTGAATTAGGAAAACTTATGAAACTAAGAACGCATATAAAAAGGTTACATTAATTTTAATTTTATCTTAATTGATTTCTCTATAAAATTATACGTTGGATTTCTTTTAATACGTTTAAGAATAAAACAATAATATTATAAATCAATAACCAAGTAATTATTTTTTAAAACCGAGTTTTTAATGATTTACTTCTTTGTGTGTGTCTGTGTGTCTGTGTGTGTGTGTGTGTGTGCGTGTGTGTGTTTGTGTTTGTGCATGTGTGTGTGTGTGTGTGTGTTTGTGTAGGTAAATATTAAAAAATAATATTGATACCAAGTAAAGCAACAAAAAACAACAAATATTAGTTAAAAAGAAGTCATATATTTATCTCTCTCTCTCTCTCTCTCTCTCTCTCTATATATATATATATATATATATATATATATATAAGAGAGAGAGAGAGAGAGAGAGAGAGAGACGAATAAGACATGCTGGAAACTGTTGGGAAAGCAAGGACGAACACATAAGTGACGTTCTCCTGTGGAAGCCAGCACATGAGAACATCAGTGCAGGTCGTCCCGCAATGACTTACATTAGCCAGTTCTGTGTGGATACTGGATGCTGCGCAGAGGAACCTGCCGATGGCAAATGAATGATAGGGACGGTTGACGAGAGATTGTCATGGATATTCGTGCTGCTAGCACGACATGATATATATATATAATAATATATATATATATATATTATATATATATATATATATATTATCATAAAGGTACACGGTAAAATAAATTTGCTCTACTAACGTATTGAGCACTTTATATTTGTTATATCGCTGTCTTATCATTGTGAAACTTGCATCAACTAATCATTGTGACCATTTTCACTGCTAAGTCACAAATATATATATATATATATATATATATATATATATATATATATAAAGATAAATCTAATGTGTCAGACGAACCTACTAAAAGTTTCGCATAATGCTCTTCAGGGCTGAGATCTGACTAAAGAGACTGGGAGCAAACGCATTAAATATAGTACTTACCACCGTGAATCAAATAAATCATTTAAATTAGCATAAACTAAATCGACCAATAGACATGAATATATATATATATATATATATATATATTATATATATATATATTATCATAAAGGTACACGGTAAATAAATTTGCTTGATGTTTGGTAGTATATTTTTACAATCAAACTATTTGCTGTTTTTTTTTTCACCGCGAGGATTTATCGATAAGTTTGATATATATATATATATATATATATATATATCTATATAATGGAGATTGTGGGTTTGTCTGTCTGTAACCGAAACTATATTACTATACAAGTCATAATTTTCCTTTGTTATTTCACATTCTCCGTGATTTTATTTTTATTCAAACCTCAATTATTAACAAAATCGTTTTACATCATTAAGACTGTTGACCATATCGACATGCTAATAACATGCAACTGTATTTATATATACAACAAAATAGTGGTTTACAGTGTGAATGGGAAGGCTAATTTGCATATTGATCCTAAAAATTTGATTTTAATAAATATATGCTTAGTATTATTGATTTCTAATTGTTTTGTTTTATCTTATTGAATATGAGCAAAAATCTCTTCAATAAATCTTAAAAGAAATCCATTAACAAGAAGAAATAACTGTAATTTTATTCTTTACTTCCTATTTTAACTAAATAAGAAAATTTATTAATGAAAGACGGGAGTAATGGAAAATGATGGAAGAGTTAGTGTCAAAGTTGTTCTATTTTTCAATCATACCTCCTCTGTTCCAAATCTTTTTATCTGAATTTTTATTCAGTTTCATTAGCCTTTCTTATTTAATATGATATTTTATTATATTAAAACTTAAATACTTGCATCCGGATGGTGCATATATTTGCTAGTATATATAAAAGGTATTCAAGTTATTCTTATATTTTTTAAAGAGTTGATGTGCTATAAGAGAAGCGACGATAAATGGTCTAGTGTCGTAACAGTTACTACAGAGGGAAAACTTCATTTAAAGTGCATGGAAGGTGATAGGTGCAGCTGCTGCTCCAGAATATTCATGGGAAGGAACATTCTCTTTGTCGTGCCGCATTTCCAGCAGACTTAGAGTCTTCGGATAATCATTTGTTTCCATCAATGCAGTGGATTCCTTATCTGGGGAAAATGTTAAAGATGTCTTCAATTTTCAATTTTCCGAGGGAAACTTTATTGCAACGAAGACAGAGTCGTCTTATCAAAGATGCAAATCGAAAACTTTCAGGAAGTTGGCCGAAAGTCATGGAAAAATAAAGAAAACTGTTTTCATGATTAATCAATATGCACACCAGTTATTCTTAATTAACTTACACTCACAGACACACACACACAAACATAACAGACACACGCGCAGACACACACAGACACATAGAACACGCACGCACACACATATATATATATATATACTCATACTGGGCAAAATACCAACACATAAATGCCAATATATATATATATATGTATATATATATATATGTATATATATATATTTGTGTGTGTGTGTGTGTGTGTGTGTGTGTGTGTGTATGTGTGTGTGTGGTGTGTGTGATCATTACACTCTCTCGCAGAATAATATATGTATGTTTTATATATACATACATTCATACATAAACTCAGACATTCAACCAAATCTGTTTGGCATAGTGAGTAATTGACAACGCTTAAATATGTACAGATACAATACACATCAATATGCATATATACATATCTCCCCCCCTCCTCTCTCTCTCGCTTCTCTCTCTTCTCTCTCTCTCTCTCTGTTCTCTCTCTCTCTCTCTTTTCTCTCTCTCGTCTCTTTTTTAACTTTTCCGCTCTTCTCTCTCCCTCTCTCTCTCTCTCTCTCTCTCTCTCTCTCTCTCTCTCTCTCGTTTTTATTCTTTTCTTCTTTCTCTCTTCTTCTCTCTCCTCTCTCTCTCTCTCTCTTCTCTTTATTCTTTTTATCTTTTCCGTCTCTTCTCTCTCTTCTCTCTCTCTCTCTTCTCTCTCTCTCTCTCTCTCTCTCTCTCTTTTTTCTGTGATAAGACAAATAGGAATATTCATTTAATATTGTTTTTTTTTTATTCAACTGGTTTTGACCTAATGTCATGATCAGGGTAAAAAAGTTTTGTGGGAAAAATGTTTCTAGAAATTAAAAAAAAGACTTTCCATTGGAGCGGATATGCCCCAAGAGAATGAGAAAGGAAAACTCTGAATTCAAATCTGTTAAACTTCGCTTAAGAATTGACCATATGTCACATCCTACTCGTACGGAGGGGTTGGTATATATATATATATGTGTGTATGTGTGTGTGTGTGTGTGTGTGTGTGTGTGTGTGGTGATTGAGAAAGAATCAAAACTGCAAGAAGGTACTT
>CM042152.1:67427129-67444629 GCA_023376005.1 Doryteuthis pealeii | reverse complement strand
ATTCTTAATCAAACAATTATTTTGACTATTTTCCATATAAATTTTCCATAAAATCGTTGGTATTTATTATTTGTAAACTTTTTAGTTAACTTCTTGTTACTGAAAAAAAAGGACGAGAGTAAAAAAAAAAAAAAAACAAGAAAACAATTTTTAAAATTGCTTATTCAAATTTTGAGTATATATAACACAAGCATATTGTGACGTAAGCTGTGACGTAGAGCTGTGACGTAGTTTTTGTTAGAGACAGAAACACACACAATCTCCATTACTAATAAATATAGATGTCATATTTATGTAGCACGAATATATAAGGAAATACAATATCTCATATAAATAAGTATATCACCACGAATATATTTTCAAAGCTGATTTTCTTCCAAACCAAAAATCCTCCTCCTCCTCCTCCTCCTCCTCCCCCTAATCATCATCATCATCATCATCATCATCATCATCATCATCATTGTGCTGACTGCAGGGATTGCTATGACCCCCTCTCTCTCGCCAACCGCCCAATCGCTCATTGCTCCCGGTAGGTCTTCCTCACGCCATCCAGTATCCGTACAGAGCTGATTGATTTCGTTTTTTTTCCTGGTCGGCCTACATTGGTGTGTACATGTATAAGTGTTCACAGGAGACTTATGAATTCGTCTTTATTTCTCCAGCAGTTTCCAGCATGTCTTGTTCGTCTTACTTGGATGGTTTGTGTGATATGAGGTAAGTGGTCACTCAGTTGCCTTTTTGTAGGCTGCTGATCCCAGGATTTGTTCAAGAAAGCACGCAGCATCCTTGTGTAGCTCACATCTGGATTTTTCTCTGAGCGTTTCGTTAGAGTCCAAATGGTGTTTATAAATGTCCGGTCGGTGTGGCTTAGAATACGCTGGTTACTATGTAGAGGTGTAGGACGCCCCCCCCCCCCAAAAAAAAGGGGGTCCCTGGATATATCACAAAACTGCATCTTCTGGCGAGGTTCCAATTCTGGAACCTTCAGGAGTGAAGGGTACTTTTTCATTGTCATTACTTCTAGATCTACTCTGACCCGGAGTGGTTGTATTTGTTCGGATCCCATTTTTGGGTAAAATATCTGTTTGAAAATGATTAGCATTAGATAGGAATACTTGATTCCATGTAACTGTAAATTATGTGTATTAAGAATAGTTACTTGGAGTTATAATTGTATACTAAGGATTATTATTATTAGTTACTTGAAACCATATAACTGTGTACAAATAAAGGATCATTATTGATTACGGTTAATTACTTGAAACCATACCATTATTAATATTAGATAGGATTACTCAAACCATACAATTTTACGATCAAATTATTTGTATTAGATAGGAATAGTTGATATCATATAGCTGTGGCTTCCGATCAAGTCACGTTGAAAACACCAGTTCGTGCGAGATCACCGAAGTTAAGCAGCGATGAGCCTGTTCAATTCCAAGATATGTGACCATTTAAGATACTACTGTAAAAAAAAAAAAGACAAAAAAAAAAAAAAAAAAAAAAAAAAAAAACGAATATCAAATGTACTGTGAAAAAAAACGAATATCAAAATGATTTTATTCGACATTAAATGACCCGAAAAGGGTTGATATGCCGTAAAACAAAACAACAAAACAAAACCAAACAAAACAAAACCAAACAAAACCATATGAATGTACACAGAAAACTTTTAAGAAACAACTACAGAAAAACGTAAATATAAATGTAAAATTATTGAGATTTCCTAATATCTAGGCATAAAATAACCCTAGACTGGTTGATATGCGGTTAAAATTAATCATTCATAACTAAAAACATAAGTGAATAAATATATACAAGATGTGTACTCATTTTATGACTGCAACATATTCATATTAATTCATTACGATGTTTTCATTTACATATCTTGCATGAAAAATTAATCTAAGGTTTCTTTCATCAACGAAGACGTGTTTCAAATATAAGATCGTATCACACCTTAATTCAGATGTTATTTTTCTCAATATTTTAGTTCCAAATAAGACATTTACCTTTAAATTTCATTTAAAGGGAATTACACTAATTCCTAAAAGCGATCTAAAAAAAATGTCACTATTCTGAAGCTCTAAGGTAAAACGATCTTTTTAACTGAAAAACATTTCTGACAGTGATTTTCACTCTCAGTGAGAAAACTGGTGTGCTCTGCTGATTTAGTGAGCAAAACTGGCAGGAACAAGTTCATTTTTTGGGGGTGGGGGGCATTTAGAATAGTACTTCAAATAAACGTACCGATTGGTCTGAAAGATATTCAGGATTGTTTTTAGTTACCAAAGAATGAATTTTTTTTCTTATTACAATTAGTACTGAATTGAAAAAATATTTCTGTTTGAATGTGGAATTGGAATATTTACTCATCGTGCGTCTTAAGACATTTTTTTTTACTTATGAAGAACTGTGTCAAGTCCCGCAAATCGATTAATATTAGTTATTAAAGTATATAATTTCTTCAGTAAAAATCAAAGACTAAATTTGTACTATTCCTCATTATAAACATGTTGAATTATATTTGTGATTTTATTTCACAATGACAATTTCTGAAGTTTAACTCGATCCATTACTGCTGAGTGTGAACCTTTGTCAAATCCTATCTAAATACCTCTGCAACGTTATTTTTTCTTTCCTTTCTGTTTCCTTCCGAATATAAAACCTAAATCATAAATTATAAACTACCAAAATAATTGTTTAAGACCCCTAATTATTTTAAATATATTTGTTTTCAAGCCTATTACAAACTTTGACTGATTTGTTAGACTGGTCAATTTGATCCCTGAACTGAGAATTAGTTGGCGGGTTGGTTGGTTTTACATTACGTCAACCTTTGTTTGGTTATTTAATGTCTAAGTATGTCTTTTTAAAGCCGTTATATGCTTTCAAATAACTATTCTTATTTGATCATGACCGATTGAAATCGAAAAGGTTAATAAAATATTACAAAACATCCCAACAAACAACATCAGCGAATTGAACAACCTAATTTATATAGGAGCAAGACGAGTCATCGATAAAATTGGTATCCCAATAGACAAATCAAACAGAAACACAAAAGCTGGATGGGAAATAAGACTAGAAAGAGAGAAAAAAAAAAGACTGCGACAACGAGTGACAGAATTAAGAAAGCAAAAACACAACATGAAAACACAATTGAATGAAATGAGGTAAAAAAGAGAACAGCAAACAAGGCTGACTATACAACAGGAAAAAATAAACCAAAAAATACTTGCGAAAGAAGGTAGACTCAAAAGATACAGGGGCAGAACCAAACAATACAAGCAAAACAGAACCTTTCAAAATAAATAAAAGAAATTCTACCAACAAGTCGGTAAACAAATCCTTAAGACGGACAAATACCTGAATGCAAAGGAAATAGAAACCTTCTGGAGCAAGATCGGAAAAGAACGGATTCTTTACCAAAGGATTACCAAGGATATCTGCTGGACGAGCACTCTTGCTTGAAGGCTAAAGGATGGCCCATAAAAGTGTAACAGGTAGAATAGATGAATAAGATGAAAAAGGAACTGCAAGGAATCGAACTATATATATTATATATTAAAATCTAATTAAAATACGATTAAAATAAGTGTAATGTTTTTATATGCATTCTTATTTAATTTCGTTAGTATTTTAATTTAAAATATTTAATTACATTAAAACTTAAATACTTGCGCCGGAGGCGCATATTCTTGCTAGGTATAATATTAACCAATTGTAAACAATGCAGTTTCAAATACGTTGCCACTGTAATATGGTTTCAAATAACCTCTTACTTAATAACAATCTCAAACAATCGTCAATTAACTATGTTATCTCATTCATAAGCCTTCATATGGCTCTGAATAATTATTCTAATCTAATACAAATAATTTGTATACAATTTTATTGTTTGAAGGATTACTGTCTAATGCTAATACTTTCCACGCATGTACTTCCCAATCAATGTAAAACAAGTAAACATATCATAATCACCATCATCATCATGAACCAGAGCAGTCAATTATACATATTGTATATGAACTTGATAGTAAACGAATATCGTATTTATGTAGTACGGATATATAAGGAAATACAGTATCTCAAATAAATAAGTACATCACCACGAATATATTTTAAATTTGATTTTCTTCTAAACCAAAGATCCTAATTGTTTTGTACCTGGCCGCCATCCTTGGTTTCAGATGTAGTAAATAAGCAAGCAAGTCAATAAGTAGCCGGTGTTATAGTATTCTTTGTAAGTCCGACGTCCAAGATGATCCAAATAGCAATGAGCCAAGGTTAAGAATCAGACCAGCATAAATACAACAACAGCAGCAGCAGCACTGCCAGTGATTGGACCATAGGAATCTCTCCCAGATCACGTGCCCATAGGCGAGTCTATAAATAGAAGTGACCATCCGGCACACGCCTTATATATCAAAATTCCAACACTAATCATCATCCTCATCATCATTATCATCAAGTTGTGCTGACTGCAGGAATTTCCCATGACTCCACCCTCTTTCTCTTTCTCTTTCTCTCGCTAACAGCCTCAATCGCTCATTGCTCCCGGTAGGTCTTCCTCACGCAATCCAGCATCCGTACAGAGCTGATTGGGTTAGGTTTTTTGCTGACCGGCCTACACTGGTGTGTTCAGGTATAGGTATTCACAGGAGAACATCACTTATGAATTCGTCTTTATTTCTCAAGCAGTTTCCAGCATGTCTTGTTTGTCCTACTTGGATGGTTTGAGGGATATCAGGTAAGTGGTCATATGGGTATTTTTGTGGGTGGGGTGCTGCTTCAAGGATTTGTTCCAGGCAGCTCGCAGCATCTTTGAGTAGTTCACATCTCGCCTTTTCTCTAAGCATTTCGTTCTAGACCAAGTAAGGCAGCCATACAGTTGCATTGACACGGCTACATCTTGGAAGAAGTCTGCATTCTAAACCTCAATCGACATTTTTTTTTGTAAATTAGTTAGGTAGATATTTATCCTATGAGTAAGGTGTAACACCATTTCCATCCCGTCCTTCGGGACGGGGTCCAGTGAGCTTCGGCCTCTGGACCGGGAAGGTGTTAAATTAATAGCGTCGATCCCAGAGGGCCGTCCCTCCAGGCAGTACCTGTCTCATTGCACTTAAAGGGACAGGGCTGGGTTTATTGCCCAGCGCCTGAGGCGCCCCCCTTTAGGGGAAATGCCGACGGGATCGACGCAATTTTTTCTACCTACCACCCCATGAGTCTCGGCTTGTGGGTGGTGCCCATAAACGGCCTTGCCATATCGTGTGAAAGTGGGCCATATGTAAATACCAAGGTGTAACACCAGTTCTGAAATATTGGGTACACACAGCAGATCGAACTCGCTATTCAGTAGTATATATATTTACAAATCCCTCTGCATGTGTAGGATGTAACACAAGGTAAATTTTTAAGCGAGGTTTAACAAATTTGAATTCTGAATTATACTTCTCCTGAAATGGTTGCCTAACCAAGGTTAAAGATCCCAGTCTGCCATACTATTTACCCATATCTGGATGGATAGAAGTTGGATACATACCTTTCCCACAGATATTAGCGCTATGTGAAATGCAAACAGCCTTGTCCAGGATTTAAACTCGAGTCGACAACTCCTTTTTCTACGACTCTAACAATTACACCACGCGCTTCCTACTCAGTAGTAGTGGACCTGTCTGACTTGCTTGCAAACCATACACCACGATTATATATATATATATATATATATATATATATATATATATATAATGTTTAGTTAAAGCATTAATTGCCTGTTTTTTATGTCTCTTTTGCTCGTAGATTCGTTTGTTATTAGTTCTAGATGTCTGACCTATGTATTGTTAATTGCAACTTGAGCATTGGATTATAAATAAATATTTAATATCAACAAAAGCCGCCACATACCAAAAGAGAGGATCGCAGATTTTTGTTCACTTATATATATATATATATATATATATTTTTTTATTTCTAAACACCGACAGTATAAAAAAAATCCCGGCTTTATAGTTTGAATTACACAAACAAACTTTTGCCTGGAGAAAAGTATATAAAAAAGAAAAGACTAAATCATATGCACCCTCTGAAAAATCATGACCAAAAGAAAAAAATACTGTTGGAGATGCCTGTTAAATATATTAAAGTGCTTCAATACAAAAAGTAGAGCTAAATAATTAGAGTCATAATTATCTGATGATAGGAGAACCTAGGTAGATATTCCTCTTTATCCATTCGGGCTTTACTCTATAATTATATATAATAAAAAAATATATATATATATATGTATATATCATCATCATCATCATCATCATCATCATGTCGCGCTTTCAGCGCGGATATCCATGACAATCTCTCTCCATCCGTCCCTATCGCTCATCATTCTCGGAGGTCTCTATGCAGCATCCTGCACCCACACAGAGCTGATCAATGTACGTGCTGGTCGGCCCACAGTTGCTTGTCCTGTGCTGGCTTTCCAAAGGAGGACGTCGCTTATGAGTTTGTCCTTGCTTCTCCAGCGTGTCCGCGTGTCTTGTCGTCTTACTTCTGATGGTTATGTGTGATATCGTGCAGGTGGCCGTATAGCTGTTTTCTCGTAGGTTTTGTCCATTAGTCCTGTTCAGGATCACCCACAGCATCTTGTGCAGCTCCATCTAGTTATTCTCTAGTTCGCTTAGTTAGGGCCAGTGTGCAGCCTACAGCAGTACTGACTATGACAACGGCCTGGAAAGAACCGTCTACTCTCTGTAACTGTCGTGAGTTGGATTGTTCAGTGTGGTGTGTGTGTGTGTGTGTGTGTAATCAGGGTAACCCACTCTCAAAAAGTGTGTTAATACTTTTGAGAGGGGTCCCTGGAGGGAAAGGATTTTTCATTTATCCCCCCTTCATTTTCATTCATTTTCTCTTCGAGTTCATTCTTCATTCATTTACCATTTAATGATTTTAACATATAATATATATAATATTAATATTATAATAAATATTATATACTAAATATACTATAGAGAGGAGAGGAGACGAGGAGAGAGTAATATAAAATTTAATTTCCTTGATTGCTAAATAGCGTTTTAGATTAATTGCGCGACATATACGGTTAAAATGGAAAAACATTCGAAATGGAACGAATCTTTTTAAATGCCACTAATTCTGTATTTTGTTACGAATATGGAATTACACATTATAAGCTCACATATAGCTCGGCTAAATTTATGAAGCATAGCAATAGTTGGATCATATCTGTTTCTCCAGATGAATTATAAAAATAATTTTAATTTAAGAGAATTGTTTCAATTACCTGTTTTCATATTAAAAATTCGTTCACTGTAAAATGGCCGCTAGTGGTAATATATACTGCCACAATATCACATTGACACGCATAAGAACTGCAGAACGAAATATTGTCTAGCTTAAAACGGTTAAGACATACAAATAATATAACTAGTATATTATATGTGACAAGTTGTAACAGTTTGAGTATCAGAAGTCTGCTATCAGTGGAGCCCTTACTATACGGCTTGCATCAAACCTGAGACCCTAACGAGGCGACATAAGAGAATAAGCTAGATGCAGATGATGCACGAAGTAATTTTACTTTTTAAAGGAAATGCAAATTCTTAAAAAACAAATCAGATGGAAACAAAACCCACAAGAAAGCAGCCTGGACGGACAGACCGCATTCTTGCGGTCGGTCACCTCAAAACAAAGCCAGCCAGACTCTGTCCTCTTGCCGCGTTCTCCTTCAAACACCTAGGCCAGATTTTTCATTTTATTATCTGTCTTATCTCGCTCGCGTTCTCGTCTTGTTTTGTCCAAGTACGATCCTAGGTCAGTTATTCAAACGTATGTACTTCAATTCGTCTTCCTTATTTTGAGGAGTTTCCATTTTCTAAAATTTTCAATTCCACACTACTTCACACATGACATCCCAAACGTCAACTCACTGTTGACGTCATACACTTGACCTCCACACTCTCATTGAGTTTTACTACTCTTAGACACATAATTGTTATGGAATGGAACACACAACTGGTCTTATTGCTGAAGGCCCCAATTCTAGAGATCTGGCAGTATGGGAAGATAGCCGTTGATGACATAGCTTAATCATTAACTGTTTTGTGAAAACAAAACAAAAAGGAAAACATCGAACACGACAATACTCTACCAACACACTATAAAAATCCCCTATCGACTGGGCTTATAAAAATGCAAATCTATGCAGTGACTTCTCCTATGGGGTCATCTGTCGGCTCGTGGGGTTAGCGTCCCTGTATTTGCCCGGGGACAATTATTTGATATGCTGGCGATACTCCGTGATACGGGTACATGGTAGTCATTCATACATTGTACCACTCGGATTAATACTCGACCTTTACTGGGCTAGCGGAGCGGGTGGTAGAGGCCCTGTGACACCAATACAGTTGTACTGATTTATGTCCAAACCCCAGCAACTATATGATTGGCCCGGACCGTATCCTTCTTATTATAACAAACACTTCACTACATTTAATCATATAGGTTGATAGAAGCAGTGGTGAGGTCAACCACCAGTATTTTAATTATATAACACACTCAATTAATGGAAAAAATAATTTTTTTAACCAATTTATTATTATACAGAAATTAAAGCGAATCTATATTTATATAAATATATTTATGTTATGTTATTTACGGAATTTGAGCTCTCTAGTGATTAGATATAAAAAAATGTACCGATGTATGTATCTTATCAGTCTAAAACAATTTTTACTGCCAGCTGAAGATGGCCAGAAGCGGTTAAGGAATCGGATGATAGAAAAGTCAGTCGGATTCGCTTACTGGCTTAGAAGTAGTGCTAAGTCTAGCCGCACTGAAGAAACATTGAAACGTCAGAATACGGTGTTGTGGATGACTTATATATATATATATTAATAATATATATTCAGTCATCCACAGACACTTTATGTTTCGAAGTTTACTTCTCATCAGTGCGGCTCGACATATTTAACAAGCTATTCCTCTAGCGGGATCGAAATCGACAGAACTTTCCTGGTCTGTCAAGTTCCTATACCCTTGCGGCTATCAGCGGCCTTTTAGACTAGGTAGTGAACAATTTATATATGCTACTTACTTTACGGTGGTATTTTTTACAATCACAGGAAGAAACTCTAATCTGTTTTTGAAGCTGGCCAAATACATTATTGCTGCATAAAGTTTAGAAGGCTGTGCGTATTTCCAGTATTTAGACGGCAATATTTATAAAATAGCATATAATAAGGTATTTAACTAAATGTACAATAAGACATCATTTCTTGATTTAGCTATTTTTTAACGGCATAGCAACTCTTATGGGTTAATAATACCGAAATGATTACATTTGCAATTAATGAAGATTATAATTGATTCTTGTCATGGTTGGTACTCAAACTCAGGTATTAATTCGTTGCGAATTGAAGCGGAATCGTACAGAATTTGATAGATATGCGGCACTAGTACTTTTTGCTATATTATTATATATATATCTAATATATATATAATACTATATAATATATATGACCGCGTTCTGTGTTACGGGATTAAGATGTTTCTCTTGATGTGATTGTAAAAAACAATTACCACCGAAAATAAGTTTATATGCAATTAATTGTTCACCCTAGTCTAAAGGCCCGCTGATAGCCGCAAGGTGTAAGGAACTTGACAGACGAAGTTCTGTCGTTTTCTGATCCCGGCTAGAGGTAGCTGTTTAAAAATGTCGAAGGCCGCACTGATGAGAAGTAAACTTCGAAACACGTGTCTGTGGAGACTAGACACTTAATATATATATATATAATCTAATAATATATTCAATCACAGACCACAGTGTTCTGACTTTCAATGGTTCTATCAGTGCGGCTAGAACTTAGCACACTTCTAGCCAGTAGCGAAATCCGACTGAACTTTTCATCATTCCGATTCCTTAACCGCTCGGCGTCTTCAGCTGGCAGTAAAAATTGTTTTAACTGATAATACATAGCATCGGTACATTTTTTTTTACTATCACTAGAGGCTCAAAACCGGTGAAATAACATAATCATAAATAGATTCTTTATTTAAAATATATGATTCGTTTAAATTTCTTGTATAATAATAATGGTAAAATTATTTTCATTAACTTGATGTGTATTAATAAATACTGGTGGTTGACCCTCAGCCACTGACCTTCTGATCACCCTATATGAATAAAATGTAGTGAGTGTTTGTTATAATAGAGGATACGGTCCGGCCAATCATATAGTTGCCTGCGGGTTTGACATAATCAGTCAATGATTGGGTTCGTTGCCTCCTCCCACCCGCCGTCTAGCCCAAGTAAGGTCGAAGTAAAGAGTGGTACATGTCATGAACTTAACCAGTCACCGTATCACAGATCGCTCGCTATCACAATATTGCCCCGGCAATAGGGTCGCTACCACGGCGAACAGATTGACCCCATAGGAGGAAGTCTTACCTTCTCAATAGATTGCAGTTTTTTAAAGCCCCGGTCGATAGGGTGATTTTTTGTGTGTAGTTGGGTAAGAGGTTCTCTGTTGTTTTCTTTTTGTTTTGTTTTCCAACACAGTTAATGATATCAAGTATTCCTATCAGGCACTCACCCATACTGCGCAGATGCTCTAGAATTTGGGGCTATCAGCATAAGATCCAGTTGGTTATCAAATTCCCATAACATTATGTGTCTAAGTGTAACTAAGAGAGTGTGTGAGGTCATTGTTTATGACGTCAACAGTGAGTGACGTGTGATGCTGGGTGGAAAGTTGTGTGGAAATTGAAAAATTTTAAAATGGAAAACTCCCAAAATAAGAGAGGTACGTTTGAGTATGTATACGTATTTTGATATAAACCTGACCTAGGATTCTGAATTGGACAAGAACAAGACGAGAACGAGAGCGAGCATTAAGACAGATAATAAAAATTGAAATCTTGGACCTAGGTGTTGAAGGGAGACGCGTGCAATGAGGACAGAGTTGGTGGTTTGTTTGATTAGGCTCGCCAGACCGCAAAGATGCGGTCTGTCTCCAGGCTGCTTTCTTGTGAGTTTTGTTTCCACTATTTGTTTTAAGGATTGCATACAGTTTCTTGAATGCATCTCTCATCTAGCTATTCTCTAGGCGCCTCGTTAGGCGTTCCAGGTTGCTGCAGCGTTTACAGTAGCACTTGATACAACTACTGATCTCACTGTTACACTTTACTATAATCCCTAGTTATTTTATTTGTATGTTTAACCCTGTTTTAATCTAGACAAAATATTCGGGGTTTGCTGCAGTTTTATTCGTGTAGTGTATATTTGGCGTATAATTACCAGCGGCATTTTACAGTGAACGAATTTTAATATGAACAGGAATGAAACATTCTTTAAATTAAATTGAATTTATTAGAGAGTCATCTTGTGGAAAAGGATATGATCCAAATGCAGTTCATAATTAGCCGAGCTATATGTGAGCTTAATAAAGGTAATTCATCGTACTCAATACGAATGTGTAGGCATTAAAAAGATCGGTTCATTTCGAATGTTTTTTTACCTATTGTTCGCCATTTTCGCTAAGCTATTTAGCTCAAGAATTTTTAATTACTCTCTCTCTCTTCTGCTCTCTCATATATTAATATATATACGTATATTATAGTATATATAAGGATATATTATAATATATTAGTTAAAATTATATGGTAAAATGAGACTTATGAATTGAATGAATGAAATAAAATGAATAAATGTAGGGGGATAAATGAAAATCCTTTTCAAGGGACCCTCTCAAAGTATTAAAACACTTGAGAGTGGGGATTCCCTGGATACAACACACACACACACACCACACACATGAAAATCCAACCTCACAGACAAGTTAAAAGAGACGGTTCTTCCAGGGCCGCTTGTCATATCAGTACTGCTGTATGGCTGCCCACCTTGGACCCTCAACTCAAGCGACTACGAGAACGTAAAGCATAGATGGAGTGCCACCTACAGAATGCTGTGGGTGATTCTCTGAACAAGACATGGGAAAAACAATCACCCCTACGAGAAAACAGCTATACGGCCACCTGCCACATATCACACAAACCACCAGCAGTATGACGGACAAGCACACGCTGGACCACTGCATGGTCGAGAAGCAAGGACAAAACTCCAACTAACGACGTCCTCCTTTGGCAATGCTCAGCACAATGACAAGCAGATGTGGGATCCGTACTAGCAAAAACGTACAATTGATCAGCTACTGTGTGGGATTGCAGGACTGCCTGCATATAGGATTAACCTCCCGAGAATGATGAAGCGATTAGTGGACGGATGGAGAGAAGATTGTCATGGATATCCGCGCTGAAGCGCGACATGATTGATGATGATGATGATGATATATACAAGTTCAATACTATATAATATATATATATATATATATTTTATAGAGTAAGCCGATGGGATAAGAGAATATCTACCTAGGTTATCTCCTATCATCAGGATAATTATGACTCTAATATAGCTCTTACTTTTGTATGAGCACTTTAATATATTTAACAGCATCTCAACAGTATTTTTTTCTTATTGGTCATGGGATTTTTCGAGGGTGCATATGATAGTCTTTTTCTTTTTTATTTACTTTTCCTCCAGCAAAAAGTTTGTTTGTGTAATTACAAACTATAAAGCCGGAATTTTTCTGATTACTGTCTTGGTATTCTTAGAAATAAAAAATCTCTAGTATTACACTTATTTCATCTATATATATTGGAATAAAATCTGCGATCCTCTTTCTTTTGGCAAGTGTGGCTTTTGTTGATATTAATATGTATTTATATCCTCAAGACTGCTCAAAGCTGCTAATTGTACTTATTACATAGGTCAGGACATCTACAGATCTATAAACAAACAAGTATCTACGAGCACAAAAGTGACATAAATAAACTCATTTCAATTAATCTTAACTACATGTAATAATATTTATTACTATACTTATATATATATATGTATATATACTATAATCTTGTCGTGATAAATGGTTTTGCAAGCAAGTCAGGCAGAGGTCCACTACTACTGAGTAGGAAGCGCGTGGTGTAATTCGTAAGAGTCGTTAGAAAAGACAGTGTTCGACTCGAGGTTCAATCCTGGATATCGAGAGTCTGTTTTTCGCATTTCACAATATGCGGACTAATATCTTGGTGAAAGGTTATGCACTCATACCTTATCTATCCATTCCAGCTAGTGGGTAAATATGTTAGGGCAGACTGAGATTCTTAATCCGATGGATTAAGCATACCTTTTGCAGTGGAGATGTATAATTCAGATTCAAAGTTTGTTTAAAACTCGACTATAAAATTTACCTCATGGTCACATCTACACTTGCAGATAGGGATTATGTGGTAATAATATATACTACTGAGATAGCGAAGTTCGATCTTCGTTATGTGTGTACCCAATATTTCAGAATCTGTGTCCGTTTACACCTTGGTATTGTACTATTCATGGACCCACTTTTCACGTATGGGTCTAAGGCCGGTGTTTTATTTGTGAGGGCCACCTCCCCCACAAGCCGAGACTCCTGGTCTGGTGTAGGTAGAAAAAAATTTGCAGTCTATTCACTTAGTCAAGCATTCCCCCTCAGGGGGGGCGCCTCGCGCTGGGCAAATAAAACCCAGCCCTGTCCCTTTTAAGATGCAATGAGACATGTACTGCCTGGAGGGACGGCCCTCTGGGATCTGACGCTACTTAATTTGAGACACCTTCCCGGTTCCAGAGGCCGAGAGCTCATGGACCCTCCGCCCGCAAGGAACGTGCATGGCAAATGGTTGTTAATCTTACTTCGATAGGATAAATATCTACCTAACTAATTTACAAAAAAAATGTCGGATTTGAGCGTTGTAGAATGCAGGAATTCTTCCAAGATGTAGCCGTGTCAATGCAACTGTTAGTGGCTGCCTTACTTGGGACTAGAGGTGAATCTTAGTACGAAAAGCGAGAGATGTGACCACTTGACCTACTCAAAAGATGCTGCGAGTTGCTGGAACAAATCCTTGAAGCGCACCCCACCGGACAAAATACCCAATATGCCATTCATTTACCAGTGATATCCCTCAAACCATCCAAGTAGGACAAACAAGACATGCTGGAAACTGCTTGAGAAATAAGACGAATTCATAAGTGAGTTCTCATGTTGAACACCCTATACCTGGAACACCCACAGTGTTAGGCGGTCAGCAAAAACCTAACCCAATCAGTCTGTACGGGATGCTGGATGGCGTGGGAAGACCTACGGGAGCAATGAGCGATTTGAGGCTGTTAGCGAGAGAAAGAGAAGAGAAAGAGGTGGAGTCATGGAAATCCCTGCAGTCAGCACAACTTGATGATGATGATGATGAGGAGGATAGTGTTGGAATTTTGATAATATTAAGGGTGTGCCGGATGGTCACTTTCTATTTATAGACTCGCCTAAGTCGGACCTGTGATTGTGGAGACGATTCCTGTATTGTTCATATCGACTGGCAGTGCGTGCTGCTGCTGTTGTTGTTGTCATATGCTGGTCTGTTCTTAACCTGGCTCAGTATGATTATTTCTGGACGTCGGACGTTCTTACTCAATAGAATACTATATTACACCTCGGATACTATCTTGACTTGACTTACTTAATTATATACATCTGCGAACCAAGGATGGCTGGCCAGATGTCTCTACACACAAATTAGGCGCATCTTGGTTTAGAAGAAAATCAAATTTAAATATATTTGTGGTGATGTACTGTATTTATTAGTACTGTATCTTCCTTATATATTCTACATAAACGATATTCGTTTTCTATCAAGTTCATATACAATATGTATAATTGACTGCTCTTCGCTTCATAATTGATTGGTGATTATGATATGTTACTGTTTTACATTGATTGGGAAGTACATGCGTGGGAAATATTAGCATTAGCAAGTAATCCTTCAAACAATAAATGTTACAAATTATTTGTATTAGATCTAGAATAATCTATTCAGAGCCATATGAAGGCTTATGAATGAGATAACATAGTTAATTGGACGTATTGTTTTGAGATTTGTATCTAAGTAAGAGGTTATTTGGAAACCCATCATTACAGTGTGCAACGTATTTGAAACTGCATTGTTTACAATTGGTTATATCTATACCTAGCAAGAATATGCGCCTCCGTTTAACGGAAAACGCAGTATTTCAAGTTTTATGGTAATACTCTTTAAATTTAAAAATACAACGAAACTAAATAAGAATGCATAAAAAACATACACTATTTAATCGTATTAATTGGATTTTAATATATAACTATATATAGTTCGATTTCTTCAGTTCCTTTTCATCTTATTCATCTATTATACCTGTTACATTTTCTGGGCCATCCTTTACCTCAAGGCAGAGTGCTGTCCAGCAAGATATCCTTGGTAATCCTTTAGTAAAGAATCCGTTCTTTCGATCTTGCTCCAGAAGGTTTCTATTCCTTTGCATTCGGATTTGTCCTCTTAAGGATTTTGTGTTTTACCGACTTGTTGGTAGAATTTCTTTTATTGATTGAAAGTTCTTTTGCTTGTATGTTTGATTCTGCCCCTGTATCTTTTGAGTCTACCTTCTTTCGCAAGTATTTTGCGTTATTTTTTCCTGTGTATAGTCAGCCTTGTTTGCTGTCTCTTTTTTACCTATTTCATTCAATTTGGTTTCATGTTGTTTTTTCCTTTCTTAATTCTGTCACTTGTTGTCGCAGTCTTTTTGTTTCTCTCTTCTCAGTACTTATTCCCATCCAGCTTTTGTGTTTCTGATTGATTTGTCTATTGGATATTACTTAATTTTGGATCGATGACTCATCTTGCTCCTTGTATAAAATTAGGTGTTCAATTCGCTGATGGTTGTTTGTGGGATGTTTTGTAATATTTATTAACCTTTTCGATTCATCGGTATGATCAAATAAGTAATAGTTATTGAAAGCATATAACGGGCTTTAAAAAAGACATACTTAGACATTAAATAACCAAACAAAGGTTGACGTAATGGCTAAACCAACCAACCCGCCAACTATATTCTCAGTTCAGGGATCAAATTGGACCAGTCTAACAAATCAGTCAAAGTTTGTAAATAGGCTTGAAAACAAATACATTAAATAATTAGGGGTTCTTATATTTATGATTTAGGTTTTATATCGGAAGGAAACAGAAAGGAAGAAAAAATAACGTCTGTTGAGGTATTTAGATAGGATATGAAACAAGGTTCGCAAATCTGGGGCATCCGCGCAGTATCAAACTCGCTCTCAGCATACAGCTCAAGTCCTTCAGAAATTGTCATTGTGAAATACAAATCAAAATATAATTCAACATGAATTTATAATGAGGAATAGTACAAATTTAGTCTCTTTGATTTTTACTAAGAACATTATATGACTTTAATAACTAATATTAATCGATTTGCGGGACTGACACAGTTCTTCATAAGTAAAAAAATGTCTAAGACGCACGATTGAGTAAATATTTCCAATTCCACATTCAAACGAAATATTTTTTTCAATTCAGTACTAATTGTAATAAGAAAAAAAACTTAATTTCTTTAGGTTAACAAAAACAATCCGAATATCTTCAGACATCGGTACGTTTATTTGAAGTACTTTCTAAATGCCCCCCACCCCCAAAAAATTAAACTTGTTCCTGCCAGTTTTGCTCACTAAATCAGCAGAGCACACCAGTTTTTCTCACTGGGGTGAAATCACTTCAATATGGTTTTTCATGTTAAAAAGATCGTTGTTACCTTTAGAGCTTCAGAATAGTGAATTTTTTTTTAGATCGCCTTTTAGGAATTAGCTGTAATTCCCTTTAAATGAAATTTAAAGGTTAAATGTACTTATTTGGAACTAAAAATATTGAGAAATAATAACATCTGAATTAAGGTGTGATACACTTATATTTGAAACACGGTCTTCGTTGATGAAAGAAACCTAGATTAATTTTTTCATTGCAAGTATGTAAATGAAAACAGCTAATGAATTAATATGAATATGTTGCAGCCATTAAAATGATGTTACACATTTGTTATATATTTATTCACTATGGTCTTAGTTTGAATGATTAATTTTAACCGCATATCAACCCAGTCTGGGTTATTTATGCCTAGATATAGCGAAATCTCATTCATTTCACATTTATATTTGATGTTTTCTGTAGTTGTTTCTTTTAAAATGTTTTTCTGCATACATTCATATGGTTTGGGTTTTTTGGTTTTGTTTGTTTTATTGTTTTGTTTTTACGGCATATCAACCCTTTCGGGTCATTTAATGTGAATAAATAATTTGATATTCGTTTTTTTTTTCCACAGTTACATTTTTGATATTCGTTTTTTTTGTTTGTTTTTTTTTTTGTTTTGTTTTTTTGTGTCTTTTTTGTTTTTTACAAGTAGTTATCTTAATGTCACATATCTTGGAATTGAACAGGCCATCGCTGGCTTAACTTCGTGATCGTCGCACGAACTGGTTGTTTTCTTCAACGTGACTATGATCGGAAGCCACAG
>CM042152.1:67398349-67423349 GCA_023376005.1 Doryteuthis pealeii | reverse complement strand
GCATGAAGAAGAAGAAGAAGAAGAAAAGCATGAAGAAGAGAAAGAAGAAGAAGAAGAAGAAGAACAACAACAACAACAACAACAAGAATAAGAAGATCAGGCAATAAAAAGAAGAAGAAGAAGAAGAAGAAGAAGAAGAAAGCATGAAGAAGAAAGCATGAAGAAGAAGAAGAAGAAGAAGAAGAAGAAGAAGAAGAAGAAGAAGAAGAATGTACGAATATGGTTTCGACTTCCATATAAAGATTGACTTCGTTTTTCAAATGTAACATTATATTAAATTTAACCTCACTCAACAATTCAATAAAGACGGACAGACACTGCCCAGAAGTGAATGTCTTGTAACTTCAATTGAGACAAAAATGTGTTATATATATGTCAGTCATGAATGAGAGCAATCATAGAAATTCTATATAAACTTGATATTAAAAGAATATCATATTTATGTAGCACGAAAAAGAAAATACAGCAGCTGACTCGTTACTAATGGCAACAAACAATTGTCATCCCCACTGGCAGTCAGGAACAAGAACAGTCAATCATACAAATTGTATATAAGCTTGATTTAAAGATTAAGTTAAATCAAATGAACTAGCACCCCCCACCAAAAAAAACGCCCTTCGGGTGGTGTAAACAGTAATTTTTCAAAGGTAATACCTAAGAAGGTTGGAGTTAAAAAATCAATGTCGTAGGGTTTGTATCATAAGTAAGCAAAACACTCATATTTATTAAAGGAGTAAAAAAAATAAAACAATTTGAAATGGAAACTTAGTTCTGTCCCCCTAAAATAAAATGTTGCGTGCATATATTAATTCTTAATCAAACAATTATTTTGAATATTTTCCATATAAATTTTCCATAAAATCGTTGGTATTTATTTATTTGTAAACTGTTTAGTTAACTTCTTGTTACTGAAAAAAAAGGACGAGAGTAAAAAAAAAACAAGAAACAATTTTTAAAATTGCTTATTCAAATTTTGAGTATATATAACGCAAGTATATTGTGACGTAGAGCTGTGACGTAGAGCTGTGACGTAGTTTTTGTTACAGACAGAAATACACACAATCTCCATTACTAATAAATATAGATGTCATATTTATGTAGCACGAATATATAAGGAAATACAATATCTCATATAAATAAGTACATCACCACGAATATATTTTCAAAGCTGATTTTCTTCCAAACCAAAAATCCTCATCCTCCTCCTCCTCCTCCTCATCATCATCATCATCATCATCATCATCATCATCAAGTTGTGCTGACTGCAGGGATTGCTATGACCCCCTCTCTCTCGCCAACCGCCTCAATCGCTCATTGCTCCCGGTAGGTCTTCCTCACGCCATCCAGTATCCGTACAGAGCTGATTGATTTCGTTTTTTTTTCTGGTCGGCCTACATTGGTGTGTACATGTATAAGTGTTCACAGGAGACTTATGAATTCGTCTTTATTTCTCCAGCAGTTTCCAGCATGTCTTGTTCGTCTTACTTGGATGGTTTGTGTGATATGAGGTAAGTGGTCACTCAGTTGCCTTTTGTAGGCTGCTGATCCCAGGATTTGTTCAAGAAAGCACGCAGCATCCTTGTGTAGCTCACATCTGGATTTCTCTGAGCGTTTCGTTAGAGTCCAAATGGTGTTTATAAATGTCCGGTCGGTGTGGCTTAGAATACGCTGGTTACTATGTAGAGGTGTAGGACGCCCCCCCCCCCAAAGGGGGTCCTGGATATATCACAAAACTGCATCTTCTGGCGAGGTTCCAATTCTGGAACCTTCAGGAGTGAAGAGGTGCTTTTTCATTGTCATTACTTCTAGATCTACTCTGACCCGGAGTGGTTGTATTTGTTCGGATCCCATTTTTGGGTAAAATATCTGTTTGAAAATGATTAGCATTAGATAGGAATACTTGATTCCATGTAACTGTAAATTATGTGTATTAAGAATAGTTACTTGGAGTTATAATTGTATACTAAGGATTATATTATTAGTTACTTGAAACCATATAACTGTGTACAAATAAAGGATCATTTTAATTACGGTTAATTACTTGAAACTATATCATTATTAATATTAGATAGGATTACTCAAACCATATACAATTTTACGATCAAATTATTTGTATTAGATAGGAATAGTTGATATCATATAGCTGTGGCTTCCGCAAAGTCACGTTGAAAACACCAGTTCGTGCGAGATCACCGAAGTTAAGGCAGCGATGAGCCTGTTCAATTCCAAGATATGTGACCATTTAAGATACTACTGTAAAAAACAAAAAAGACAACAAAAAAAAACAAACAAAAAAAAAAACAAACAAAAAAACGAATATCAAAATGTACTGTGAAAAAAAAAAACGAATATCAAAAATTATTTTATTCAACATTAAATGACCCGAAAAGGGTTGATATGCCGTAAAACAAAACAATAAAACCAAACAAAACCAAACCAAACCATATGAATGTATGCAGAAAACTTTTAAAGAAACAACTACAGAAAAACATAAATATAAATGTAAAATGAATGAGATTTCCTAATATCTAGGCATAAAATAACCCTAGACTGGTTGATATGCGGTTAAAATTAATCATTCATAACTAAAAACATAAGTGAATAAATATATACAAGATGTGTACTCATTTTATGACTGCAACATATTCATATTAATTCATTACGATGTTTTCATTTACATATCTTGCATGAAAAATTAATCTAAGGTTTCTTTCATCAACGAAGACGTGTTTCAAATATAAGATCGTATCACACCTTAATTCAGATGTTATTTTTCTCAATATTTTAGTTCCAAATAAGACATTTACCTTTAAATTTCATTTAAAGGGAATTACACTAATTCCTAAAAGCGATCTAAAAAAAATGTCACTATTCTGAAGCTCTAAGGTAAAACGATCTTTTTAACTGAAAAACATATCTGACAGTGATTTTCACTCTCAGTGAGAAAACTGGTGTGCTCTGCTGATTTAGTGAGCAAAACTGGCAGGAACAAGTTAATTTTTTGGGGGTGGGGGGCATTTAGAATAGTACTTCAAATAAACGTACCGATTGGTCTGAAAGATATTCAGGATTGTTTTTAGTTACCAAAGAATTAAGTTTTTTTCTTATTACAATTAGTACTGAATTGAAAAAATATTTCTGTTTGAATGTGGAATTGGAATATTTACTCATCGTGCGTCTTAAGACATTTTTTTTACTTATGAAGAACTGTGTCAAGTCCCGCAAATCGATTAATATTAGTTATTAAAGTATATAATTTCTTCAGTAAAAATCAAAGACTAAATTTGTACTATTCCTCATTATAAACATGTTGAATTATATTTGTGATTTTATTTCACAATGACAATTTCTGAAGTTTAACTTGATCCATTACTGCTGAGTAGCGAGTTTGATACTCGCTGGATGCCCCAGATTTGCGAACCTTTGTCAAATCCTATCTAAATACCTCAGCAACGTTATTTTTTCTTCCCTTTCTGTTTCCTTCCGAATATAAAACCTAAATCATAAATTAAGACCCCTAATTATTTTAAATGTATTTGTTTTCAAGCCTATTACAAACTTTGACTGATTTGTTAGACTGGTCAATTTGATCCCTGAACTGAGAATTAGTTGGCGGGTTGGTTGGTTTTACATTACGTCAACCTTTGTTTGGTTATTTAATGTCTAAGTATGTCTTTTTAAAGCCGTTATATGCTTTCAAATAACTATTCTTATTTGATCATGACCGATAGAAATCGAAAAGGTTAATAAAATATTACAAAACATCCCAACAAACAACATCAGCGAATTGAACAACCTAATTTATACAGGAGCAAGATGAGTCATCGATAAAATTAGTATCCCAATAGACAAATCAAACAGAAACACAAAAGCTGGATGGGAAATAAGACTAGAAAGAGAGAAAAAAAGACTGCGACAACAAGTGACAGAATTAAGAAAGGAAAAACACAACATGAAAACACAATTGAATGAAATGAGGTAAAAAAGAGAACAGCAAACAAGGCTGACTATACAACAGGAAAAAATAAACCAAAAAATACTTGCGAAAGAAGGTAGACTCAAAAGATACAGGGGCAGAATCAAACAATACAAGCAAAACAGAACCTTTCAAAATAAATAAAAGAAATTCTACCAACAAGTCGGTAAACAAATCCTTAAGACGGACAAATACCTGAATGCAAAGGAAATAGAAACCTTCTGGAGCAAGATCGGAAAAGAACGGATTCTTTACCAAAGGATTACCAAGGATATCTGCTGGACGAGCACTCTTGCTTGAAGGCTAAAGGATGGCCCATAAAATTGTAACAGGTATAATAGATGAATAAGATGAAAAAGGAACTGCAAGGAATCGAACTATATATATTATATATTAAAATCCAATTAAAATACGATTAAAATAAGTGTAATGTTTTTATATGCATTCTTATTTAATTTCGTTAGTATTTTTAATTTAAAATATTTAATTACATTAAAACTTAAATACTTGCGCCCGGAGGCGCATATTCTTGCTAGGTATAATATTAACCAATTGTAAACAATGCAGTTTCAAATACGTTGCACACTGTAATATGGTTTCAAATAACCTCTTACTTAATAACAAATCTCAAACAATCGTCAATTAACTATGTTATCTCATTCATAAGCCTTCATATGGCTCTGAATAATTATTCTAATCTAATACAAATAATTTGTATACAATTTTATTGTTTGAAGGATTACTGTCTAATGCTAATAATTTCCACGCATGTACTTCCCAATCAATGTAAAACAAGTAAACATATCATAATCACCATCATCATTATGAACGAGAGCAGTCAATTATACATATTGTATATGAACTTGATAGAAAACGAATATCGTATTTATGTAGATATATAAGGAAATACAGTATCTCAAATAAATAAGTACATCACCACAAATATATTTTAAATTTGATTTTCTTCTAAACCAAAGATCCTAATTGTTGAGTATCTGGCCGCCATCCTTGGTTCCAGATGTAGTAAATAAGTAAGCAAGTCAATAAGTATCCGGTGTTATAGTATTCTTTGTAAGTCCGACGTCCAAGATAATCCAAATAGCAATGAGCCAAGGTTAAGAATCAGACCAGCATAAATACAACAACAGCAGCAGCAGCACTGCCAGTGATTGGACAATAGGAATCTCTCCCAGGTCACGTGCCCATAGGCGAGTCTATAAATAGAAGTGACCATCCGGCACACGCCTTATATATCAAAATTCCAACACTAATCCTCCTCATCATCATCATCATCAAGTTGTGCTGACTGCAGGGATTTCCCATGACTCCACCCTCTTTCTCTTTCTCTTTCTCTCGCTAACAGCCTCAATCGCTCATTGCTCCCGGTAGGTCTTCCTCACGCCATCCAGCATCCGTACAGAGCTGATTGGGTTAGGTTTTTTGCTGACCGGCCTACACTGGTGTGTTCAGGTATAGGTGTTCACATGAGAACATCACTTATGAATTCGTCTTTATTTCTCAAGCAGTTTCCAGCATGTCTTGTTTGTCCTACTTGGATGGTTTGAGGGATATCAGGTAAGTGGTCATATGGGTATTTTTGTGGGTGGGGTGCTGCTTCAAGGATTTGTTCCAGGCAGCTCGCAGCATCTTTGAGTAGTTCACATCTCGCCTTTTCTCTAAGCATTTCATTCTAGTCCAAGTAAGGCAGCCATACAGTTGCATTGACACGGCTACATCTTGGAAGAATTCTGCATTCTAAACCTCAATCGACATTTTTTTTGTAAATTAGTTAGGTAGATATTTATCCTATGAGTAAGATGTAACACCATTTCCATCCCGTCCTTCGGGACGGGGTCCAGTGAGCTTCGGCCTCTGGACCGGGAAGGTGTTAAATTAATAGCGTCGATCCCAGAGGGCCGTCCCTCCAGGCAGTACCTGTCTCATTGCACTTAAAGGGACAGGGCTGGGTTTATTGCCCAGCGCCTGAGGCGCCCCCTTAGGGGGAATGCCGACGTGATCGACGCAATTTTTCTACCTACCACCCCATGAGTCTCGGCTTGTGGGTGGTGCCCACATAAAACGGCCTTGAGCCATATCGTGTGAAAGTGGGCCATATGTAAATACCAAGGTGTAACACCAGTTCTGAAATATTGGGTACACACAGAGATCGAACTCGCTATTCAGTAGTATATATATTTACAAATCCCTCTGCATGTGTAGAATGTGACACAAGGTAAATTTTTAAGCGAGGTTTAACAAATTTGAATTCTGAGTTATACTTCTCCTGAAAAGGTTGCCTAACCAAGGTTAAAGATCCCAGTCTGCCATACTATTTACCCATAGCTGGATGGATAGAAGTTGGATGCATACCTTTCCCACAGATATTAGCGCTATGTGAAATGCAAACAGCCTTGTCCAGGATTTGAACTCGAGTCGACAACTTCTTTTTCTACGACTCTAACAATTACACCACGCGCTTCCTACTCAGTAGTAATGGACCTGCCTGACTTGCTTGCAAACCATTACACCACGATTATATATATATATATATATATATATATATATATATATATAATGTTTAGTTAAAGCATTAATTGCCTGTTTTTTATGTCTCTTTTGTGCTCGTAGATTCGTTTGTTTATAGATCTAGATGTCTGACCTATGTATTGTTAATTGCAGCTTGAGCATTGGATTATAAATACATATTTGAATATCAACAAAAGCCACCACTTGCCAAAAGAAGAGGATCGCAGATTTTTGTTCACTTATATATATATATATATATATAATTTTTTTTATTTCTAAACACCGACAGTATAAAAAAAATCCCGGCTTTATAGTTTGTAATTACACAAAACAAACTTTTGCCTGGAGAAAAGTATATAAAAAAAGAAAAGACTAAATCATATGCACCCTCTGAAAAATCCCATGACCAAAAGAAAAAAATACTGTTGGAGATGCCTGTTAAATATATTAAAGTGCTCAATACAAAAAGTAGAGCTAATAATTAGAGTCATAATTATCCTGATGATAGGAGAAACCTAGGTAGATATTCTCTTATCCATTCGGCTTACTCTATAATATATATATATATATATATATATATATATATATATAGTATATATCATCATCATCATCATCATCATGTCGCGCTTTCAGCGCGGATATCCATGACAATCTCTCTCCATCCGTCCCTATCGCTCATCATTCTCGGGAGGTCCTCTATGCAGCATCCTGCACCCACACAGAGCTGATCAATGTACGTTTTTGCTGGTCGGCCCACACTGGCTTGTCCATGTGCTGGCTTCCAAAGGAGGACGTCGCTTATGAGTTTGTCCTTGCTTCTCCAGCAGTGTCCCGCGTGTCTTGTCCGTCTTACTCTGATGGTTTGTGTGATATGTGGCAGGTGGCCGTATAGCTGTTTTCTCGTAGGGTGTTGTTTCCATGTCTTGTTCAGGATCACCCACAGCATTCTTGTGCAGCTCCCATCTAGTTTATTCTCTAGTCGCTTAGTTAGGGTCCAGGTGGTGCAGCCATACAGCAGTACTGATATGACAACGGCCTGGAAGAACCGTCTCTTTAACTTGTCTGTGAGGTTGGATTTTCATGTGTGTGTGTGTGTGTGTGTGTGTATCAGGGAACCCACTCTCAAAAGTGTTTTAATACTTTTGAGAGGGTCCCTTGGAAAGGATTTTTCATTTATCCCCCTCATTTCATTCATTTTATTTCATTCATTCATTCATTCATTTTACCATTAATTTTTAACTATATATATATATATATATATATATATATATATATATATATATATATAGAGAGAGAGAGAGAGAGAGAGAGTAATATAAAAATTCTTGAGCTAAATAGCTTTACGAAAATGGCGACAATAGGTAAAAAAACATTCGAAATGAACGATCTTTTAAATGCCACAATTCTGTTTTGTACGATTGAATTACCTTATTAAGCTCACATATAGCTCGGCTAATTATGAACTGCATGTTGGGATCATATCTTTTCCCAAGATGAATTTAATAATTCATTTAATTTAAAGAATTGTTTCATTCCTGTTTTCATATTAAAAATTCGTTCACTGTAAAATGCCGCTGGTAATTATACTGCCACAATATACACTGACACGAAATAAAACTGCAGAACCCCGAATATTTGTCTAGATTAAAACAGGGTTAAACATACAAATCTAGATCCAGTGCTACTGCACCTGGACCCTAACGAGGCGCCTACTACACCTGTATGCAATCTAAAACCAAAACCCACAAGAAAGCAGCCTAGGCACGCGTCTCCTTCAAACACCTAGGCCAGATTTCAATTTTATTATCTGTCTTAATCTCGCTCTCGTTCTCGTCTTGTTTTGTCCAATCAGAATCCTAGGTCAGTTATTCAAACGTATTACTTCAACGTCTCCTTATTTTGGGAGTTTTCCATTTCTAAAATTTTTCAATTTCCACACACACTTTCCACACATGCACCCACGTCAACTCACTGTTGACGTCATACACTGACCTCCACACTCTCATTAGTTTACACTTAGACACCATAATGTTATGGGAATGAAACACAACTGGATCTTATGCTGAAGCCCCAATTCTAGAGATCTGGCAGTATGGAGTATGCCTAGATAGGAATACTTGATATCATATAACTGTGTTGGAAAACAAAACAAAAAGAAAACAACAAGAACTCTTACCCAACTACACAAAAAATCACCCTATCGACCGGGGCTTTAAAAAAACTGCAAATCTATTGAGAGGTAAGACTTCTCCTATGGGGTCATCTGTTCGCCGTGGGTAGCGACCCGTATTGCCCGGGGACAATATTGTGATAGCTGAGCATCTGTGATACGGGTACTGGTTAGTCTCATGACATGTACCACTCTACTTCGACCTTTACTTGGGCTAGACGGGCGGGCGGAGAGGCCCGACCCAATCAGTTGACTGATTATGTCAAACCCCAGCAACTATATGATTGGCCGGACCGTATCCTTCTATTATAACAAACACTCACTACATTTTATCATATAGGTGATAGAAGGCAGTGGCTGAGGGTCAACCACCAGTATTTATTAATACACATCAAGTTAATGAAAATAATTTTTACCAATTTATTATATACAAGAAATTAAACGAATCATATATTTATATGAATATATTTATGTTATGTTATTTACGGATTTGAGCTCGCTAGTGATAGTAAAAAAAATGTACCGATGTATGTATTTATCAGTTAAAACAATTTTTACTGGCAGCTGAAGACGGCCGAGGGGTTAAGGAATCGGATTGATGAAAAGTCAGTCGGATTTCGCTACTGGCTAGAAGTAGTTGCTAAGTCTAGCCGCACTGAAGAAACATGAAACGTCAGAACACGGTCTGTGGATGACATATATATATATATATATATATATATATATCAGTCATCCACAGACACGTGTTTCGAAGTTTACTTCTCATCAGTGCGGCTCGACATTTTAACAGCTACCTCTAGCCGGGATCGAAAATCGACAGAACTTTCGTCTGTCAAGTTCCTTACTTGCGGCTATCAGCGGGCCTTTAGACTAGGGTGAACAATTAATTGCTACTTACTTTACGGTGGTATGTTTTTACAATCACCAGAGAACTCTAATCTGTAAACAGACGGGTCATATATATATATATATATATATATATATATATATATATATATATAGCAAATACTATGCCCATATTTCAAATTCTGTACGATTCCGCCTTTCAATTTAATACCGTTAGTACCAACAATGACAAGAATCAATTATAATCTTCAAATATTTGCAAAGGAATCAAATTTCGGTATTAATTAACCCATAACGAGTTGCTATGCCGTTAAAAAAAGCTAAATCAAGAAATGGAAGTCTTTTGTAAATTCAGTTAAAACCTTTTTATATCTATTTTAAAATTTGCCTCTAATACTGGAAAATTACCACAGCCTTCTAAACTTTTGCAGCATAATGTATTTGGCCAGCTTCAAAAACAGCAAAAATAACACATAATTTAAAATATTTTGGGGAAAAATTAAGGGAAACTTCCTTCGTATTTTTACAAATATTTGATTAAATCAACTTCGTACACTCCCTAGTGCCAACAATAATAACAATAACAAAACTGTTCGTTTCAATAATTTTAATTTCAAATTGTTGAACTCTTTAAAACCCCTTAATCCCTTAGCACTCAAATAACCTGTACCATGGCTCACGAAATTCGCCCCTCCCTAAAAAAAAAGAACAACCACAACAACAAAACAAAGATTCCAACAGAAAACCCATTCAATTTTCGCTTCAAATTACAGGCATATTTGTTTAAAACTATCATTCAGGGCCGGTTTAGCTCAGTCGGTAAAGCCTCCGACTAGGAATGACGAGGTTCCGGAAGCGATACCGGCCCTCGCCAATTCAGCCGATTAGTAGCACAGGGACCTGTGCGTTAAAGCGAGGAGCTGATGGCAGGTGTGGCCTCCGTCTCAGACGCCAAAACAATCTTCTTGCTCTAGCGCTTGTGAAAAGGGGATAGACTCCTTCGCTGTCTGGCTGATACCGATTTTATGAGTTGTCCCATCATTCTAATGAAAGAAAGGCTCTGAATCGTTGCTGCACCAAAAACTGTATTATTACGATGAATTTACCCAACCCCTCTGCCACGGTGAGGATGTAACATCTTTAAGCGGAGGGCTGATGGTTTTAATTCAGAGATTTCCTTCTCTTAGCCTGGTTGCCTAACCAAGGTTAAAGAACCCTGTCTGTCCTGATATTAACCAATAGAAAGAGATGGATTCATACTTTTCCCAAGAGTATTCATCATTATCATCAATTAGCATGGATATTCATGACAATCTCTAGCCAAATTTCTCTATCATTCATTATTCCCAGGAGGTCCTCTGCGCCACATCCAGTATCCCCACAGAGCTGGACAATGTAGGTCCTTACTGGACGGCCCACATTGGCATGTCAATATGCTGGTTTCTACAGGAGAACATGTTTATGAGTTCGCCCTTGCTTCTCCAGCAGTGTCCAACATGTCTTGTTCGTCTCACTCGGATAGTTTGTGAGATAGGGGGCAAGTAACCATACTGCTGCTTCCTTGTGTGGTGTTGTTTCCACGACTTGTTCAAGATCGCACGCAGAATTCTTGTGCAGCTTCCATCAAGCTTATTCTCCAGGCGCCTTGTTAGGGTCCAAGTGGTGCAGTCATACAGTACCACTGATACAACTACGGCTGGGAAGAATTGTCGTTTCAACTTGTCAGTGAGATCGGATTTAATAGCAGACCATACTTTCTCTATTCGTGCATTAATGTATATAAACCCTTTTCCGGTCATTTTGGTTAAAATTTCCATGTTTCAAGTTTTTAATATCTTTTAATGTTTGGTAAAAACAATTTTCATTTGGTTTGATTTGGTTCGGTTTGGTTTGTTTAATGGTATAATAACACTGTGGGTTATTTAATGCCAAAAACTGTTAGAGCGAGATAAAAGTTTGTACTCAACTTTCCTTTGCAGGTGTATTTTTGTAGATATATTTTGTGGATGTATTTTATATCTAATTCATAATTTTTAAATATATTCTTATTTCTCTCAAGAAGGATAAAATGTCATCCATGTTAGTATTCTCAAAGAGATCGCTCATATTATTTGCGTTGAAATATTTCTTTCTGATTGGAGCGAAAACTCCGCATTCCATGAGGAGGTATATAATGCAAAATCCATCTTTGTAGAACAGAAGCGGTACTATTTAAGCTATAGCAGAGGGGGGTCATACCTTTCCCGATGGTATTAGTCCAAAAATGAACACAATAGCGTGACTGGGGTTCGATTTCACTTACTACGATATCACAATCCAGAACGTTAGCCACTACGCTATGTTAGCCGTTAGCCACTATCCGCCCCGGAGCTCAGTCGGTAGAGCACTTGCCTAGGAATCGCTAGGTTCCTCGTTTGATACCGGTCCTCGCCAACTCAGCGTATGAGTAGTACATAGATGTGTAAGGTAAAGTGCTGAGCTTATGGTAGGTAGGGCGCTCCACCTCTGATGCTTACATAATCTCCTTGGTCTAGCGCTAGTGAAAAGGGGTTAAACTCCATCGCTGTATGGCTGATACCGACATTAGGCCACCCAGTCGACTTAACTTACGTTGCCACCACATATATTATGAAAGTTATTATATTTAAGAAACACACATATTCCAAAGTCAAACTTCAAGGGTTATTTAGTGCCAAAGCCATCCTTGTAGAAGAACAATAGTGGTACTATTTAACCCATAGCTGGGGGATTAGGGTTCATACCTTAACCAAGGATATTAGCCCGAAAGCGAACGTAATTGCGCGACTGGAAATCGAACTTGTTTACTACATCGCAGTCCAGCACTTTAGCCTCTACATCACGGTGACTCCCCAAAACTTTTTGGGCGCATGAGTGCTTGCCGTCATTAGTTTGGGCCTAGGATCTGCGGGAGCAATGAACATAGTTGGTGAGGCCACTCAAACCTTCTCTCTCCTTGTTACAGAAGGAAAAATAAAAGATCTTTCAGGATGTATCCCTTTATATATTCACCATTCCCTGAAAAGAGTTCTTAAATGATTTTTTCTGCGGAATATCGCTAGCCTTGTTCTTGATTTTATCCCTAAGGAAATGGTGCTAGGATGAATGACATAGATTGCCGGTATCCTGACGTCATGATTGGTCTAGAGCCTCAAAACCTCTAGCGTCATAGATTTATGGTTGGTAAGTGCAAATGTCTGCGTTTTTAAACAAAAATATGTGTATTGATCGGTCAGTGGGCCGTAGCTTGCCATAATAAAAGACTAGTCGACATTTTGAGGAGTGACTGTCTTCTCATATTGAGTTGATCAAGCGGTATACATATACGAGAATGGACGCGGGTGGTATAATGGTTAGAGTCGTAGGAAATGGACACGTCGACCCGAGTTCAAATCATGAACGAGGCTGTTTGCATTTCACATAGCGCTAATATCATTGGGAAAGGTGTGCATCCAAATACTCTCCCTCCAGCTATGGGTAAATAGTAGGACAGCCTGGGTTTTTTTAACCATGGTGGGCAACAGATGAAACGTGTTCCTTCATCTTCCTTTTCCTACTTTCTCGCGAAAATTTTCACTCGTACCTTTTCATTCCACATGAAATTGACCAGTTACTACTACTTCCTGGTAAAATAGAATAAGACTACATAGGCTAGTATCAAGTTAATTCCTACTCTCCTCGTCTGAATTAAATAAACACTAGGTTTGCTGGTAATTACATTTTTCTAAGAGCTACAGAAAATGCTTATGATTTAAAGAAAAAAGAAAAAGGAAAAACAAAGACATCCTATCAAAAGATAAATTATTTTTACAATATGTTTGTTGAAATGTTAAAGAGGGAAAAAGGAAATTAACATTTCGTATTTCATAGGATTAAACTGTATCATCATCATCATAATGTCGCGCAATTAGCACGGATATCCATGACAATCTCTTGCCAACCTTCCCTATCATTCATTGCACCTGGGAGCTCCTCTGTGGAGCAGCCAGCATCTTCGCATATTTGGTCAATGTAGGTCCTTGCCGGGCGCCCCACACCTGCATGTCCATGTGTTGGCTTCCACAGGAGAACGTCACTTATGAGCTCGTCCTTGCTTCTCCAGCAGTATCCTGCATGCCTTGTCAGTCTCACTCGGATAGTTTGTGAGATGGGGGCAAGTGACCGTACAGCTGCCTCCTCGTGGGGTGCTGCTTCCACGACTTGTTCAAGACTGCACGCAGCATTCTTGTGCAGCTCCCATCTAGCTTATTCTCAAGACGCTTCGTTAGGGTCCAAGTGGTGCAGCCATATAGCAGCACTGATACAACACGTGAGAGGAAATCGCTATGAAAATATGCTGAGCACATCAATGACAAATGTTTCTTACGTTTATGTACCTGTTGTCATAACATTCCCCCCACCCTATACTTCTATTTCAAATCGAATTATTAAATTATCATTTAATGAGAAATCGGATTTATTTGCTACTGATAGTAAGGGAGCAGTTATTTAACAAAACTGCAAAGGTAAAAAGAAATAAAAAGTAGATTAAAAAAAAAGACGAATGGTAGTGAATGATATAATTGGCGTACTTACTAAACTTAAACTTCGAGGAGAAGGAAAACTCTGAATTCAAAACTGTTAAACTCCGCTTAAGAAATTGACGTTGTGTCACATCCTGCTCGTGCGGAGGAGTTGAAATATATATATATATATATATATATATATATATATATATATATATATATATATATATATATATATAAAACATTTTTTTGAAAAAAAAAGAAATCACAGTGCTCAACCACAAATTTGTAGGAGCTTTATTTATTTATTTGTTGAATTTTTTTAAATATAATTGTTTTCCATAAGCAACTACCCAGGTTTCAGGTTATTTCACCATCATCAGGTTGCTAATAATTCTTCTGGTGTTTATGCGAAGACATTTTTTGCTGTTATGTTTTTGGACTGCAAATTACGTCGGTTGATTATTGTGGACGCTCTTTATGCTTTCGATTTTATTTTTGAATTTTTCAATTTCTGCATTTTTTTTAAATGCTCATAAAGTTATCTCCCTTTAATCCTTTGAAAATTTGTTCTTATTTGGAATTATTGTAATCAACTTCATATGTTAAAAGACGTATGTATTTTCAAATTTTCTGATGGTATAGTCCTGTAAATTTCGCAATTTAATTTTTCATTTAATTTAATATATATACGGGAAACGGTGTGTTTGAAAGTGATTTTCTGTGCACGAGGATTTGTCCCCTGTAGACTGGTGTTCCTGCTTTTTAGTGTTGGAATAGTATTAATTATATTAATTAATATTAATTAATTAAATTTTAAAAATTCTTTAAAAATTTAATTACTACATGATTAATTTATTAATATTTGATATTAGTCTCTTAGTTTGCTAATTGCAAGAGATCTTCTTTTTTTTACTGTGTATTTTCAATACTAAGTTTTTTTTTGTGTAATTGTTATTATCGTAGAAAATGGACACAGTGACACAAGTTATGGACAAGGCTGGTAGCATTTTCACATAGTGCTAATATCTTTGGGGAAAGTATGCATCCAACTATTCTCTCTCAAAACTAAACACAATAAATGAAAACAACATTAAGAAACAAGGCTGCCTCTCGTCGTATAAGGGTTAGCAAGCTAGGCTAGAAGACCATTGTTAGCGAGTTCGATTCTCACTGGGTGCTCAATACTCCTGATCTTACGCCAAACTAAACATAATAAATGACAACAAAATTAAGAAACGTGCCTCGTGTCGTACAAGATTTAGCGACTTGGGCAGATCCTTGTTGGTGAGTTCGATTTTCAAGGAGCGTCCTATATTCCTGGCCTTATGCCAAACTTAGCATAATAAATGACTACAAAATTAAGAAACAGGGATGCCTCTCGTCAAATAAGGGTTAGTGAGCTAGGCAGATAAATCATTGTTAGTGGGTTCTTACTTGGTTCTGTATTAAGAACCAAGTAAGAATTGAACCCACTAACAATGATTTACCTGCCTAGCTCACTAACCCTTATTTGACGAGAGGCATCCCTGTTTCTTAATTTTGTAGTCATTTATTATGCTAAGTTTGGCATAAGGCCAGGAATATAGGATGCTCCTTGAAAATTGAACGCACCAACAAGGATCTGCCCAACCTTGTGCCAGACTAAGCGTAATAAATTACAAAAATGGGAGGTGTTTATAGTGTAATGTTTATCATTGTATGAAATAGAGACTGAAAGTCGAGTTCAATTCCTGTTTGCATTTCACGGGAAAGGAATGTATCCAACTATTCTCCCTCCAGTTATGAGAAAATAGAAGGATAGACTGGGCTCTTTAACCTTTGTATGGCAACCGCTCTAGGAGGAGGAAAACTCTGAATTCAAATTGTTAAACTCTGCTTAAGAAACTCATTTTGTGTCGCATCTTGTTCTTGCGGAGGTTTTGGTAAATCAGTCGGTAGAGCGTTCGGCTAGAAACCACAAGGTCTCTAGTTCGATGCCGGCCCTCGCCAACTCAGCGTATGAGTAGCACAGGGATCTGTGCGGTAAAGCAAGCAGCTGATGGTAGGTGTGACGCTCCACCTCAGATGCAAAAACAATCTCTTTGTTCTAGCGCTAGTGAAAAGGGGATAGACTCCCTCGCTGATTGGCTGATACCGACTTTAGACCACACCCACGCCTTTTTTTTATAACCAGTACGAACCGTTAAAAAGTTTTCCCTGCGTATGCGTAAATAGTAGGACAGACTGGGAACTTTAATCTTGATACTGCAACCGTTCCAGAAGAAGGAAAACTCTGAATTCAAATCTGTTAAACTCTGCTTAAAGATTGACCCTACATCACAACCTGCTCGAGTGGAGGGGTTGGGTAAATGCATCCTAGCTTTCCTGATATGTAAATGTTTTATTTTTCTTGTTCGAATTTGAGTAGTCAGTTGTGATAATTCATCCAACTCAGACCGGAGCTTATTCTTATGCTCCTCCTACTTAATGTTTCTAAGAATCTTATGGGTCGTCTGCAGATAGAGAGAAAAAAAGTATGAATCAACTCAGTTCGGTGGATAATTTATGAAAATTACAAACAAAGGTAGGAAAACTGTCAACAAGATAGAAACGCCTGTTTTAACACTCGCACACACACTAAACACACACGCATACACTCACACACACACACATACACGTACACGTACACACACTAAACACACACACACACATACACGTACACACACTAAACACACACGCATACACACCCACCCACACGTACATACGTACACACACTAAACACACACACGTACTCACACATACACACATACGCATAGTCATACATACACACACACAACATAACACACTAACCACAAACAGATACACACATATACACACACATACACACACAAAGACACAACTAAACAGACTAAACGCACACACAAACACCCACAACACAACACACTAAACACACCACATGTACACAGATAAACATACATACACACCCAACATAACACACATACACACATACATACACACATACACACACGTACACATGCAAACATACGTAACACAACACAGTAAACACATATACACGTATACACACATACACAAACATACACACGCAACATAACACACTAAGTACATACACGATACAACACACACGCATACATATATATGCACACAAACACACATACACACATACACATGCAAACACATACACACACAAACACACAACACAACACACACACACATATACACACAACATAACACACTATGCACACACACATACACACACAACATAACACACTAAGCACATACACATATACATACACACAACATAACACACTAAGCACCCACACATACACACATACACACACATAACACACCAAGCCCACATATACACATACATACACACACAAACACACAACACAACACTAAGTATAACACACATATACACACAACATAACACACTAAGAACACACACATACACACAAAACATAACACACTAAGCACACACACATACACACACAACATAACACACTAAGCACCCACACATACACACATACACACAACATAACACACCAAGCCCACATATACACATACATACACACACAAACACACAACATAACACTAAGCACACACACACAACATAACACACTAAGCACACACACATACACACATACAAACACACACATACAAACACGCACACACACACACATACACACACACACCCGTACGCATACGCACATGCGTAGTTCATTGACTGGAAGAGAAAACAAAAATCTCTTACATCATATAGAATGAAACGTCCACGCAACAGAACAACAAAACCACTCGTCGATAACTCAAGGAAGGTGACGTCATCTATTATGAATTCGTAAGATTTCAGAACACTTAAAAAAGAACGACAACACCGGAAGTGCCATGTCGGATTTTTGTGACAAGAGCTTCAAACGAACATAATTACTTCCGGTTCAACTAAAAGAATACAGAAATGAAATTCTTATTTTTCTTTTCTTGATTGTTCATCAATCGTTTTCTTCACTCTGTTTTTTTTCTTTGTCTTTTTTTTTTTTAAATATAAAATAAGATATGGAAATCTGGTTGTCAGGTATGGAATTTATTTTGCCACATTTGAACTGCACGTTAAGAAGAAGTCTACACAACATGTGAAAGGGTGTTCACATGTCCTGACAGGATGGTACTTATCCAGAAGAGTAGGCAACGTTGGTCACTGCATCAAGACTGCACGACATTCATAGTTCTGTCTTTTTGTGCAAATCGTCATATATACGAGGATGAGCCAAAAAGTAACGGCATTTTCTTTATTTCATATGAAGTGTTTTTGATCACTTAAAATATAAGCCTCTTGTTGTCTTTGTGAACTTATGGCGAACCAGCTTCTACAGAACCAGAACTAAGAAAGAAGAAATAAAATCAGACCAGTATCTTAAATACAAAACCAGACCAGAACCAGAAGAATGTCCCAGCTACCCAAGAAACAGACTAAGATACCAACCAGCCAATCGAAGTACTCAAGCAAGTAAGTAAGAAGATGAAGACTTTAAATAAGCGGGGTTCTTATACAAATGCCTCAATGCCTCCCATCTCTCTCATCTCCAGCTAGGAACTCTTGACTTACGAGGGTTAGTCAAAAAGTAATGCCATTTTCTTTATTTCATGTGAATTTTTTTTAAATATAAGAATTAGGCCTACATTGAGATCCTAACGAGGCTCAGAGCAAGAATCCGCCAAGTAAAACCCAAATCGACAATGTCCTCATTCTGCATTACAATGCTCGACCACACAAAAGCATCAGGACAAGGGAGAGAATCGCTTCAGTCGGGTGGACAACTTTATCGCATCCTCCATACTCACCAGATTTGGCGCCTCCAGATTATAATCTCTTTGGCCCCATGGAAGAGGGTTTGGAAGAGAGGCAAACATTATTCCAGTGACAAGGAAGTGAAATATGTGGTTCAAAGAACAGTCAGCAGAATTTTACGGTGCAGGGATACATGCTCTCATTCGAAGGTAGAACATTGCTATTGAGAGAAATGGTGACTCTGCGGAGAAGTAGGAATGTGGTCCACGGAGGACCAGCTTCATTTTGATATATGATACATGTTTCTGTATTGGTAATTATGCCCATTTTAAACAACATGGCATTACTTTTTGAATAACCTCTCGTAATTTCCGTCTAAGATTGATTTTTGCCAGCGTGGTCGGAGTCCTGTCATAACCTAAAAGTTATGATGCTTTGTTCATGTGAAATACTTCTTCAGAGCTAAGAAAATTGAAGAAGAAAATTAGTTAGGGAAATAGATCACTAATTAGGACTGAGCCTATTCTAGTAGAGACCACGCCAAGCGGAGTTTAACAGATTCGAATTCAAAGTTTTCCTTCTCCTAGACCGGTTGTCTAACCAAAGTTAAAGATCCCAGCCTGCCCTACTATATACCCATAGCTGGAGGATGAGTAGTTGGATTCATACCTTTTCCAATTGTATTAGTGTTATGTGAACTGTAGCTTCGTTCAGGATTTGAACTCAGTCGACGAGTCCATTTCCTACAACTGTAACCATTACATAACGCCTCCAACTAAAATAAAATAAGATGGTAAATAGCATTGAAGAATAGATTAAAAGAGAGCCAGTGTAAGAAAGAAATAATCTATGAATGGCAAAAAAGAAAGAAATTCTATAGCTCTAATTTCGGAATAGAGTAATGATGTGTCATATAAGAATAATCGTTGTATACTTTGAGGTGAGCACACTCGTGCACTCAATCCAAATAATCGTTGTATACTTATCTAATTTTCTGTGCTACTTTGAGAAGCTCGAATCTAGTTGCTTGGCTGATGCTGAGTTGGCTGGCAATTCTGTGATGTCTTGCGTTTGGAACCAACTTGAGAGGCTAGAGAACGCCATGCCTAGTGCTATTTATAGTTTTTTTAGTAATAACACAAGGCGAGTTATCTTTTTTTCATGAGATTATTTTTATTTTTTCCCCCAAGTCAAAACTGCCCTGAGTGATATTCACTTCTCACTCAGTCACCGGTCCGTTCCAAACTAACCTAATATTCTCATCTCCCACTCTTCCTCTTTCACACTTCGCCACGTGGCACTTCTCGACCAATAGAAAAAAATGCCATGTGGCGTTTTGCTGATTCATCCCAAGAATTTTCAATGCTAACCCAATGTCTCTGTCTGTCTGTCTGCCTGCCTCTCTATTATGTTACATACTCCCAGGTCTACACCAAATGTGTAAAAAGTGTGTTAAAAATGTTGTATACCCATCAAGCGTGAATAGAACAAAATGTCTTCGGCATAAAATAACCCAAAGAGTTGACATGCCGTAAAATCCAACAAACCAAACCTCCATATGTGACTGTATGTATGTGTGTCAATGAGTATGTGCGTTTGTGTGAGTTTGGTAGTATTATAGCGTATATATGTGAGTATGAATGTGTGTGTGCGAATAATACCATTTCTGTTAAAGTGGGGGGCTTAAGTATGTGTGTATGTGTGTCTGTGTTTGTTTGTTTGTTTGTGTGTGTGTGTGTGTGTGTGTGTGTGTGTGTGTGTGTGTGTGTGTGTGTGTTGAAAAGTAGAGAGAGGTCTATTTTTGTTGTAGTAAAAAAAATGCGTCTAAGCCAGTGAAACGAAAGAAGGAGCAGTTAATTGTTTTGTCTTTTGGCTTAACGACGTCAAAGAATGTTTAAAAAAGAATAACTAGATTTCTTGTCTGGAAAATTGATAATGAGGTTTGTTGAAATCTCTCTTTTCTTTCAATAGATTTTTTTATTTTTTATTTTTTTGCTTTTGCCTCGTTTTCATCGAAAAAAGTAGCGACAGCTGTAGAAGGTTGTCGCCCCTTGCGTATTTTTATAAGTGTCGATGTTACATTCTCGATTTTTGGTCTTTTCCTTCTTCATCCTCTTCTTTACGTGATATTTTCCCTTCCTTTTGCAAAATTTCCGTCTTGAGTTATCGCCTGCTATTTTTTTTATATTCTCTCTCTCTCTCTCTCTCTCTCTCTCTCTCTCTCTCTATATATATATATATATATATATTATATATATATATATATATATATAATATAATTATTGATCATCCTCCACACATCAATGATATGTTGTGTTTGTGTGTTTTTTTACCTAATTTTTAATGATATATATATATATATATATATATATATATATATATATATATATATATATTGTTTGTTATAGGTACAATACATTTAAGGGACGATTGTTACCATTATTTTTAAAGAAGCGTATGTGCCACTTAGGACAGGACAACGTACCTGTCAAAAAGCCTTTGCCAAGGGCGCGTTGTCTTAACGATAAGTGGTTAAAACGCTGCTTTGAAACCAATGGTAACAATCGCACCATAAATGTATTGTACCCTATAACAAATAAATAGAGCTCTTACACCCGTAATCGAGCACTTTATTTTCAATTCTCCAATACTAGAAAAAATACAAATATATATATATATATATTATATATATATATATATATATATATATATATTATCAAAATTACTAGTGCGTATTATACACAAGAACTATTTAATGAACTTTTTTATAGTCACATGTCTCACTATATTTGGTAAAGGATGACTGAAAGCAAATTATACTTACAGTTAAGACTTATGTGTATTAAGCTGTTGGAGAGAAATATCCACTAGAATATTGTTTTAAATAATTTACTTACTCCTTATGTGAGATTATTTTCGCCGCAAACTTCTTACATTTTTGCATAAACATTCAGCTACGTTTTTAACGTACATGAAATGATAACAATGAATAACAAGAAAAATGTTTAACTTACTGCAGGGCAGATCTAATCACTACTACCAAAACCCACACTTTGATTTTAAACTTGTATGGAACCAGATAAACTGTACATAGATCATGTGGCATGGCAGAGTCTTTCTTCCTCAAGATGTCTCCCTACTATAATACATAAAACCGGAGGTTACTCTCTGACCTTACCCATCAAGGGGGAAAACTTTATAGATTTTGTTAGGATGATACTAACACTTACTTCTCATCAGTGCGGCTCGACTTTTTAACAGCTACCTCTCTCTATATATATACATCATCATCACCATCATCATCATCCTCATATCACACCGGCAGCACAGATATCCATGACAATCTCTCGCCAACCTTCCCTATCATTCATTGCTCCAGGGAGGTCCTCTGCGCGGCATCCAGTATAAATTCTTGCTGGAGGCGAATGGTGACAGTTAGAATCGTAGGAACTGGACTCGTCTAACTGAGTTCAAACCCTGGACGAGGCTGCTTGCATTTCCCATTGCGCTAATACCCTTGGGGAATGTATGTATCCAACTACTCTCCCTCTTACCTATTGGTAAATAGTAGGGCAAACTGGGCTCTTTAGCCTTGGTTAGGTAACCAGTCTAGGAGAAGGAAAACTCTGAAACCAAACCAGTTCAACTCTGCTTAAGAAACTAACTTTGTCATATCCTGCTCGTGCCGATCGGTCGATATATATATAATATATATATATATATATATATATATAATGCTCGCCCACACACACACATATATTATATATATATATATATATATATATATATATATATATATAAATTCTTGTTTATAGTCAGTACGAACAGATAAAAGTTTTAACTGCGCATGACGTTAAATTGCATCTAATGATGAGGTTCCAACACTGGACCTCTGGGGAGTGCGAAGTACCCCTTCATTGTCATGACCCGGAGTGGTAGTACCTGTTAGGGTCCCATCTATGGATCAAATAGTTAAGTAAATTAGTTTTAAAAATATGTTTTAAAATGAGTTTAAAAAAAATGAACAGCCAAACAAAAAACGTCTTCGCCATAAAATAGCCAAGGTTTTTACATGCCTTAAAATCCAACCAACCAACCATCCAACTAACCACCCATCCAACCAACCAAACAACCTACTGATTTGAAGTTGAAAAAATGATAAATTTAGACTAAATTTAGCTGCTATAAATTGTAAGATATTAGTGCGTATTATACATGAGTGGGTCTTGTACACAGAAAATTACGGTAGTATTTACACGAAATATGATTTGGAGTTAAATGTTATGTTACATAATTATTGGATCCCTAATACTTATATAAGGTAGTGTAGAAACATAATGGCGATTAGTGCAGCTGATAGCCCTGAGGGTGAGTGACGGCGCTTGACCTCACTCTCACCTTGCCTTCCGGGGATAAATCGTGAGAACCGGAAGGCATAGAAAACCCGGTCTTCCGGTTTAAGGATAGTAAGTTTGACTCAGTTAGAAAGAAGGAGCCGAGCTCGTAGGATGTAAGGATCTGCGCAGACGTCTGGTTCGGGGATTAACAATAAAATAAGATCAAAAGTAAATCGAAGTCTTGTGTTTATTATCTAAAAACTAACAATGACACAGGGCTTCTGATAACAAGAAATCCCCATAGAAGACCAGACCCGAAGTCCCCAAGAAAGTCCAGACCTTAGAAGATAGAACCAAAGCCGGCCAGAAGAATAGATGTCCAAGATATAGAAGCAAGTAAGAAGTAAAGAAGTAAGAAAGGGTATACAACATATATGCTGATTTGGTACCGTGAAAACCTCAGCATACAATAGTTATAGGAAAAAGAAAATAATTCTGATATAATTTTATATCAAACTGAAAAAAAGGAAAAAAGTCTCATATATTTTTCTTTCTTTTATATGGAAACATGAATGAAATGTTCGATCATTAGTAATGTCAATACCAACGTACACTTTGTAAACTTAAAGATCTGCCCTGAAAAGTTCACACTAGACAAAACAATTGCGAATCAATCCCCAAGAGAATTGTGAAAAATGAGAAAACTAAATTAATTGTTGCACTAGGAAAGAAAAGTGGCGACATTAGTGGACTATTCTAAAGAAAATTAACAAGAAAAGTTTTCTTACAATACTGAATGAAAATATTGCTAAATGAAACTACGTAAAACATATTCCAATGCAGGGGATATATATATATATATATATGTATATATATATATACTTTGGTGCGGTACCAAGTTTCTTGGTACAAGGTGATTCTAGGTGGGTCCTAATTCTCTACCAGTAGTTTGTTGTAGAGTTCAGGTTCCGTATATCACGAGCTTCTTCAGACCACTGATATATTTTATTTAATAAAATATATCAGTGGTCTGAAGAAGCTCGTGAGCATACTCGCGAGTGGAAATGGTCCATAACCACGACACCCATGGTATTTAAGGCCTTTTATTCCCAAATATATATATATATATATATATATATATATATATTTAATTATAGTTTACTATACATTTAAGAGTCCGTTTTACCAATGGTTTCGGAGCCTCACCTTTAGGTGATTGGTCGTCATCAGAAACGTTCACTTTTGAAAATATTTGGACACATGGAAAAAAAACTGTCCAGACATTTTCAAAAGTGAACGTTTCTGATGACGACCAATCACCTAAAGGTGAGGCTCCGAAACCATTGGTAAAACGGACTCTTAAATGTATTGTAAACTATAATTAAATAAATACAGCTCTTACAGAAGTAATTGAGCACTTTATTATCATTTCTCCAATACTAACAACGAATTAACTATATATATATATATATATATATATATATATATATATATACCAGTCATTCAAAAACACGTGTTTCGAAGTTTACTTCTCATCAGTGTGGCTCGACTCTTTAACAGATACCTCTCTCTATATATATACATCATCATCATCATCATCATCATCATCACGTCGCACCGTTAGCACGGATATCCATGACAATCTCTCACCAACCTTCCCTATCATTCATTGCTCCAGGAAGGTCCTCTGCGCGGCATCCAGTATCCGCGCAGAGCTGGTCAATGTATGTCTTTGCCGGTCGGCCCACGCATGAGATGTCTTCCACAGAAGAACGTCACTTATGAGTTCGTCTTTGCTTCTCCAGTAGTGTCCGGCGTGTCTCGTTCGTCTTA
>CM042152.1:67388349-67393349 GCA_023376005.1 Doryteuthis pealeii | reverse complement strand
GCATTGTATTGGCCTTCAAAATATTAATATATTATAACAATGCTTCAAGCAAATTACCAATTGCTATATATATATATATATATATATATATATTATATATATATATATATATATATATGTTCCTATAGTCTTTTATGAATATTTATTTCAACCAAACTTCTCTTTATAAGAAGTCTAGCATATTCAGTCTAGCATCTTCTGATTAAGGTTAGAATTCAAAATTTAACCTCATAAGTGTTGTTAGTAGATCAAATAAATCTCTATGTTATTGCTGTTGTTTGAACATGACTGAAGCATAGAAGAGGGAAGGGATTAGCTGATATATACTCAAAAGTTGCCTCACCGTAAAAGATATACAGTAACTAGCCCCTTCCACCATCAACCACTTGACACAAAAAACAAACACAAAATTCAAATGTTCTGAGCAAAAACCAAACTATCTTTTTGGTACAAATAATGTTCAATAGGTATGAAATAATAATAGAAAAAAATCTTTGTCATAGATGCAGTGCCACATCGGGATATTGATCTTGCTATGAAAAAATCAGAAATCATCAATAACTTAAAATTAACTTTCAGACTTTTTCGATAGCATTTTTGGATTCCTCGGACAAAAATGCTTTTATAAAGCAATTTTTAGAGTAGGGACGCACTAGAACTTATTTTACAGGCAAAAATAGATTACAAAAAGTCGCCATTTTTCGCGAGACCCCTAAAATTTGGAGAGCTAAAAATCGACATAACTCCACCAATTCTTGGAATTGGTAGCTCAAATTTTGTACAAAATTTCAGAAAAATTGAAGGAGGTTGGGTGACATGGCCTGGATGATTTAACACGGAATTGCCCATATATATATATATATATATATATATATATATATATATATATATTATATATATATACAAGAGAGAGCTAACGAGAGTGAGTGAGTGTGTGTGTGTGTGTGTGTGTGTGTGTGAGAGAGAGAGAGAGAGAGAGAGAAAGAGAGGGGGAGAGGGGGAAAGGGGGGAGAAACTGAACTTTTTGCACTAACTTAAACATGAAACACGATTTTGCTAAATTTGATCACGAAAAATCAACAATTTTAGAGAACGTAATATCAATTGATGATAATAATGACAAACCAGACTATACACAAAATCCCCAGATGCACATAATTATCTTCCCTTCAATTATGTCGAAGAAAGCCCATCTTCCTCACAAGCCTTAAGAATCAGCTCTGACAATAATCATATCAAACAATTGAAACAGCAATATATAGCTGCTATTATATTAAATCAAATATCTAAATTTAGAGAGCTATTTTATAATCTCAAGAAATGAAACCCGAAAATTTGAGAAAAAAAAAAATAGAAAGAAAGAAAAAACAATACTGAATCTTCTTGGACCTTGTCAGAAAACTGAGAAAGCTGGGGAACATGAAGGTAAAGGTCGTACCAATTATAATTGGTGCCCTTGGAATGGTCCCCAGGGACCTGGAAAAGAGTCTAGGTGAATTAGAGATTAGAGGAAGAATTGAAACCTTCCAAACTACAGCAGTGTTAAAATCGGCTAGAACACTCAGAAGAGTCTTGGAGCCCTGAGGAGACTTGCTGTCACCCAGACTTCAATGGACCCCCAGCTTAGGCGGGTGTGAAAAGTCTTAATAATAATAATAATAATAATAATAATAATAATAATAATAATAATTCGGGCTTATGGCTGCACAAGACAAAGCCTATTCAGCAGGAATTACCATTTAAGCATAAGAAAGAAAATTATGTAGACATATATATATATATATATATATATAATATATATATATATATATATGTGTGTGTGTGTGTGTGTGTGTGTGTGTGTGTGCGTGAATATATATATATATATGTGTGTGTGTGTGTGTGTGTGTGTGTGTGTGTGTGTGTGTATGTAGATTATATGAACAGAATGTTAAGACAATTGATCATTTAGAATCTGGTTGACACCTAAGGAATACAAAGTTCGACACAACAAGACTGGGCGGTATATTAATTGGAAGCTATTTCAATATTTGTCTGTGCCACGTGCTGAAAAATTGTATGGACATCACTCTGAACCAATCAAACAAGACTTTTTTTTTGCTTTTTTTTTGTCGAGAGAGCCAGGGTAGAGCATCCGCCTCGGAACTACAAGGGCTCGGGTTTCGATACCGGCCCTCACCAATTCAGCACACGAGTAGCACCGCTTGGAAGCTGATGGTAGGTGTGGCGTTCCATCTTAGACGCAAAACAATCACTTTGCTCTCGCCCTATTGAAAAGGGATTGACTCCCTCGCTGTCCGACTGATTTTTTTGAATATAGCCTATATATATATATATATATATATATAAATATATATATTAATCCAAAAAAATCCGGAGAAGTAATCTTCCTAACGACATAGAAATGTTTTTTTTTTAAAGTGCCGTAGTTTGCAGAGCTCAATATGTGCTCTTATTGTCAGAGTCACAGAGCAAAATTATATAAGTAAAAAATATAACAGAAGATTTAGATTTTTGGCAATATAGCCTATTTCAGGAAGCTTAGACCAAGTGTCTAAAGTTCCCGATCATTAGATTCGCATCTGATGATTGGGAACTTTAGACACTTGGTCTAAGCTTCCTGAAATAGGCTATAATCAAAAAAATCTAAATCTTCTGTTATATTCTTTTACTTATATTATATATATATATATATATATATATATATAATATATATATATATATATAATATATAATATATATATGAGGAAAAGTGAGTAAAGAAAAAGAAAAGTAGATGGATAAAATAAATTTAATCGATATCACATTAATCGATATCACTTACACATCACGGTCAGTTTATGTGTGTGAAAATATTTCGCACACATAGAAGAATCGACCTTCATCAGAGTGAACATTTATTTTTGAATGAAAAAATTCGTTGGGAAAAAACAACAGAGATTTTTGGAAATATTCGAAAATGAATTTTAAAATTAAATATATATATATATATATATTTATATAATATATATATTATATATATATATTATATAGGTGGATAATATCATGTGTTTCCTTGAGAATTCAAAGATTTGCGTATATATTTTTACATATACGGAGTATTATAAATAAATGAATAGATACGTTGGTTTGGACACAAAATTACTCGCATGCAGCAATTTTAATACGAGATGTTATTGTGTTTCTTGTGTTAATTGTAGTTTCTGTAGAAGTAATCACTTTTCAATTGCACCCCGGACACACATACAAACAGAATCCTTAAAATATAGTGTAACAAATATAGCGTAACAAACCATCCGTGTGAGGCGAATAAGACAGGCTGAGCACCGCCGCAGAAGCAAAGATGAACTCATAAGTGACGTTCTACTGTGGAAGCCATCACATGGGCACGCCAGAGTAGGCCGCCCAGCAAAAACGTACATAGACCAACTCTGTGCGGATACTGGATGCTGGACAGAGGACCTCTCAGGAGCAATGAATGATAGGAACGGTTGGCGAGAGATTGTCATGGATATCCGTGCTGCTAGCGCGACATGATGATGATGATGATGATATATCTCCCCAAAGATGTCTCCTATAACCAATCAAATTCTTTCCCTCACCACAAAACTCACCCACCCACCTAATTCCCCCTTCTATAAAACACTTGTATGATCCTAATGATTCAATAAAGGCTTGAGGAAACTGAACTTAAAGTTCCAGCGAAATATACTACACATTCTTATCTGAGTTTTGTTCTTTCATTCCTTATTTTACCTCATTCTGTCGGATTCATTCCAATCCCATTTTCCTCAACACACACACACACAACACACACACACCACGCAATATATATATATATATATATCTTACACAGTATTTCTAAGCCTCAATCTGTCTACTCCCCCCCTCTATCTCTCTCTCTCTCTCTCTGTGCGTGTGTATGTGTGTGTGCGTGTGTGTGCGTGCGTGTGTGTGTGTGTGTGCATTCAAACGAATTTTGTTGAAAATTACAAAATCCATGGTGTTTTGAAGTTCGTTTTTTAATTTTTTTAATTTTTCCTTTCAATCCTTCAAGCAATTTTCTTAATATTGTCACTTTGAAAAGAATTCATAAAAACATGCGAAAAAGTTATCATTTGCAATTCAAGTACTTTCGGTTTTTTTTTCTGAACTATTATGTCTGATTGTGTATGATAATTCTTTCGGATGTTTTATAAATTCTTTTCAAGATGACAACATTAAGAAAATTGTTAGAAGGATTTAAAGGAAAAATAAAATAAAAAATAAAAACAATAAAATTCTGTTCATTTTTAACAAAACTTGTTTGGATTGAAAGGATGCTGCCCAAATACACCTATTTCATACATAATTATTTTAGATATAAAACAAATAAAAAAAGATATGCTTTGCATGCCCGATATTTTGTTTTATATTTGTCTTATATTTAAAATAATTTTAAATAGAATATTTCGTACATGTTAAATAAGGCCTGATAAAAAATTTATATATAATATATATATTATATATATATATACACTTGGCTGGGTAACTAGTCTAGGGAGAAGGAAAACTCTGAATTCAAACCTCTAAACTCCATTAAGTAAATAACCTTCTGTTCGTATATATATATATATATATATAATATTATATATATATATTATATATATATATATATATATATATAATATATATATATACGAACACACGGTTATTTACTGAAATGGAGTTTAAGAGGTTTGAATTCAGAGTTTTCCTTCTCCTAGACTAGTTACCCAGCAAGGTTAAAGTGCCAAGTCTGCCCTACTATTGCCATAGCTGGAGGAGAGCAGTTCGGTGCATATCCCTCCAAGGTTATTAGCGCTATATTGAAATGCAAACAGCTTATATACACACACACACACACACACACACACACAACAGTATATATATCTTAATATATTATATGAATGAATACATACCTTGATTCAGATATAGATTTAAATCTATTTCTACATTTTCGTTGAAAGGCTTCAGACCCG
>CM042152.1:67373349-67385849 GCA_023376005.1 Doryteuthis pealeii | reverse complement strand
ATTGTAGCAACACCTATATACTCAAAATATTCAACACTCTTGGGAAAGGTAAAAATTGAACAATCCGCTCACATATGGAGAAACAGCTTAGGGCGGAGGTGGGTGGCCTTCTTGGAGAGAATTTGATCAAACCAGCAGCGTGATATTAAACAAATTGTGGAAACAGCACACTACAAGATAGCTGCTGTACGGCCACTTGCCCCTATCACACAAACCATCCAAGTGAGATGAACAATACATGCTGGGCACTGCTGGAGAAGGAAAAACGAACTCATAAGGGACGTTCTCTATCGAAACCAGCACATGGGCTCGCAGTGCGAGCCGTCCAGCAATATACATTGACCGCTCTGCACGGATACTGGATGCTGCGCAGTGGACCTCCCGAGAGCAATGAATGATAGGGACGGTTGATGAAGAATGTCAATGGATATCCGTGCTACTAGCATATGATGGTGATTAGGTGTGTTGCTCCAAATAATTTTATAAATAATGGATTTTACGGCATCTTTTGGCGGTGCCTAAACTATTCATTGTTAAATATTGTTCAAATGTTTGTGACCAAGCACCTCGCAAACATGAAATAAAAATGGACTCTCTCTGTCGATTTCGACACACGAGGATTCATCCAATGAACAACATACACAGTGATTTGTTTATAGTGGTGAAGTTTGTGTTGGCCTACCTCGCACTTTTTGGCACAGTCGATAGGAAAGAATTGGTGGCACAAGGAATGCCGCAAACCCTATCAACGACCGACTTCAGAGTTTTCAAATTCAGAGTTTTCCTCTCCTAGACTAGTTACCTATCCAAGGTTAAAGAGCCTAGTCCGACCCTACTATTTTACCCATAGCTGGGAGAATATATGGAATTCATACCTTTCCCAAGGGTATGTGAAATGCAATTGCCTTGTCTAGGATTTGAACACGGGTCGACGAGTTCATTTCCTACGACTCTAACCATTATTTGCCATACTTTAAAGTAGTTCCAACTTTCCCGAATGAATAGCAGTTGATTTTAAATGGAACGGACTTGGGATTGGGAGAGGGGGGGTCGGGTTCAAGGTTAAACCTTTTTCTCTAAGGTCTTAATTTTGTATATGCGACTGAATGTTGCTTTTGTTGCACATCTATTACATGAAAGCACTTACAGTTTGTCTTGAAACAGTGTCGTACGAGGAATTCGTTTTAGCTGTAAAGGCAGGACTAATTTTATTTATTTTGTTAAAAGAAAGAAAGAAAGAAAATATGGCTTTAAGAATGGCTAATCAAAAAAGTGTTGACACCTTATTCGTGCGAAGACTGAAATAACACCTTATAAATTGTAAATGCTGTGACATGGTAGCTTACAAATCTATCGGTCTGCATAGACTCACACAAAAAAAATATGGATGAAAAGCGAAAAGATGAGCGATTGCAAATGTCAAATGGGTTTACTTTAGAAAAAATGAAATAAGAATTGAAAATTACTGACGAGTAAAAATAAATTACAGTGTAAAAATTAAACGTGAAAAACAGAAAGAAATTACGGTACTAATGCAGAATAGCGCACAAGAGATAATATCATTAAATACGTATTACATTAAGCATTACATTTCACGGAAATACCCAAAACCTTTGAGGCTCTAGGATTAGGGTTAGGGTAGGTTTTATGATTAGTGTTAGGGTTAGGGTTAGGGTTAGGGTGAGGGTTAGGGTAAGGCTTGCGCTACTTCGGAGTTTCCGTAATATAATGCTATTTATATTTATTTAAATGCGATTCTAATGATATTATCTCTTGCCCGCTATTCTGCATTTGTACCCAAACTTTATACAGAAATAATTGAAAAAATTTGAAAAGTCATTACCAAACAGTTTTTTTAAACAAAAGGAAAAAATTAATAAAATCTTGGAAGATGTAACAAGAAATGGGCATAATAAGGAAATAGTAAATGAAATCATGAAAACACGTCCGAAACGCATTTTTTTTTTTTAGTATGAGCATAGAAACAAATATGGAGAAAACAGAAAATCGTTCGAGCAACATAATAATTTCGGTACAAATGTAGAATAGTGCGCAAGAAATGATGTCATTAGACTCACTTTTAACATATAAATAGATGACATTACGGAAATCCCGAAGTAGCCTAAACCGTAATACTAACTCTAACTAACTCTAACCCTTCCCTTACCAACCCTGCGTCTCAAAGGTTTCGGGAATTTCCATGAAATGCAATGCTTTTATACTTAATCTAATATTATTTCTTGCGCGTTCACTGTTATGTCACATTACCAAAAATCGTCAATTCATAGAATAAAGAACAACCTTAAATATATCACTCAATTGAGCATGCACCTTAGACGTTCGGCATTGATTTTAAAACAAGTTTTGATAAATACATGCCCATATTTATATATAGTTTGTTTCATCTTAATATATATTTAAAATTATCAGATCTAAGTTTCCATTTCATATGTTTTACTTTTAATCCTTAAATAATTTGAAGATTTTACTTACTTATGGTACAAACTCTCTGGCATGAATTTGTAACTACCAACCCACATGCAATATCTTCTAAAAATTGATTTGGAGGGCATTTTTTCTAGTTTAATTAATAAAGAAAATAAATATAAAAAAAGATATCATAAGAGCGGTATGTCTGGAGAAAATAAATAATAGAAACAGATTAATAATGGTCACAATAAGACATGAAGAAGATGCCAAATTTCTACACAATTATTGTTGTATACTCTCTTTCCTTTCTTTTTTACTTCTATTCTTCTAGCGTCTCTTCTAGCGTCTGGACTTAGTCTTGGGGACTTCGTGTCTGGTCTTCCATTGGGGATTTCTTATAGATACCTGTGTCATTGGTAGTTTTTAGATAATAACACAAGACTTCGATTTAACTTAGATCATATTTTATTCTGAAATCCCCACCAGACTACCTGCGCAGATTGATTCGGAGCGTGCATAACACGACTTACCACCGTCGTGGTCTTTGACCGATCTAACTAAACAAATCTCTTTCTAATCTAAACCGGAAGAGGGTCTTCTCCACCGATGCTCACGGTATCCACCGGAAGGATCAGGATGAGGTCAAGCCTTGTCACTCATCCTTCAAGGCCATCGGCTGCAACTTATAATAGCCATTTTGGTTTCTACACTATTGTACATAAATATTAGGAATCTAATAATTATGTAACATTATAAATTTAGAAGAAAAATTGAAAATGAAAGAAAAGAAAATATATGGATTAACCCAGACTTGAGCAAAACAAAAAGTGAAGCTGCATTTGAACAAAAGAAAAAAGATGAGAGATAAGAAAAAAAACAAAAAGAACAAATTAAAAATAATACAACAGAAAATCAAAACAATGGAAACGCTAATAACGTAAATGAAAATTTAAACGAGAAAAGAAAAACGGAGAAAATTTAAAAACATTTTATGCAAACACTAATTTTTTCAGAAACAAAATAAAAGAACTAAAATTGCTTGCTAGCAAATGTAAAATAATTTGTATTACAGAAACACATTTATCTACGGAAATTGTAATGGAAGCCGAAATAGAAATACCAAATTTTAAATTAATATGGGAAGATAGGAGAAATAATACAAATTCAGAGATGGGGGTTGCTATTTGTGTACAGGGTGGTTCGAAAGCCTTGTCATCCCTACCAAAATATCTTCTAATTAATCAAATATAATTACATGAATTGAACCGCTGAAATGAACAGAAAATTATTATTATTATTATTATTATTATTATTATTATTATTATATTATTATTATTATTATTATTAAAACAAAAAATAATGAACGTTAAAACAATGTCTAGGGGTGACAAGACTTTCGGACCATGCTGTACATAAAAGAACTGAATCTTTAAGAATAACAGATTCTAATAACGAAGTTTTTGAATTAATATGTATATACAAAATCTCCAAATTTGACTAAAGAAGGCGATTATAAACTTGTAGAACAATTGAATGAAGTACTATTATGATAGTATGAGATTTCAATTAACCTGATATAGACTGGATAAATGGACTCGTAATGTCTCCTGAGAATTCAATAAGTCAAAATTTTAAATTATAAAAGGAATATTTTGATCTGTTTACAATAAAAGGATTGTATTGTTTTATAGAAGAATATACTAGATGCAAATTAGTGGGAAATAGATTAGAGAAAGCTTATTGATAAGTTTAATATAACACATCACTCAATAAGTCCCGAGCCTGACATATAGATGGCGCCACTAATAAAAAATCCATATGACTTTTATAAAGTAGTTACCTTAAATGGCACGTGTCAAAGTTTGAGCCCAATCGTATTATTAGTTTACAAATTACAGTTATTTAAGTGAAGCTACTGTTGCAAATTTTCAAAACAATGGAAAAATCTGAATTTCGTGTGTTTTCTGATGGGAAAAATACCATTCAAGCAAAGCAATGGTTTGATAAGTGTTATTTGGACTTTGCTCCGTCGGAAACGACGATTAAGAGGTGGAATACTGACTTTACACGCGGTCGTACAGACACAAATGATGCTGAACGGTCAGATCGCCGAAATTCGGCAGTTGTCCCGGAAAACACCAAAGAACTCCACAAACTCGTTTTGACCAATCGTAAATTGAAGTTGCGTGAATAGCAGAGGATTTGAAGATATCAGAAGGCAGTGAATTCACCATTTGGCATGAACATTTGTCAATGAGAAAGCTATATTCAAAGTGGGTACCGCTCACAGTCGATCAAAAACAACAACGCGTTGACGATTTAGAGCGTTACATAAAAGGATTTTATTGTTTTCTAGAATAAAATACTAGATGCAAATTAGTGGGAAATAGATTAGAAAAAGCTATATTGGATCAGGCTTTTTCAAAGGGTGTAAGTTTAATGTATTCAAAGGGTAAGTTTAACCATACATGTATTGAAATATAGTTATTTATTAAGCGTATCTTAGATGCGAACAAGGCCAGCAGTATGGGGCGCCCAATGAGAATCGAACTCACTAGAATGGTCTGCGAATCTAGCTTGCTAACCATTACACCACTTGAGGCGCCCCATGTATTGAAACATAAGTTAAAGTGAAACCGGGTTTTGAACATACCTGCAAAAAACAATGAAACTGATTGAAAAACTCATATATGAGTTAATATTGGAAAAGGGGAGATAATATTAATTGGATTTGCAATTTTAAAACTCTAAATATCAATGAAAAGTGATAAAAATTAAATAGAAAGATAAAATCAATTAGGAAAAAGACTAAGCATGACTGTGTGGGAAAGGTGATCCACTGGTAATTGCACAAGAGATTAAAATTTGTCCTCGCTACCAATATATATTATATTTGTATATACACAAACCCGAATTCTTTCAAGAGAATGAGACGCATAAGATTCTCTGGAATTTTGAAATACAAACGGATCACTTAATTATTGTTCCATTTTTAGGGATAAAAAAATATTTAAACGAATACATTTTTTATCATTTTTTATAACTCAATAAGCAATTAAAAACTGAATTTAATTTTTGTCATGTACAAAAAACATTTTTAGGAAAATAAAATTAATGTTTCTTAAAAATATTTTGTAACAAGAAAAAAAAAGAAAAGAAAAACAATTCCTAAGATAAACGAACATTGTAATATGCAAATTCTTAGAGAAGTTTTTTTTTAATTTGATAAGGAATTTACAAGGTTATTTTCCTCTTCACCTCTCTTTTACTCCTCTCTTCACCATTTCTCTCTCACTACCTGGTGTTCTTAAAACCCATTTAAGTCCAGACACGAACCAAGTAATTCTGCTAGTCATAATATATTACAGTATTATTATTAGGTAAATAAAATTAGTAATTACTTTTTGTTTTCTTTAATTTATTAAAATTTGCAGATATATTAAGATTTTCTAATTCACTAATTTTTTCATGTTTAGATATCACCTACGTATACAAATAGATTGCAAAAATTATCAAATGTACTGTATTTCAAATCTATTATATTAATTTAATCCTAATAAAAATCAAGTATGAATTTCATAGAGAAAATTCAAGTCTGATTGCTGTAAATGATACAGGTCATCTAGTGGAATTGTCGTTCCGATGGATCACACAGTGAACATGAAGGAAAACGAAAAGATAGACAAATACTTGGACCTGGCCAGAGAAAAAAAAAAAAACAAAAAAAAAACTATGGAACATGAAGGTGATCGCATAATGGAATTAGTCCTAAAATTAACTTAATAGCGTGGATATTATCCTCGTACCCCACTTGTACTAGGTTAGGCACAAGGCTTTATTAACGTGGGACCACCTACAAGCCGAGACTCATTGGTGGCGGGTTTAAGAATTGCGCCTATCCCCTCGGCATTCCCCTTAAGGGAGGCGCCTCAGGCACTGGGCAATAAACCCAGCCCTGCTCCTTTAAATCGAAGGGGCAGATGTTGCCTGGGGGATGGCCCCCTGGGATCGACGCTCGTGATTTTAACCCGGGGCGAGCGCGTGACTGGAGATCAAACTTGCTTACTACCAAGACAGTCCAACAGGCGGGGGGGGGTCCAGTGGCTTCGGCCCTGGATCTTACAAGCTAAAATCGTTGATCCCAGGGGGCAATCCCCCCAGGCAACACCTGCCCCATTGATTTAAAGGGGCAGGGCTGGGTTTATTTCCCAGTGCTTGAGGCGCCCCCTTGTGATTGGAAATGCCAATGGGATCAATGCATTTTTTGCACCCGCCACCCATGAGCTTTGGTTCATGGGTGGTCCCACATTAATAGGGCCTTGTGCCTAACACGTACACGTACGTGGTAAATACCCAGTCCAACAGGTTAGCCACAACGCTAATTTATCCGTTAGCCACTATCCACCCCGGTGGGCTTTTTTGTGTAATGTTTATATAACTGTTTTCGTTGTCATCACATATATTTATGAAAGCTATGATATTTAAGAAACACACATATTCCAAACTGTTTTTATTCACACGAAGACGATTGTCACTTTCTCAATGACAATCTATAAATGGAAAGAAGCCAAGAATCAAGAACGAGTTTTCAGGGAAGACAAGAAACGATAACAATAATCTTAAAGAGAAATAGAAAAACAAAGTCTCCGCAGAGTCTAAGAAAATATCAAATCTCATATAAAAATGTTATTTTACACGAGAAGATACGATATATATATATATATATAAACATTTTTTTGTGAACGTTGTTTTTTTTTTTTTGTTTTTTTTTTGTATTTTGAAGCATTGGAAAAAGAAGAACAAAAAAAAAAACAACTAAAAACTAAAAACAGAACAAAAATCAGAATTTCAATATCCAACTGTTGTTCTGTCCCTGGTTCGATTAATTCCGATATTTCGGATGAACATTCACCCTTTTTCAAGTATAGCTTGTATCTATCTGGAGAAAAATCAAATATTCTATATGAGAGAAAAAAATGAATGAAGTGAAAGGATTTGGCATTGTTTAGCCGTTATTTTTCTTTCGAAATTGTGTGACGTAAATCATCCGAAATCGATCATGATAATCGTTCGAAATATATATATGAAAGTTGAGGAATAAAAGCAGATAAAATACAACTTCATTCAATAGAAGTTGTTTGTGTTTTATCTGCTTGTATTCCTAAACTATTAATTACACTTTGTTGGATTTTACCCAATCTGTTATTTCCTCTCTCTCTCTCTCTCTCTCTCTCTCACTCTCTCTCTCACACACACACACACACACACACACACACACACACATATATATATATATATATATATATATATATATGAGTAAATAAGGAGAGGGGTTGGCTAAATACATACATGGTTGCAAGAATTCCTATCCATTATTAATAATTTTCTAACTGATCTATTTGAGCCATAGATGGGACCCTAACAGGTACTACTACCCCGCGTAGAACCGGGAGTAATGGCAATGAAGAAATACCCATCCTAGAGCTCTAGAAATGAAACCTCACCATCGGTTGCAGGTTAGTTTCATACTCTGGATATCGCTTGGAGGGGACTCTTACCCCTACTCCGAGGATGCAATCAGTCTATACTCAGCCTAGCTTGAATCCGACTATTGTCGTATATTGTTGGAATATGTTTGGTTATCTAAGGTGTGCTGGAGATCACAACTTCAATTTATAGACTCTTCGCATTGCGATTCAATCGGCCAATCAACACACTCGAATACGTGGTTGGTTAACTATTTAAAGGCCTTGGTGGAAAGGCGTTCAGTTGGTCGTGCTTAAGAACGGACCAACAAACATGGATTCTGCTTAACACTGATGAACACAAGGATCATAGGATTACAGATACACGGACCAATGGAAAAGCATTACAGGATACTAAACAACACGGATCAAACTTAATGCTACAAAGGGATCTCCATTGTAAAGTGCTCTCAGTGTTGTATACCCTCGTTGGTATATACATCGAGAGAGTTCTCGTGTGAAAGACAGACAGACAGACAGACAGAGTTAAGACTGTGACTCACTTGCTTCTTTGTCTAGGAGTTTTCATTTTTCTTTCGGTCGTCATCTTGTCTCTTCTTTTTCTAAGTTCTTGTCTGGCTGTTTCTAACTAAGGGCTTCTTTTTAAGTCATGCATTAATCAACTATAAGACTTTGTTTTTGTTTTTTTATAAAAGATTTTATTACTTGTCCATCCTGATTGACCGCGCAGTTTGAGTTACAACCTCTCTGCCTGACGTCTGGTTGAAAACTGACTTCCTAACTAACTAAAACACGTGACGTGCGAGATTCCCGCCTTTGGGGTCAAGGGTACCAACAGTTATGTTTTTTTTTCCATCCCCTGATCTGAAAAAACAATGGCCCCTTAGAATTCTCGCTACAGGGTATTGTCAAAACCCACGCCACTACACAATTATGCAACATTAGCTGCAGCATAAAAATGGCCACAAGAATATTAACACATATGGCAGTGAAAGTGTTAATACATCTACAGGAACTTAGTGGTTGGTATTTTTTTCTTCTTCTTCTACCTGTTGCTTTTTATACACGAAGTTTTACTTTTGTATTGATTTAAGAAATATTAATTTATTAATGTGAATGTTCATAGCCAGGTGTTCACATCTTCGTTTAAGAGGAGAGTCACTGACTCCATTTTTATTAATATGTCTGTCTATCTATCCAAGTATCAAAAGGCAAATGAAATGTCTGATTTTTGTATGAATACTTATTTCCATTTAAGATCCAACACAGATTATGTGAGGTTGACCTCCAGGGGTCAGTTGAGGCTCGTGAAGGTCACCAAATTGCAATATCTGTCACCTTTTGGCCAAATAGAGTGAAACAGTACAAACATCCTTTTGATCTTATAGCTAATCAGAATTTTCCTTGGTTAATTTTGTTGCACATCAATGTCAATATTTCTGTATTCATAGAATATTGCATATATATATAAAGGGGCTGGGTTAGCTCAGTCGGTAGAGCGTTCGGCTAGAAACCACAAGGTTCCTAGTTCGATACCGTTCCCCGCCAAATCAGCGTATGAGTAGCACAGGGATCTGTGCGGTAAATAAGGAGCTGATGGTAGGTGTGGCGCTCCACCTCAGATGCTAAAACAATCTCCTTGGTCTAGAGCTATTGAAAAGGGGGTAGACTCCCTCGCTGACTGACTGATACCGACTTTAGGCCGCCCCGTCGATTTTACTTTATATATATATATATATATATATATATATATATATATATATATATGAGCAAAAATTTCGGGGATAAATCTTTATAGAAATCCATTAACAAGAAGAAATAACTGTAATTTCATTATTTACTTCCTATTTTAACTAAATAGTTAAATTAGGAAAATTTAGCAATGAAAGACGGGATTGATGAACGAGTAAGTTTCAGTTGTTCTATTTTCCAATTATATCCCTCTGTTTCAAATCTTTTTATCTGCATTCTTGTTTAGTTTCATTAGCCTTTCTAATTTGATATACTATTTTATTACATTAAAACTTAAATACTTGCTCCCGGAGGGTGCTTATATTTGCTAATTTTATTAAAAATATTGGACCATATGACCTTTAGGCACCCCTTTTTGATCTCGATTAAGAAAGGACATGTTTTTCATTTACACCGTCAATATCCGGTTGTTTTAACAGACGATTTTTAGATTTAAAAAAAATTATAAAACTAACCCCTAACCCCTAACCCTAACCCCTAACAAACAACCTGATATTGACGGTGTAAATGAAAAACATGTCCTTTCTTAATCGAGATCAAAAAGGGTGCCTAAAGGTAATATGGTCCAAAATATTCTATCCTTACATTTTTCCACGAGCATCTGATACGATGCAACAACTCCTAAAAAAAAACCAAAACAGATCGATTTTTACATGAGATTTAAAGAAAAAATCGAAATGTATTTATCATAATTAGATGAATCGACTTTTACACGAGTACCTGTGGTATTTACTATTCCTCACGTGGTTGTACCATTATGATCACTTTTACTATCAAACATTATTTTGACTATTTGCATTGATATTCACATTCGTCTCGATCATTACGAGCGTTCATTAGCATTTAATACGTCTACAACTTGACGGTAATGCGGCCTCTTAAACCAGCAGATATGTCAAAATCATGGCGTTTATGGGCCAATCAAATCCGGCCATTGATATTTATTTGATGGTTCTATAAAAGGGTTACAACTGTCGTAACAAGTTTTCTTTCTAAATTTTAACTTGCAAGAATATGCGACCTTAGGCGTAAGTATTTAAGTTTTAATGTAATAAAATAGATTAAGTTAGAAAGACTTGCGAAATGAAATACAAACGCATATAAAAAGATTACACTTATTTTAATTATATTTTGATTTGTTTCTATATAAAATCATTCACAGGATAGATTTTAATACGTTGGAGAATAAAATGATAATGTTAGATATCAATAATACCAAGTAATTATTTATTAAAACCGATTTTGTTAAAACCAGTATGCAAATTAACCACACCATATATTGTGTAAACCGTTATTTGTTTATGATATATAAGACACATTGCAGGATTTTAAACGCACTAATAACATGGGCTGTTTTGAAGCAAATCTAACTCATATTTTCATAGAGATCTCGTTGATAAATAAGATTTATTCTATGTATTAACGATTTTGACTTTAAATCAAATACTCATTGATAAACTCACGCAAAGTTATTGTGATGTAAGCAGTGACATAGTTTCGGTTACAGACACCGAATCTCCATTATTATAAGAAGATATCAAAATTTCAGTTTGCCACGAGATCCCTGTCGGGCCAAGAATTAGAAAAAGTGTTGCCGCCACGTAGACCTGTTTAAGATACCAACTGTGCACACTGGCTACACCGTCTTCCAATCCGGTGCACAGAAACAAGGACTTACGTTGGCAAAACTTGATGTAAGCCAGGTCTAGCTACGAGCGTTGGACAAATCGGTGGCACACTGGGGCGTGATCATCCCTAGTGGGGTCTAGCTGGCGAGTGGGTATCATGCTGAAAGGATCAAAATCCCCCAAGGAACCAGCCAAAACAAAACTGGCGGCGCCACCCAATGACCTTTAATTGAATAGGCATATTTCAAACTTTAATACATTATCGGACGATCCATAAACTTGATGGGCTCCCATAGCAACAGCAGTTAATGATGATCAAGATGCTTCTATTTATCAATGGTGTCGGTTTAGCTCAGTCGGTTGAGTAGACGCCCAGGAATCGCTAGGTTCCGGGTTCGATACCGGTCCCCGCCAACTCAGTACATGCGTAGCACAGCTTGGGTAATCTGATCTGTGCGGTAATGTGGGGAGCTGACGGTAGGTGTGGTGCTCCACTTCAGCAAAAATAATCTTCCTGGTCTAGCGTTAGCGAAAATGGAATAGACTTCTTCGCTGTCCGGTAGGCTACTCTGCCAACTTTAATTCTTTTTTTTTACTTATCAAAGAATGAAGGATTCTAATTAGTATTTCACAGCTATTTTCGTTATATCCAGAATTTAGACCACTAAAAAAATGATGTTTAGTTGCAAATTTGACTAGAAATTGCTTTATTCTCTAACACATTCAAGTGTATTTCTCTAATAAAAATCTATTTCATATCAGTCATATGAAAATCTATTTCACTGATATGGAAATCAGTCATATGGAAATCCGATCTCACTGACAAACTAAAACGGCAATTCTTCAGGCTCTGGTTATATCAGTACTGCTGTATGGCTGCACCACTTGGACCCTAATGAAGCGCTTTGAGAGTAAGCTAGATGGGAGCTGTACAAGAATGCTGCGTGCAGTCTTGAACAAGTCATGGAAACAGCACACTACAAGGAAGCAGCTGTATGGCCATCTGCCCCCATCTCACAAACCATCCGTGTAAGACGGACAAGGCATACTGGACACCGCTGGAGACGCCAATACATGGGCATGCTAATGTGGGCCGCCCAGCAAGGACCTACATTGACCAACTATGTGAGGATGCTGGTTGTTGTGCAGAAGAAATCCAAGGGGCAAGGAATGATAGGGAAGGTTGGCGAGAATTGTCATGGAT
>CM042152.1:67363349-67368349 GCA_023376005.1 Doryteuthis pealeii | reverse complement strand
GAAGGTAATGTGTTTTCACGCTGAATGGGCGTGGGTTTAATCAGTTTTTAATTGGATTAATTCAGTCTGGAATAAGTTTATATTTTCTAGACAGAGAAATATTCAGAGAAATCACAAGCAGTAGTCTACATACGTTGACCATTTTTCTTAGGCATTTGTTATTGGCAATTCAGTTATAGAACTGTTTACTAGGCCAGGTGTTTGCTCATGAGTCGATTATTAATTAACGAAATGTAAGGAAGATTTACGAGATATATCTCAATATGTTGCTTAGCTTAAATGACAGAGATACTATTAAGTTTTACGAAACTTCGTCTACTTAAATACAGACAGAGGAAAATATGTGCTTAGTCCTCGGTTCAAATACATGGAGCATGGTGATAGTTTGTTTTGTTTTACGGCATATCAACCTCGGTGGGTCATTTAATGTCGACAAAGTTGTGAAATAAATTCATTCTTAATGCATAATACAATTTTGTTTATAAACTCATGTTTTTCTATTCAACCCATAGATGGGACACTAACAGGTACTACCACTCCGGGTCAGAGTGGACCAGGGAGCAATGGTGATGAAGGGGTGCTCCACATTCCCCAAATCTCCAGAACTGAAACCCCACCATAAGATAGAGTTTAACGTCATTCCCAGGACATGTAGACCCTCAGCCACCGCCTTCTAGCACCCATATGATAAGAAGTATTGGGGGTTGCCATAAGGGCAATAGGGCTGGGGCAATCATATAGGAGCTAGGGCTTGACCGCCCGTCTAGCCCAAGAAAAGCATAAAGTGGAATATTGCAAGTCATGGACTGCTCAGCCACCTGGATTTTATCCTTAAGCATCATGGGTCGCCACCCACGGCCAACAGGTGGCCCCATTGGGGGAGTCTTACCCCTCTGCAGAGGTGCAGTTGGTGCATTCTAATGTCCCAACCGACAGGGCGGGTGGAGCATGGTGAAGCAAAGTAATAAAGTGTACTCGCACTAGAGTAGGTAGTTGCCCAATCCGTTCGCCACGGGTAGGATGTGACACAACGTATGGGAAATCCAGCGAGGATCGAACTCGCTACACAGTAGTAGACCTGGGGACTAGCTTGCTAACCATTACACCATGATGGGACGCCTGGGTATTCCCACGTGAGTATTATTTCCAGTACGACATTGTGGATAATGGTTATAGGCTCGATAAAGGGAAACGGCGAGCCGAGTTCAAATTTCGATCGAGCTTGACCAGGTAGGGATCAAAGTTTAGGTACTGGACATGAATGCCGAAGGGGGGGGGGGGGTTAAAAATATATTGTGGTTTTGTAAAAAGTGTTTGGTGCCTCTAAAAGAAGCAGTTTCATTCCTGAAATGAGGTAATTAAGCGAGTATTGGTACCATTAGTATTTTTTGTAATTTAACCATTTTAACTCTCTTTTTATAATAACAAAATGAATAAAATTATTCCAATCAATTATCATTTTGATTACTCATTTGCAATCTATTAAATTTCTTTATGCCACAGTTGAATGAGTTGTATATCTTTATTAAATCATAAAATGACTTGATTAGTTAAGTTAAAAACTAAAGTTAATAGAAACAATGACATCGCGACATGCATTAAAAAAATTGAAATAGTTTATTATAAATTATTCTAATTTATTATCTAGATATATAAGTGAACTAGCAGCGGCTACCCGGCGTCGCCTGGGTAGGGGGGATTTTGAAAGTTAGTCCCGCAGATCCATTATTACTGAATTGTGAGTTGAATCCTCGTGGGATGCCCCATTTAAATCCCCATGTAAAAAATAGACCTTGCATTCATCCAGCTACTCTGAAAAGAAATGTTAATGTCTACTATCTAAAATATTAAATGAAAAAAAAATCCATGCTGTTATCATTTAAATTTTATTTTTTAATTATCTTCACAAATATAAATCAAATCTTTATCATTTTTGCTCAAAAACCAATCCCTGGTGATATTTAATGTGTATATATATTTACTTTATCGTAAATTGTTTTATTTTCGAAGTTTCCTCCGGACATACAGATTCACACAACTGCCCTTTAAATATGTATAGATCATTTATATTATATCTACATCTAAATGATAGATATTATGCTTAAGTAATAGGTACGAGGTACTTTTCATAACATCACAATTTTTCGTAAAGGGCCCCCCTTTTCAGTATAGATATCCGGTACTGAAACTACCCCCCCCAGGACTGACTGCATTTACTTCACACTTGGGAAAGGCATGTATCTACTTCAATCCATGCTATAATTGATTGATTGATTTTAAGGGCAAGTCAACCAATTTAGGGTTATTTCATGCCTAGAGGTTAGGGAATCACGTTCATTGCCCGTTCATATTCATATTTTTGTGTAGCTGTTTCTTAAATTCTTTTTTTTTTTGCGCACGGTCAGATCAAATATTTACATTACCCATCCAATCGCACGAGTAGTATATGGCACAATGTCAATTTGTTAAGTGGAGTTTAACAGGCTTGAATTCAGAGTTTTTCTTCTCCTAAACCGGTTGCCATACCAAGACTAAAGAGCCCAGTATGCTCTATTATTTACCTATATCTGAAGGAAGAATAGTTGGATTCATACCTTTCCCAAGGGTATTAGCGCTACGTGGAATTCTTCGTCTATGATTTGAACTCGGTTCAATGTGTCTATTTCCTACGGCGGTAACCATTACACTACACGCCGATCAAATACGAATAATCTTAAAATAAATCTATTTGGCCCATAGATGGGATCTTAACAGGTAATACCACTCCGGTTTAGAGAAAAACTGAATACAAAACTGTTAAACTGTTAAGCTGGTGTGGAAAAAATGATGGCATATTCACAATCAGGGACCAACAATTTGTTACCAAAATATATCTGAAGAAAACAAAATAAACGGTAAGATATGGAGCTACCATTGTCACTTGCCTAAATTACCTCTCATCACACAGGTGACAGTTTAAAATGTGGGAGGTATTTAGGTGGTAACCTGTATAAGTAGAATTATTTTTGAAAAAATGACGCTTAAAAACAAAGGATTATCTTTGTCTTCCTTTAAAATCTTCGTAGAAAGACACAATAGCGCGCAACAGATAATATTATTAGAATCGCATTTTACGTATAAATAGAATTAGATTACGGAAACTCACGAAGTACCCTAACTCTGACCCTAACCCTAACACTGACACTAGCCCTAAACCTAACACTAACCCTACTCCTAAAACTAACCCTAACATTAACTCTAACCCTAAAACTAACCCTAACCCTTACCCTAACCCTAATTCTAACGTCTCTAAGGTTTCGGGTATTTCTGTGAAATGTAATGAAATGTAATGCTTTTCATACGTAATCTAATGATATTATCCCTTGCACGCTATAACAATACCACGTGAAATGGTTTGGTTTTCGGTTTGGTTTTGTTTAACGGCATATTAACCCTGTGGGTTATCTAATGCCAAATGTCTTTCTTTTTGTATATATGATTTGTATGGGAATAGTTTGTAAGTAGATAATTTGTTTTTAAGCAAATTGTTAGAGTACGCTACAACAGTTGGTAATCAATTCCGTTATGGGTGTATTTTTGCAGAACTCATTTTTTTATCTATTTAACCCCTATATGGGTTGGTTGCATTTTACGGCATGTCAACACTTGTTGGGTTATTTTATGCCGAAGACGTTTTGTTTCATTCCTTGTGGATATGTACTCAATTTCTAAAACTCAACTTTTTTAAACATAGTTTGTTGAATTGATTTTTTTCTATTTTATAATATATTAATATTTTGAAGGCCAATACAATGCGTATGAAAAATAAAAACAAAAAGATGTTATTTTTGTCTTATCGATTTCGAAGCATGAACTTCATCATCAGTTTCGTATCAGAAATGAACGTGCTTATGTTTTTCTTTGTGTGGTTATAATTTCTCTTCTTATTTCCTTTTCCTCTCCTTTTTTCTCTCTTTCTTCTTCTCCTCCTTTATGAATGAAATGGGCGAATAACTGTAATTTCTTATTTCTCTCTCTTTTTTTAATGTTTGTTGAGAACAAATGTATCTAATATTGTCTGTCATCCGGTCAACGTGTTCCAAGTTTGTTGCCATGTCAAAATTAAAAATTAAAAATAAATAAAAACCGTCAATAGAGAAATTTATATACCTAGCTTTTGTTTCGTTTTCCTTTTTCATTTCTTTTTCCTTTCTCTCTCTTTTTTTTTGTTTTTTTTCTTTTCCTTTGTTCTCTAATTTAATTTTTTTTAGTAAATAAGTAAATAAAAGATTATCTTAAATTATGTATTTGTACTGATGGAAAAATTTAAGAAAATATATTTTTTCTATTTAACCCATATGTAGGACTCTAACAGGTACTACCACTCCGGTTAAGAGTTGAGCTGGTAGTAATGGCAATGAAGAGATACTCCACATTCCCTAGAGCTCCAAAATGTAGGTTAACGTCATACCCTGGACACTAAGACCCTCAGCCACAACCTTCTAGCACATATATGATAGAAAATATCTCAGACACCAAAATTCAAATGTTTCCAAGTGTAATAATGAATCGCCATCTTTTATACATGAAAATTCAATGGACGCCGGTTGTGAATTAGAATTATAAAAAAGAAGCTCCCCGCTATAGAAATGCCGATAGGATGTCAACAAGTAATTCAGTCTTGATCTCTTGTCGACAGCCTATAACCCAGGAAGGACAGAAGAAAGATATGTAACGAATCTTAAGCAATAAGATACTTGTAGATATACCTAGCTATGCTTGGGGCAAAAGATAGGATCTTTGAAATAATATATATATATATATATATATATATATATATATATATATATATATATATATATATATATATATATATAATATTGTAAAAATTGAAAAAATACAAGTTTCATAAACGAATAATGTTTATTACGCCTACGCTAAAGTGTTTCGGTCTGTTTAGATAGACCTTTATCAGATAAACCGTTGGTTTAAGGAAAAAAGGCTCGCAGACTTTTTGTTTT
>CM042152.1:67340849-67358349 GCA_023376005.1 Doryteuthis pealeii | reverse complement strand
TGTGTAGTAGTTTCTTAAGAGTCTTTTTGTACACAGTTATATGATATCAAGAAAGCGCGTGGTGTAATGGTTAAAGTCATAGGAAATGGACTCGTCGCCCCGAGTTCAAATCCTGGACGTGGTAATTGCATTTCATTTAGCGCTAATACCCTTGCGAAAAGGTATGAATTCTACTCTCCCTCCAACTATGGGTAAATAGTAGGGCAGACTGGGCTCTTTAACCTTGGTTAGGCAACCGGTCTAGGAGAAGGAAATATTTGAATTCAAACCTGTTAAACCCCGCTTAAGAAATTGACCTTGTGTCACATCCTGCTCGTTCGGAGGGGTCGGTAAAAAAATATATATATATCAAGTATTTATATTTGGTACAAATAATCTGCAATTTCCCTCTTTCTTTCTTTCTTTCTTTCTTTCTTTCCTTTATTTTTATCTTTTCATTATGTTCGATTGAAACATATTAGTGCTCCCCCTTCTATCTTTCCCCCCTCTCTCTTTCTTTCTTTGTTGTTTGCTTTCTTGTTATATTTTTCTGTGTATGATGTCCTTTTTCTTCCATTTCTTTCTTTGTAACAAAAACGAAATGGTCCATTATTTAGCTTAAGTAATAAAAAACACAAGAAATAAGAATTGGACGATCTGTACGGTTTCATTTTTAACCAGAGGATTAATTAAGGAACAATAGTGTTAATATATAGATAATGATAAAATTGAAACAGATCTATTTGACCCATAAATGGGAACCTAACATGTACTACCAGTCTGAGTCAGAGTAGACCTAAGAGTAATGACAATAAAGGAGTACTCATTATTCCCCTGATCTCCAGAACTGGAGCCTCACCATCAGATGCAGTTTAATGTCATACATAGGAGATCCGCTTTTTTACTCCTCTGCAGGTAATAGAGTCAGCCTATACAAAGCCACGCTGACAGAGCTTATTGTGTTTATAGTGCAAAATTCATCTTTTTAAAAAGCTGGAGACACAGTAAAGATGTAGAAACACGTCTGTTTGTTTGTTTGTTTGTTTGTTCTTTCTTTGGGGAAACTGCATCTAATGGTGAAGTTGCAATTCTGGAGCTCTGGGTAGTGTGGAGTACACCTTCATTACAATTACTCTCAATTCTATTCTGACTCGGAGTGGTAGTACCTGTTAGGGTCCCATCAATGGGTTAAATAGAAAACATGAGTTTTAAAAAATGTGTTTAAAAAAAGGTTTGAGATAAAAAAAAAAAATTAATACCCATTAAGAATGAATGAAACAAAACATTTTCCGCATAAAATAACCCAACAAAGTTTGACACGCCGTAAAAAAACACAACTAACCAACCAACTTTCTTTGGGGAGGGGTTAATAAAAAAGACCACTAGATCCTTTTTGCCCACAACTAATAAAGGTCAAAAGTCAACTTTTCATTTTTTATCTTTTTATTTAGCAATAACTTTCGAAGAAGCTATAAATATTTTTTTTAGTTTAAGCTTTCGCCGTTTGACAGCAGTAAATAACATTTTGCGCTAACAACGAAAAAAAAAAAACAACAATAAAGGGAGATAATTCCCATAGACTGGATTCTCAAGATGTGAACTTCAATCCGGTGTTTACAATAAAAAAATTCAAAGCATCTTGACAGATGAAGAAAAAAAAATAAGATGGAAGTCTTAAAAGTCTCTTACTTCGGTGAGAGGCCAATAGAAATCACTCAAAAAAGCGGGAAAGGAAAAGGAAGACAGTTTATCTATAAAGAAGAACGTTGGTAAGAAAACACTTTTTTTGCCTAAGTATAGAAAATAGGAATAAATACCAAATAAATACTAGATCAGAACTACCGATATTCTGCGACATATTTCGTATATATATATATATATATATATATATATATAAAGGAAAAGTTGACTTACCGGTGAATTTGGTCACGATGGTTAGTAAGTGTGGTATTCAGAGGGGTAAGTCAGCGATATAACAAATGCAAAGTGCTCAATACTAAGTAGAGCAAATTTATTATAAAATGGGTACAAGAGATAACCTACTCGAGTTTTACCATAAGGATCTTCAGGGTCAAATCCACTGAATTAATCGAGACACCGATTAATAGCAGTCGATTTGCAATGACCACACACGTGAAATCGACTGCTATTAATCGGTGTCTCGATTAATTCAGTGGATTTAACCCTGAAGATCCTTATGGTGAAACTCGAGTAGGTTATCTCTTGTACCCATTTTATAATATATATATATATATGAGGTAAAATAAGGAATGAAAGAACAAAACTCAGAAAAAAATGTGTAGTATCTTTCGCTGGAATTTGAATTCCGCTTCTTCAGCCTTTATTGAATCATTAGGATTATACAAGTGTTTTATATAAGGGGGAAGTAGGCAGGTGGTTAAGTTTTGTGGCGAGGGAAAGGTTTGATTGGTTATAGGAGACATCTTTGGGGAGATAAGGTGGGAGACAGAAGAGAAGAGAGTGGAGGATGTAGGTAGAAAAAATGAATGGTGAGGACACCTGATTGAGGAGGGGAGTAGCCAATTCTTGGAAAGAGATTTGAGTAAAGGAAGTAGCAAATGAGAGTAATAAACTTACCCACCTACCTACTTCCACCTTCTATAAAACACTTGTATGATCCTGATGATTCAATAAAGGCTGAAGAAGCGGAATTCAGCATTCCAGCGAAATATAATACACATTTTTGTCTGAGTTTTGTTCTTTCATTCCTTATTTCACCTCATTCTGTCGGATTCATTCCAATCCACTTTTCCTCATATATATATATATATATATATATATATATATATATATTATTATAATGGAGATTGTGGGTTTGTCTGTCTGTAACCGAAACTATATTACTACTCAAGTCACAATTCCCTATGTTATTTACATCACATTCTCCATGATGTTATTTTTATTTAAACCTCTATTATTAATAAAATTGTTTTACATCATTAATACTGTTGACCATATCTACATACTAATAACATGAAATTGTATTTATATATACAACAAAATAGCGGTTTACAGTGTGAATGGGAAGGCTAATTTGCATATTGATATTAAAAATTTGATTTTAATAAATATATGCTTAGTATTATTGATTTCTAATTGTTTGGTTTTATCTTAATGAATATAAGCAAAAATCTCTGGGATAAATCTTAAAAGAAATCCCTGAACAAGAAAAAATAACTGTAATATTATTCTTTACTTCCTATTTTAACTAAATAGTTAAATTAGGAAAATTTACCAATGAAAGACGGGAGTAACGGAAAATGATGGAAGAGTTAGTTTCAAAGTTGTTCTATTTTTCAATCATACCCCCTCTGTATCACATCTTTTTATCTGTATTCTTATTCAGTTTCATTAGCCTTTTTAATTTAACATGATATTTTATATCAAAACTTAAATACTTGCACCCGGAGGGTGCATATATTTGCTAGTATATATAAAGGAATAAATAAATATTTGAGTATATATTTAATTGCATGGAAACAAGTCTGCTACCATTGGTTTCATGCTATGCAAACTTAATTGTTTAAGCGGAGCATCGTCGGGCAGCGAAAAATTTTGAAAAAAAATTCGCTACCCGACGATTGCTCTACTTAAACAATTAAGCTTCATAGCATGAAAACAATAGTAGCAGACTTTTCCCCATACAGATAAATGTATAGTAAATAATTATTTATCTATTAGTGCTCTATCACAGATATTGGTAACTGACCTAATAATACTGTACGTTGGACCCCTACTGCCTCTTCAAGTGTAATATTGCTAACTATACACATTGATATTTAAGGATATATATATATATATATATATAATATATATATATATATATATAATATATATATGTGTGTGTGTGTGTGTGTGTGTAGCTCTCCTTAAAATGGAGAGAGCACTCCCTAGTGACCTAGTATGTATATAACAGAAAATTTCCATTTCTAAAAAAGTAGGTGTGTAGATGTTGCGGTGGTAAGCTGTCTGCCTGAAGTAGCCTGCCTTGTCTAGTCACACTGATGAGCCATGATGCGAAACAGAACTATTTGTAAATGACAATATATATATATATATATATATATATATATATATATATATATGCATGTAATGGTTACCGTTGACACGAGTTCAAATCCTGGACGAGGTTGTTTAATATAGCACTAAAACCCTTAGGAAAGGTATGAATCCAGCTATTCTCCCTTCAGCTATGGGTAAGTAGGGAAAGCTGGGCTCTTTAATCTTGGTTAGGCAACCAGGAGAAGAAAAATTCTTAATTCAAACTTGTTAACTCCCGCTTAAGAAATTGACATTGTCTTACATCCTGCTCATGAAGAGCTGCTGGTAAATAATAAATATATGCTGGTATATATGTCTGAAGGGCCGGTTTAGCTCAGTCGGTAGAGTGTTCGGCCAGGAATCACAAGGTTCTTAGTTCGATACCACCCTTCGCCAACTCAGCGTATGAGTAACACAGGGATCTGTGCGGTAAAGTGATGGGCTGGTGGTAGGTGTGGTGCTCAACCTCAGATGCCTAAATAATCTCCTTGGTCTAGTGCTAGTGAAAAGGGGATAGACTCCCTCGCTGTATGGCTGATACCGTCATCAGGCTGCCCCGACGACTTTACTTTACTTATATGTCTGAAAACATTGAACAGTCTAAGAAGTGAATACTTTTATCAAGACTAATGGTGTAATGTTTATATTTGTAGAAAAACTGACACGATTACCAGGAAGATGCTGCTTGCATAAAGCTAATACTCTTGTGAAAGGTAGGTATTTACCCAACCCATTTGTCACGGGTTGGATGAGACACAAGGTCGCAAGTATGGAGGATCGATCGATACCTTCGGTATATTAATTTTTAATCTGTGTTTTTTTTTAAGAAATAAACTATTCATAGAATAAACGAATAATTCTCATTTGAATTAATATGGGAATGTTCCATCAACAAATAAGAACACGTTTAATTCTTAGCTTCTTTTAACTGTTACTTTTTTTAGGAGTAAAAAGAAAATAAATTAAACAATTGCATTTTTATCACTTTAACTTAATAAGCAATTAAAAACTGAATATGAATTTTTGTTATATGCATAAACAATCTTTAGAAAGACAGATTTATGTTTCAAAACAGTTTCACGAGTTTATAGTTATAGTTTTTAAAATATTCTAAATGTAAAAAAAATCTTAAAATAAACAAACATTGAAAAACATAAATTTCTATAGATTTTTTTTTCATTTGATTAGTAATTTGCAAAATTATTTTCCTCTTACCCCTTCTCTTACTCCTCTCTACCCACTTTCTTTCACTTCCCGGTGTTCCTAAAATCTTTTTAGTCCGGTCATGGGTCTAATACTTCTACTTATATATATATATATATATATATATATATATATATATATATATATATATATATAAGGAATAGAGAATGAATGAAAAAAGCATTGGCATAAAAAGGTGCTCAATACTAAAATAGTAGAGCAGGTTTCATGCTTACTGCAATCATCAGACGTCTGATGATTGCAGTAAGCATGAAACTAATAGTAACGAGATATTAATATCCATAATATAATATATATATATATATATATATATATATATATATATATTGGTTAGGAGGTTCATTTAGAAGGCCATCACAATGCAATTTGGAATAAATAAAAAATAATAATACGGTAACAATGGTGTTGTGTGTTGACCTGTATTTTTATTCTTATAGGTCTTATAGGTCAACCACACAACACCATTGTTACCGTATTATTATTTTTTTTATTATTCCAAACTGCATTGTGATAGCCTTCTAAATCAACCTCCTAACCAATACATACACAATGCTTCAAGCAAATTATGAAACTCTCTTATATATATATATATGTGTATATATATATATATATATATATATATAAATCTATGTGTATGTATATTAGTCTTTACGATATTTTGTCATGCGGTTGCTAGTGGTATGTATCCTGTTTTGTATATATAATACAATTTGATTGGTATATTCAGTATAGGTATATTTAGTTATAAGCTCAATACAGTAAAATACATTGATCTAACTACTGAAAGTGTCTTTATTCATATCCTTCATTAGTATATAATGACTAAGTAAGTTTCTTTTTTCTTGGACAGTCTAACATGAAACTTTACTCATCTATTTTGCTTGTTACGACTGAAAAACTGAGAGAAAAAAAAAGTCCGATTGCCAGTTCTATAGACACACGACAACCATACAATAGTGAAAAATTATTCTATAAAGACACAGAATTCCCCGGGAACTTCCTTATCGTGGCTAAAGAATGGGACTGGCTGCAGTAATGGAGGTACGTGCAGTGTCACCCATAAATGAATACTGCATTGTAGACTAGATGGTTGTCAATGTTATATATATATATATATATATATATATATATATATATATATATCACACACACACACACACACATATATATATATATATATATATGTGTGTATGTATGTGTGTGTGCGTGTGTGTATATATATATATATATATATATATATACGGAAACGTTCCGAAAGTAATGCTTCCTATTTACTTCCACGGAAACTACAACTGATTCAAGAAGTGCAATAACACCGTTAGATATTGTGTCGTGGGTAATGGCGGCCAATTACTCACACACAAAGAGAAAGTAGGAGATATGTAACAATAGTGAATAAGAGGCAAAATTAAATACTTGGTAATAGTATATTTATTCGATCAGGAATTCATATACATACTAACTCCCCTTCTTGTCTGTCTAACAGCTAATTTATAAGACAGACGCAACCATTCTTTTCGGTCTAGAGGGGAGGTAGGTAATCCTATACAACAGAGTGAGTTAGCTTCTACAGAATTGTCGCTTTAACTTGTCGGTGAGATTTGATTTCCATATAAGTGATAATCTGTTTATAGCAGACCATACCTTCTCTATACGTGCATTAACATCGCTTTCTATAGATAAGATATTACTACCTATGTACGTGAATGGTTCCACTGGCATTAGAGTCTTATCGTTGTGTGAAGAGGTCTCCTTTCTTTTTAAAGTACATGAACTCAGTTTTATCGGAGTTCACATAGAGGCTGATGTGGCATCAGTGCTACTATATGGCTGCACCACTTGGACCTTGGCGAGGCGCCTAGAGAATAGGCTAGATGGGAGTTGCACAAGAATGCTGCGTGTGATCTAGAACTAATCATGGAAACGACTCTCCACTAGGAAGCAGCTATACGGCCACCTGCTACCTATCACACAAATCACCCGAGTAAGACGGAAAGACATGCTGGACATTGCTGGAGAAGTAAGGATGAACTCATAAGCGACGTCCACCTATGGAAACCAGCACACGGAAAGGCCAGTGCGAGTAATCCAGCAAAGAACATTGACCAGCTCTGTGCAGATACTGGATGCTGCGCGGAAGACTTCCCGGGGACAATGAATAATAGGACGGTTGGCGAGAGATTGTCATACATATCCGTGCTGCTGGCGTGATATGATGATTATCGTTCCCACGACTGGCCCGACCAATCCGAGAACTCTAAAAAGGTCAATTAAAGGTTACTACCTGTCTATCATATTACTGCGTATCTTCCATGACACTTCTTCGAAAAGAATTTACCAATTAATTTTAGAATTGTATAGTTACCGTACATAATTAACAGACTGTCTATCAATCCTGTAACAATGAGTTTTAACAAGTGTATCCTCAAATCTAGCTGGATACTACAGTATGGGGTAGGTCGATTTTGAAACTGTAATATCTTCCATGTGGCGAAAGTTGCAAATTAACATAAACAATTACCACACAAAATATTTCTCTTCATGACTTTGCCTTCGTTTGAGGAAATATATTTCAATCTCTTTAAGTGTTATCACTGTTACATCTTAATTATTAGGTAAAATGGGGCATATTGGAGGTATCGGTTATGATGGGGGCATATTTTCAATTTGAATTCTAGTGATAATATTTTATTCATTTTGTTTCAAATGGCAACCATTTCTGATTTAAATATTTAAATTGCTATATTTCTAATCAATTTCTAGGCTACATTCTGAAAAAACGAGGATTTTTGGTGCATTTTAGCAGATCTTTTATGCTATTTCCTCAAACAAGGGTGAAAGTAAGAGATCTAGTTTTTGGTATCAGTATTCACTATACCAACGCACCTTCACTGTTTTTTTTAGTGAAAAATCAACCTATTCTACTATATAAAAAATACAGCTAGTACATCATAAAAGTGTTCAATCTTATTGAAAGAAGTGGATTTGGTTTGGTTTGTTTTGTTTTACGGTATATCAACCTCAGTGGGTCATTTAATGCCGATAAAGTTTTGAAATAAATTAATTCTTAATGGATACACCATTTTTTTATAAATACACTTTTCTATTTAACCCATAGATGGGACCCTAACAGGTACTACCACTCCGGTTCAGAGTGGACCAGGGAGCAATGATGATGAAGGGGCGTTCCACATTCCTCAAACCTCCAAAACTGGAACCTCACCATCAGATAGAATTTAACGTCATTCCCCGGACATAAAGACCCTCAGACACCACCTTCTAGCACCTATATGATAAAAAGGGAATGGGACTTGCCATAAGGGCAATAGGGTGGGGGCAATCATGTAGGTGCTAGGGCTTGGTGTGACCAGCCGATTGATCGGAGGGGGCCTCTCCGACCGCCCGTCTAGCCTAAGTAAAGGTCTAAGTGGAGTGTTGCAGGTCATGGACTGCTCATTCACCAAGACTCCGTCCTTAAGCATTACGGGTCGCCACCCACGGCCAACAGGTGGCCCATTTGGGGGAGTCTTACCCCTCTGCAGAGGAGCAGTCGGTGCATTCTAACGCCCCAGCCGACAGTGGCGGCAAAGAAGTGGAAATATATCATGATAAATGAATATATTAAATATATGGGAAATATGCTGAGCGGAAAATCTGTTTGCTGTCATATAGCAAACCGTCGACATTTATTTCTTGATTTCAACTTTCGACCTCTAAAGTTCAGCTTTCGACATTCACCACGTTTATCAACTCCCCCCTTCTGATCCCCAGACATCTATCGACCCCATTTTGACCCCCAGACATTTATCGATCACCATGGATCGATATCGAATCGAATATTCTGACGATCCATCGGTTATAGAAAAACACATCGCAATCAGTGAATAATACGAACAGAACACGTGTAGCAAAGGAAGTTGGAGACTCTTTAATGTGAAGGAGAAAAAGTTAAGAAACGAACGGAAATGTGGTTGAGTTTTTTTCCCGCTCAAATGAGACAGTTTCATGCGGAAGAAGACGTTAAGCGGTTTAAAGCTTTTCTGAATGTTCAAAAGCGTATTGTTTTAAAACTGAATAAAATACAAATTCAATATATATATATATATATATATATATATATGTGTGTGTGTGTGTGTATCAACCCCTCTACACGAGTAGGATGTGACACAAAGTAAATTTCATGAGCGGAGTTTAACAGGTTTCAATTCAGAGTTTTCCTTCTCCTAGTCTGTTTACCTAGCCAAAGTTAAAGAGCCCAGTCAATATTATTTCTTTCTGTTTAGTGGGGGGAAAATAAATAATTAAAATTAAATAAATTGACGTATATATATATATATATATATATATATATATATATATATATATATTATATATAATAAGTCATCCACAGACACGTGTTTCGGCATATCATATGTGGCTATATAGGGTTCGATATATATATATATATATATATATACTAGAAATGGCTACCAAGCATTGCCTGTGTAGGGGATTTTCTTTTAAGTTAGTCTCGTAGATCCATTATTACTTATCACAAGTTAGATCCTCACTGGATACCCCATAAAATCCCCACGTAAATATATAACAATATAGTAAGAAATTCTAATTCAATAATTTACAATTAAAAAAACAAAAAACAATATAAATGAGGTGATTAATTCAATCAATCAACATCACATTTCAACCACCTTCTGTTACTATACAAATTTTAATTTTTAAGTATCTTCCCAAATATAAATACAATCCTCATTATTTTTGCTCAAAAACTAAGACCTGGTGATAGTGAATGTATATATACATTTACTTTGTCATTAATTGTTTTATTTTCGAAGTTTCCTCCGGACACACAAAACTGTCCTTTATATATATATATATATATATATATATATATATATATATAATATATATATATATATTTTTTTTTTTTGAATAAATTGTTGGTACGGGCAAATTTATATATGTTAAAGGCGATCACGTATAGCAATATAGTGATCTACACAATGATAATGAATGGGAGACTAAAAGGAGGAAAGGAGTGGAAAAAGGTTGTTTATTGATAAAACAAGGGCCCTTTCGTCCGGTGCATTTCAAGTTTTACACCCGGAAACGATTAAAAGTCAAATAGTAAGTTAAATAAGTCGGGAATGGATATGGAATATGGAATAGATTAGACAAGTGGGGGCGAAAAAAATTAAGAAAACCCCATCAAGTCACGCTTTATTGCTATACATGATAGCCTTTAATATATATATATATATATATATATATATATATATATATATATATATATATGTGTGTGTGTGTGTGTGGGTGTGCGTGCGTGTGGGGGGGGGGCTGTATGTGTGTGTGTGTGTAATCAATTTATTTGTGTATCAATTTTGTTCTTGTGAACGTTTTCTGTGATATCAGGAAGCATAGAAAATGTATAAGTAAACAAAAAACACAACAAAAAACAAAGTTACACAATTTAGCCGTTGGCTTGCTTTATTTTCCCCAATATTTCGGGTGACCTTCAACCTTTTTCAAGGTATTTTTGACAACTGACTATAACTTAATAGAAAAATGAATAAATGTGATAAAATTAATGAGCTAATTATTTCTTATACTTACTGATATCACAGAAAACGTTCACAAGAACAAAATTGATACACAAATAAATGTAAAGAAAATATATAGTTTAGAAAACAAAAACAAAATTAAGTCAAAGATTGACTTACATATAACCGTATGAAAGAGCAACTGGATAATGAAGGATTTTTAAAAAAGAAAGAAAGTAAAGCTAATAAATATTAATATTTATTAGCTTTACTTTCTTTCTTAGCTATCTCACTTTATATATAACAAAGTATAATATATATATAGATTTTGATATTTAACTATCTTACTTTAGATATAATAATATATATATATATATATAATATATATATATATATATATATATATATATATATTTAAAATCCTTCATTATTCCAGTTGCTCTTTCGTATTGGTTGAATAGGTGAATTTTGCTTGATCTGTCTGTCTGGTTTTCTTGATGTCAAATTATATTGGATACTTTATTAGTTACATGTTTCACTGACCCATTTCTTTTGACGGAAGTGATTTTAAGAAAAAAATTTTTTGCAACATCAATGTTTTCAGTTGGAACTCATACTTTAAAAATTTTTTTTAAAATAAAATAAAAAATAAGAATCTGTTTTCAAATGCCTTTAAAGTAATAAAGATTTCATCATTAGCATCTGATGAGTTGGGAGAGTTAGACACTTTGTCTAAGCTCCCTGAAATAGATTATAATGCTCAATCTCTAAGTCTTTTGTTATTTCTTTACTTATATATTTGCTCTGTGACTCTAACATTAAGAGCACACATTGAGCTCTCAAACTGCGACAGGTTTTTAAAATAAAACTCTTGTGTCGTAAGGAAGATTTCTTCTCTGGACTTTTGGATTATATATATATATTATATATATATATATATATATATATATATATATATATATGGGTGCTTGTTTCTAAGACAACGGGGTAGTATATTCTTAACAAGCAAGACACGCAATTCTCCCCTAATGAAAATTATTCCGTACAAAATTAAAACTATTGTTATTTATTAAGTTTAACGTATTATTTATTTCATTTGTACCACCATACAGTACTTTCAGATTCGGTGAATTTATACATATCCTATTGAATACATAAAGCATGTAAGCGGGAATTCATATTTGTAAATCTGATACGCAGAATTCAATTTGTAGTGATCTCTAAGGAAATCAAATCCCAAATAGTCTAATATCTTTAATTAAATCTTTAATCAAATTTCAATTTGTAATAATATCTGATACAATAAAATGATATGACTTTCCAACGAAATAAAGAGTAAATTGGGACAAAGACTAAAAATTAGAAATATGTATCCTGTTAAGACTCATCAGCAGTCGAAACCAGGGGTGTGGCGCAAGGTCAATCGTTATTGACTAAGCGTATTTCGAATTCTTTTTTTGCTGCAGTAAAACACACACACACACACACACACACACACACACACACATATATATATATATATATATATATATATATATATATATATATGGGAGTAAATATGGAAATAAATCCGTCAATATTAAGAAATTTAAAAAACAAGTGTTCCAAAAATAAGATGAATTTATTTATCGACGCTTAAACGTTTCGGTTTCTTTAAACCTTCATCAGGATGTATTATGGGGTGAAGAAATTGATGGATGTTTTATAGATGACAGGAGATACAAAATCTTTATAAAAAAATTTTTTTTTCAACAAAAACATTTTTATAAAGATTTTGTATCTCCTGTCATCTATAAAACATCCGTCAATTTCTTCACCCTATAATACATCCTGATGAAGGTTTAAAGAAACCGAAACGTTTAAGCGTCGATAAATAAATTCATCTTATTTTTGGAACACTTGTTTTTTTCAAATTTCTATATATATATATATATATATATATATGAAATGGACAAACGATGTGTTTGAAATAGCGATAGCCGACAATTTTTGGGGAGATTATGTGCTTAATTAAAGTCATACCTAATTGGTTAATTAATAAATTATAATTAAATGAATTAGGCGTGCATATCGGTTTAAATGTAAAGCGTAAACAAATCGAGAAAAAGTCGATCTCTGGCTGAAATGTACGTACAGAGATCGACTTTTTTCTCGATTTGTTTACGCTTTACATTTAAACCGATATGCACGCCTAATTCATTTAATTATAATTAATTAATTAATAAATTAAGTATTACTTTAATTAAGCACATAATCTCCCAATATATATATATATATGTGAAGAGAGGAAGTAAATCCGACGGTATGTAATATATCAAGAAAAATGAAAAAACACAGGTTTAAATGGGTTAAGTGGTGAGTTTATTGGCCGACGCTGCAGTGTTTCGATCTATTAAATAGATCATCTTCAGGGCATAAGATAAGAAATTATATATCACAGAATGATGAGAAAAAGTGAGTGTAATCCTTCTTATTCAGTCTGTTTATATATATATATATATATATATATATATATATATATATATATATATATATATATATATATATATATATATTCAGTCTGTTTATATATATATATATATATAATATATATATATATATATATATATATATATATATATATAATTTTCTCTCTACCACGGTTTCGGTGTTAAAGATACACCTTCCTCAGGAGGGCTAAAAAATTATAGGTAGCTACATTTTATACATACTGTACTTGTCAGGTTTTTTATTTCTCCTTCTATCTTTTAATTCGGTTGTATGAATTTTAGTTTCCTAGTCTAGACTGTTTTCCTTTGAAATTAAATATTTGTTTTCTATAAACTTTATTCAGGCAAAAGTAATTTGCAATTCTATCTGTCATCTATCTTCAGTTCCCACTTCTTTTTTTCCTTCATTCATTTTCTTTATATTTTATTTGTGTATACTACAAGTATATATAAAATGTAGCTACATATAATTTTTTTAGTTCTCCTGGTGAAGGTGTGCCTTGAACATCGAAAGCGTGGTAGAGAGAAAAACCTTTTTCTACAATTACAAATGCTCTTTTAGATTAACTACTAATGCTAATACAATAAAAACCTTGTAGCAACTTTTGATGAATATATATATATATATATATATATATATATATATATATATATATATATATATATATATACTTTGCTGACAGATATCTGTTTCGACCAATATGAAGAGGTCTTTATCAAAGCAACATTGTAAACGGAAAGACGAAATAAATATATCATTAATCACAAGGCACAGAACGCTCTCGATCAGTACCGGAATTTTCAAAAAAAATTTTTTAAATGCGTATTTTATGTTAAAAATAAAATAAATTTTATTTTTTTTAAATTATAAGCATTTTTATTATTAGAAAAGCTCAAAAGAGTTTGCAGTAAAAGTGTATATAGGTATCAAAAGGTTCAGGAAAATGTTCCGGCTATAAAAGAAAGTTTAAAAAATATATAATAAGTCCAACAGTACAATAGATGAAGATGGAAAATGTCAGGAATCTGTGATGATGACAAATTCGTAGTGTCGGGATCTTGTTAATTTTTAACATCTTGTTGTTTTTTCTACAAAATTTCTACACATATTGTCGGATTCATATCCATTTTACCATTCATACATATATACATATATATATACATATATATATATACATATATGTATATATATATATATATATATATATATATTATATATATATATACATACATATATGTACATATATATATATATATACATATATGTATATACATATATATATGTATAATATATATACATATATGTACATACATATATATATATATACATATATGTATATACATATATATAGGTATATAAATATATATATACACACACACACATATATATATATATATATATATATATATATATATATATATATATATATATAGTCTACAAGGACTAGCTTCACCACAAAAAAAAACACCTAAATACTACATCGGAAATATTCAGAGCTTGTCCACACAGAAATAAATATTTATTAAACTCTTTGACTGTAAAAATAACAATACAAAATCAACCTCCTTAAGAGGAAAAAAAATCCAAGTGTTGTTTTTAACATCATGCACGCGCGAGGGTGACATTTGGACGAATAAAGCGAAAAAAATATTCACAACGGATATTCATTTGGATATCGTTTACAAGGAAATTTGTCTGACGATAATCATCTAATGCTTTGAAACCAACAGTAACAAATAAGCCATTAAATGTATAGATAATAATAATAATAATAATAATAATAATAATAATAATATATATATATATATATATATATATATTATATATATATATAAACCGTCGAGAGATCTGGCCCCGAAACGGTTTGCACACTTCTCTCATGATGAGCCTATTTCAGTTGTAAACATCTTTTGTTTTTTCATTATATCTTATTCATACTGTCAGATTAATTTCCATTTTATTTTCACATACTTGTCCATGAAAAAACTTTACATTTGAATGTTTATCCCTTTGATGATATCCATCAACACCACGGATTTACCTATAAAAGTGGGCTACTTATTTTACAGTTGGATTTTACAATAATTTTGATATTCTATATACACTTTTTATACATATTTTACACTTTTCTATAACTTTACATCAGACTTTTTTGAGTCTTATTTAATTACTATAATGCTTCTGATTATTTTCAAAATTAAAAATGAGATCCATTTTATTTTTAAATAAAATTCATTTTATTTTTAAATAAAATTCATATTATTTTTAATATAGACAGCACATTTTTTTTTTAATAATTCCAACGTTTGACTAGCAGCGTTCTGTTTTTACTAACGGTCATTTTTCCCGTCTTATTTTGTTGATGACCGACCACGTGCGGTCGATACATTATATATATATATATATATATATATATATATATATATATATATATATATATATATATATATTATATATGTGTGTGTGTGTGTGTTATGAGATACTATACAATAAAAGCCTTAGTTACCATTGGTTTCAAAGCAGTGTATTCTTTTGTTGTTTATATGTTGTATAGAAAAACTTTTTTCTCCATAGAATGTCCAACTTAACACGCGGTTTTGAAACCAATGGTAACAAACGCCTTTTAATTGTATAGTATCTCATAACAAGTAAATATAGTCCTTACATCTGTTTTCGATCACTATATATATATATATATATATATATATATATATATATGTTTCTTTGAATTCATTATTTCTTATCAGGGTTCTTGAATAACATTAATTATTTATATAATAATGCAAAACAAAATTCTTATAATTCAATGATATAAACTTTTTTGAATTTGTTAAATTTGATTTTTTTGAAAAATACGCTCAGAGTTTTTGTAAATACAAATACTAAAAATATAGTGGACGTTTTGAAAGTGATGTGTTACGTTTAATTTCATCTTTCATTTTTGTTAATTGTATTTAATTCCACCAGAAAGATCATAATAGTGTTATTTGTTTTAAACAGCATATTTATCAGACCAATTTTTCATAATATTACATACTGTCAGATTCACTTCCAATTTTTCTTCACCACACACACACACACACACACATATATATATATATTTTTTTTTGGGGAATATGTGCTTAATTGAAGTCGTACCTAATTTTGAAAGTTAATTAATTAATTAATTAATTAGGCGGGCATACATATTAAATGTAAGGCTAAACAAATCGAGAAAAATCAATCTCTGTATGTACATTTCGGCTTATTAGACCTCATCAGCAGAGCTATAGATAGAAAGACCGCCCTGTGCTCTGCTGATGAGGTCTAATAGGCCGAAATGTACATACAGAGATTGATTTTTCTCGATTTGTTTAGCCTTACATTTAATAGGTATGCCCGCCTAATTAATTAATTAATTAATTATTAATTAATTAACTTTCAAAATTAGGTACGACTTCAATTAAGCACATATTCTCCCAAAAATTGTCGGCTAAAAAAGCCATATCATAAATGCATCGCTTGTGTATCTACTTATCATATATATATATATATATTATATATATATATATATATATATATATATTTCATATAAATTTCTTCTTCTCCGCCACATAGTTCTCCTCTCCATTTAGTCCCATCCCTATCCGTCAAGGTAACATGCCCCTAAGACTTATAGATCGAAACCTGCCCAGCAACAAAAAGACGATCCTTAGGCCACTTGACTCCCACGTCATTGAATTGTCAGTTTCTTCAAGACTTTCCACTAACCTAGAATTTATCGCTAGATCCAAACGCATAATCACGGCTCTCTAAACTGACATTGTCATAATCTTTTTTCTTACACTGAGTCTATCGGAGAATATTCAACTCATATTTACTTTATACTTTGTCCCTTTATATGTGTTTTATTTAATAACCCCTCACTTTTGCATTATACTTAATGTCTCATGTTTTCTTTGTATTCTTTGTATTTTATTATTTTATATTCTTTCGTCGGTGTTTTATTAAACTACTGCCCAATTTCTTCACACAAGTAAGAAGACAGAATAGTAAAAAAGATTGAGGACGGATTTCTACGGACTCAAACCAACAGTAATCAAATTTGTATTTCACTTCGGAGCTTATTTCTGTATTTTTGCCAAAGGAAAGAAAATATTCTGATTTTTCACAGGAATTCAATTACCATGAGCGAACTAAAACTAAAAACTGCCACACACTTCAACTGG
>CM042152.1:67328349-67335849 GCA_023376005.1 Doryteuthis pealeii | reverse complement strand
ATACGCTTGTTCCTTAATCTTACGACCGTTGACGTCCAAATCGTCTAAGATGAAATGATAAAATACCAGCGTATATTTTGACTTATTCTTAATCAATGATAATAATACGCTTGTTCCTTAATCTTACGACCATTATCATCTTGACGTCAGACGGTCCAAATCGTCTAAGATGAAATGATAAAATACCAGCGTATATTTTGACTTATTCTTAATCAATGATAATAATACGCTTGTTCCTTAATCTTACGACCATTATCATCTTGACGTCAGACGGTCCAAATCGTCTAAGATGAAATGATAAAATACCAGCGTATATTTTGACTTATTCTTAATCAATGATAATAATACGCTTGTTCCTTGATCTTACGACCGTTGTCATCTTGACGTCAGACCGTCCAAATCGTCTAAGATGAAATGACATAATACCAGCGTATATTTGACTTATTCTAATCAATGATAATGATACGCTTGTTTCCTTAATTTTATGACCGTTATCATCTTACCGTCAGACCGTCCAAATCGTCTAAGATGAAATGATAAGATACCAGCGTATATTTTGACTTATTCTTAATCAATGATAATAATACGCTTGTTCCTTAATCTTACGACCATTATCATCTTGACGCCAGACGGTCCAAATCGTCTAAGATGAAATGATAAAATACCAGCGTATATTTTGACTTATTCTTAATCAATGATAATGATACGCTTAGTATTATTTGTATTATTCGGACTACTGTCCTCATCTTCATTGTTATCTGTACAACGTTTCGGCCGAAGTGCCCTCCGGCCCTCTTCAGGTATTTCTTGTCGGACTCGGGAACCTTCTCGAACTCGGGAAACGTTATACAGATAACAATGAAGATGAGGACAGTAGTCCGAATAATACAAATAATACTAATTATCAAGCCTTATCTAAAAAATTCAGAGAAATAAAAATACGCTTGTTCCTTAATCTTTCGATCATTATCATCTTGCAACACACTCTAGTTAAAAATCAGACCGTCCAAATCGTCCAAGACGAAATGCAAAAATGTAAATAATGAGTATCTGGTGTTGCTTATCCGCCAAATTCTTATTTCTTCTGAGAGTCAGCTAAATAATGAACCATATTACAAAGAAAGAAAGGGAAGAAAATGACATGCTACACAGAAATATATAATAAGATAGATAGAAAGAAAGAAAGGTAAGAGAGTAGGGGAAATATTTATAGAGTGGGCGATAACTCTAATCTGTTCCAATTGAACATAATGAAAATAAGAAAAAAAGATTGTGTGTGTGTGAGTGTGTGCGTGTATGTGTGTCTGTGTGTGTGTGTGTGTGTGAGAGAGAGAGAGAGAGAGAGAGAGAGAGGGGAGAGGGTGAGAGGGAGAGAGAGAGAGAGAGTTAAATCAAGATTTGTATACTTTTTACATCACATAACATAATTATCGAACTATTTCAATAGCTCTTAAGTAAACATATCAAACGTTTTAATAATCAAATTATCATGCTGTGGTATATCCACAGGTCCTACTAGTCAATAATAATTCTTTATAATCAATGACAATTATTTATAAACAATAAAGATGAGTTATAATTCTGTGTAGTATTATCCATAATCTTCCTAATTCGTATTGCTTTTTATTGCAACGCACTTAGGACTTCACATTTGAGACAGCGAGGAACATCAGAAAGAAGAATAATAAATAAGATCTCGTCAAAACTGGTTCTACATATCAGCTACGAGAGCACCGATGGTATCACTAAAGTTCAAATAACACCCAAGTGAGTTGTCCGTCAAAATGATTGATAGAGCTTTACATACGAGGGAGAGTAAAAAAAATATCCGAACTTTCGCCATAACATATCTTTATTATAATCACACTGCCTTCTGCACATGCGTGGTTTTAGTTGGCAGTTGAGCCTAATCGAGCCATTTTGCTTTATTAGCTCAGTCGGTAGAGCATTCGGGTACCCGAGTTCAAGTCCTGTATGAGGCTGTTTGTATTTCACATAGATAAAAACTTTTGGGAAAGGAATGAATCCAACTATTCACCCACCAGCTATGAGACTTTTTTAACGTTGGTATGGTAAGCGATCTAGGAAAAGATAAACTCAAATTTGACCTGGAGAGGGATGAACTCTGCCAGGCTATTCCTGCTCAAGGCACACTACATGAATTGCACCCCCATGACTAAACCAGGGGTAAGCCATTAGAAGCCCATACCATAAAATATATTTTAGTCAATACCGGGTCTTAAAAGACTAGCAGGACCTGTGAATATACCACAGTATGATAATTTGATTATTACAACATTTTATATATTTACTTAGGAGCTATTGTGAAATAGTTCAATGTAAAAAGTATAATAATCTTGATTTAATTCTCTCACTCTTTAATCTTTCATTCTTTTTATCTCTTCATTATGTTCGATAGAAACGGATTGGCGTTATCACTTCCGCGCTTATATTTCCCCTACTCTCTATATTTCCTCTACTCTCTTTCTTTCTTTTTTCTTATTATACTTTTCTGTCTAGCATGTCCTTTTTCTTCCCCTTCTTACTTTATAATAAAAACGGAATGGTCCATTATTTAGCCGAGTTGACAACACTCATAAGAAATAAGAATTCTGCGGATAAGCAACAACAGATAATCAAATAAGAATGTACATTTTTGCATTTCGTTTTGGACGGTCTCATTTTTAACCAGAGGGTATTGCAAGATGATAACGGTCATACAATTAAGAAACACGTTTATCAATATATAGATGTTTAGTTTTATACTTGACGATCCGTTTAGTTATTAAACTAAACATTGTATAATATTATTTATAGATATATTTACCAACCCCACCACACGAGCAGGATGTGACACATGGTCAATTTCTTAAGCGAGGTTTAACAGGTTTGAATTTAGAGTTTTCTTTTTCCTAGATTGGTATCTAACCAAGATTAAAGAATCCAGTCTGGTCTACTATATACCCATAGGGTATTACTTTTAATTAGCACCTGTATGATAAAAAGGGTTGCTAGGGCTTGACATGACCAGTCGATTAATCAAATCGGGCCTCTCTAACCACCCGTCTAGCTCAAATAAGGGCTGAAATGGAGTGTTGCATGATATGGGACCACTTAGTACTCAGGTCACGGACTGCTCAGCCTCCCCAATCCAGTCCTCAGGCATTACAGGTTGTCACCCATGGCCAATGAAGTCGTCGGGACTGCCTAATGTCGGTATCAGCCAGACAGCGAGGGAGTCTATCCCCTTTTCAATAGCGCGAGACCAAGGAGATCATTTTAGCATCTGAGGTGGAGCGCCACACCTACTATCAGCTCCTCACTTTACCGCACAGATCTCTGTGCTACTCATACGCTGAGTTGGCGAGGGCCAGTATCGAACTAGGAACCTTGTGGTTTCTAGCCAAACGTTCTACCGACTGAGCTAACCTGGCCCTGTTTAATAGATAGATTGCGGGTAACGTCTAGTAATCTTACTAGACATAGAGTAAATAAGAAACCTTTATATTCTGTCGATGAGTTTTAGACTCGTGTTGGTGGTAGGAGGTAACATAACTGTACATTGATTATCTGACCCGGCTGACTCCTTTAAGTAGCTATAAACTAAAAGTACATTGTCAATACGCAACAATAACAACAACAGAGAAGTATCTGCCATGCATCCCAATTATACAGGCGTGACACAAGGACATTTTTATGTGGGGCCACCCACGAGCCGAGACTCATGGGTGGTAGGTGCAAAAAATGCGTTGATCCCATCTGTATTCCCTCTCAAGAAGAGGTGCCTCAGGCACTAGGAAATAAACCTAGCCTGTCCCTTTAAATCAAGGGGTAGGTGTTGCCTGGGGGGATAGCCCCCTGGGATCAACGTCGTTAACACTTCGGCCCAGAGGCCGTGTTGCATAACTATGTGGCAGTATAGATTATTGGCAATACCCTGTAGGAGAATTCTAAGGGCCAGTGTTTTCAGATCACAGAATGGAAAACTACTGGACAGTTAGAATCTCGCAAGTCACGTGAGATTTAGTTAATTAAGTCAGTTGATACCCAGACACCAGGCAGAGAGGATCTCTCTGCCTGGGGCTGTTGGCTCCCGCGCGGTGGGTTAGTAAACGGGCAAATAAAACTTTGATAAAAACAATAAGCCTTGTTAATTAATTACGCATGTCCTTAGTTAGAAGACCCAACGAAGAGACAAACAAGTAGAGAAGACTAGGCAATCGTATCATGGCCGAAATAGAAAGAGAAGAAGAGAACAAGTAAGTAAACGTCTGTCTGTCTGTCTGTCTGTCTCTCTCTCTCTCTCTCTAATGTCTCTATGTTGGTCCACTCTCTCTCTCTCCTCTCTCGACGAAAAGTGGGTCCTCGAGTGGTTCGATGGTGCATCTATTATGTTATGCAATTGAAGGGTTCTCAGATACCCATGGAACTTTGTCTCCCAAATTTCGTAACTCGACTCGTCGCCATTGAAGACGATCCGAGCGTACCTGGGGGCATAACCTGTAAAGTTTTTAAGTGCCATCCTTGGTCAGTTGAAATAGGGCTTAAAGAAAGTCCGATGTTATGGAATCCTTTGGTGATCCTTTGGTAATCGTAGAAGTCCTATCCTGCGTATTGGTAAAGGTCCAGTGATTTAATCCTATGTTCGTCATCAAAGAACGCTGTAGTAATTATGACCAGTAGGGTGGGTTAAGTATTGTATCAGCCTCAGATTACTGCCAGTGATTGGCCAAGAAATAGGTCACATGATCTCGCCTAGTCTAAAAGTATGGACGAGGATCTAGCACACATCTCAACAGACTCTATCACTCTTGTTTATATACCCGCCACAGGAGTATATAACAGCCGAAGCACACTGGACCCCCACCCCGAAGACCAATTCAAAAGAGAGAAGAGCAACAGAGAAGAACAGCAGCTGCGGAGCACGATAATACAAACAAACAGAGTTCGTTGTCTGCTGATAGACAATGTTGTTTGAGAGGCGAGTATACTGTGTTCGAATCACAGTCAGTGATAAACTCCACTTAATTTCCAGTAAACAAAAAGACAGACTAAAAAAAAGCCACCTCTGAAAAATCGGTCAATGAATTTGAAAAAAAATGCCGACAGGTCGACGCCATTTTAATCGTTTTTACCATCTGTATTATAATGATCCGATTTTTATACGTTCCTGTTATGTTACAGCAGAGTCTCGCGAGACTATGGATTTGCGCCCGGATCTCGTCACTAGCTCGAGTAAGGTTGTACAGATGCTTGGCAGTTGCCCATGCAGCATTTCTCCCCGCTTCAGTACACTGACGTTGTCCAAAGAAATGGAAAGGTGCTATACAATTTTGCAACAGTGTTGCTAAATAAGTTGCCAGAAAAAAATTCTGATTGATTGTCTGATTTATATTAATTGCATGTCAACCTGTCTATGGTTATTTTATGCCTAGAAGTTAGGGAATTGCGTTCATTGTATGTTCATATTCATATTTTGTGTAGTTGTTTTTGAGAGTTTCTTTTATTTTTATTTTTTATTTTTTTTATTTTTTTTTTTTTATTTTTTTGGTGGGTCGATTTCACACGATTCAAACGAATAAGAATAATTTCTAAACAGATCTATTTTATCTATAGATATGACCTTAACATTGTCAGAGTCAACCTGGGAGTAATGGCAATGAAGAGGTACTATACACCCACAGATCACCATCAGATACAGTCATATTCAGGACACTGCCAGAACAAAGTTGTAGACTTCAGCGTCTGATTTTAAATATCCTTTCTCCTACCAGTTTCCTACCAAGGCTAAAGAATCCAGTTTGCCCTACTATTTTACCCATGACTGAGACTGTTGCAGTAACATAATAAAAATGGTGAATCGTAACGTAAAGGTTGCGAGCGTAATAGCGCTAAAAACAGGTACTGTTAGCAACCTGAATCATTTATTGATTCGGTATTAAATGACCCGAAGTGGTTTCATATGCCGTAAAACAAAAGCCAAAACAATCGACTAATAATAATTCTTAGTAAAGGATTCAAGTAACTATTCTTAGTAAAAATAATTTACAGTTATATGGTATGAAGTATTCCTATCTAATACTAATGATTTTAAAATAGATCTATTTAACCTATCGATGGAACCCTAACAGGTACTACTACTCTGGGTCAGAGTTGACCTGGGAGTAATAGCAATGAATGAGTACTCCCCGTCCTCCAGGTATCCAGAACTGGAGTGTCATACCCAGGATAAGCCTTTTATTTTTGGGGGGTGGGGGTCATACAGTCAAAGTATTCTAAGCCTCCTCCCCCGACAGAATGGCGTTTCTTAAGAATTTTTAATTTTTTTAGAGTTATATCATATCAAGTATTCCTATTTAATATAACAAATTTGCACACAGTTGTATGGTTTCAAATATTCCTATCTAATACTAATTTATACAGAACTAGAAACGCCTACCTAGCATCCCCTGGATAGAAGGGGAAGGGCAAAAAAGTTAGTCTCACAGATCCATTATTACTGAATCGTGAGTTAGATCCTCCCATTAAAACCCTTACGTAAAAATTGACCATTAGATGAGACTACTACAGGTAGAATTACTCTAGTCAGAGTGGACCTGGGAGTAATGGCGATGAAAGGGTTACTCCACACTCCCCAGATTTCCAGAACGAGATCCTAACCAGCAGATGCAGTCACTGTCATAAGCAGGATATGTGTGGGGTCTTATCCCTCTATAGGGGATACAGTCAGCGTGGAGTTGTGAAGTTTGTTTCTCAATGGAGGACTTTATCTTGTGTCTCAGACTAGAAAGTACATTTCCTTCTCTTTTTATTTATTTATCTGTTTATTTTTTTGTGGTTTGCACTTTTAAAGGGTTGATTTTTTTTTTCTTTTTAGATTTTTCTTCTTCGGTAATTTAATAGACAGAAATCTGATTCATGTCAAAACGGCCGCCTCCAGCTTATTTTCGCGACTGTCAAGAACTGGTTGAAAAAACAGGCGAAATTTACGCTTAATGCTCCTAACAGGCAACAAAATTAAGAAACAAGGGTTCCTACTGTCCTTACCAAACTAGGATAACAGACCATTGTTAGTGAGTTCGATTCTCACTGGGTGCCAAATACTTCTGGCTTTAATGCCTAACTAAGCATTGTAAATGACACCAAAAATTTTAAAAAACAAACAGGTGCGCTTCACGTCGTATAAGAGTTAGCGAGTTGGGCAGGCAGACCATTGTTAGCGAGTTTGATTCTCACTGGGTGCACTATACTTCTGGCCTTATGCCAAACTAAGCATAATGACAAAAAAAATAAGAAAAAATGTATGCCTTACGTTGTATAAAGTTTTACAAGAGAGGCTAGCAGAACATTGTTAGCGAGTTTGATTCTCACTGGGTGCCCCTAACTCCTGACCTTATACCAAACTAAGCATAATAATTGACAAAAATATAAGAAAGAGGGTCCTTTTTTCATCAGCAGTCTAGAATAAATGTATTATTTTTGACAAACAAATTTGGTTCC
>CM042152.1:67288349-67323349 GCA_023376005.1 Doryteuthis pealeii | reverse complement strand
GATGGTAACCATTACACCACGCGTCTACAATAGTCCTACATTGCATTGTTAGATATAATTGTCTTATAGACTTTGTAGATAAAGCATTATCTTTATATTAATATTGGTATTCCTTAATCTAACGTCCGTTATCATCTTGCAACACCCTCTGCTTAAAGATGAGACCGTTCAAGTCGTCCAAGATGAAATGCAAAAATGTAAGTCCTGATTATATGGTGTTCATTAATCGCCGAATTCTTTTTTTTTGTGAGTGTCGTCTCCTCAGCTAAATAATGGACCATTCCGTTTTTATTATAAAAAGAAAGGGCTGCAGGTTCAATCCTGGTCAAGGGCAACAGTAAACAGAATAATAATTAACACAGCTTAAAACTTGTACCCAGCTATGGTTAGCGAAATGAGAACAGGATACCCCCATGTATTAAATAAAAGGTTATGTTCAAAGTTCCGTGATGGCTCCGATTACAACAAGAAGGTTCCAGAGTTCGAAAAGAAGATTCCCGAGTTCGAGAATGTTCCCGAGTCCGACAAGAAATACCTGAAGAAGGCAGGAGGGCACATCGACCGAAACGTTGTACAGATAACAATAAAGATGAGGACAATAGTCCGAATAATCCAAATAATCCAAAGAAAGAAAGGAATGCTACATGTAACAATTGCAAGCACAAGCCCCTGAAGAAATCTTATTCATCAGAGGTTGAGAGGCGCTGAGCTGAAACCAGAAACAGAAGGCTTAATCCTAGCTTCTCAAGATCAAAACCAATCGAGTGCCTATCAGGCACCTATTCTATATCTGTTCACATAACGAAGTGTCTATTAATAATCTAAGATACGGCTGCTCTAGCCTAGCTTCAAATGGATTTAAAAATAGGTATGATAAGGTAGGGAAATACCTGCATGAAAAATGTGCCAATTACTATAAACTACCCTATGCACACTAAAAGAAATCGTATGAACAACAAACACCGCCAGCATCCTCATGTATGGAAGTGAAACATGGACCTTATACTCCACCAAGAGCGGCGGCTAAATAACTTCTACCTTCGCTGCCTTAGACGTATACTGGGCATCACCGGGAGGGACAGGATCACAGCAGTTCTAGAGAGAGGGCTCAACTCCCCAGCTTGTGTTCTCTAGTGAGGCAACGTCATCTCCGATGGCTGGGTCATGTACGTCGGATGGATGATGACGAATCCCGAAAACATTCTTTATGCAGTGCTTACGTCTGGTAAAAGACAGATTGGTCGCCCCCAGCTGCGATTCAAGGATGTCTGCAAGAATGATCTCAGGTGCTTTGGCATTGACCCTTCCAGCTGGGAAAATTTGGCTTGGGACCGCCCTCGGTGGCAGCTGAATCTCCGTAGAGGACTGTTCATGTCAGAAGTCACCCTGACGCAACACCATGAAGCTAAGATGTCTAGAAGAAAGCAGCAACAAAGCACCGGCACATCAACATCTTCAGGGACAGCCTTTAACGTGAAATCTGTGGTCGAGAATGTTTTTTCAAACATTGGACTTCACAGTCACAGGAGGCGCTGTAACTTCAGCGGCACAAAAACTTTATCATAGTCTTCCGAGACTGAAATGCCAATAATGCACACTAAAAGAAATAGTATGACAACAAGCACCACCAGAGCGAAATGAAGGTATTACTTATCTTTAGGGTTTTACTCCGCATACCGACTGCACTTACAACTCAATAGACCAGATATAATAGTAAAAGATTACAAAGAACATGAATGCTATCGTATGGTCTGATAAAAAAAGCATCTTGGCAAAAGAATTTGATAAACTTTCAAAATATAAGGATCTGGAACTAGATCTGGAAATAGATATTGCAAGAATGTGGCGTTTTAACACAATCATTATTCCAGTTGTAATAGGAACGCGAGGAAAGATTAAAAAGAATTCTGATACACACGTGTTTTTTTTTCTTTAAATCCTCTGAAATCCATTTTTATCTTAAATACAAAAGATCGTGCTAATGAACACTGTTCGCATATTTAGAAGAAGAAAAAAAACGCTTTCAATCAAATATGCTCAATAGCTTCCGAAAAAAAGTGTTCATTTACTTCAGGACTCAGGTGAAAAACTTGGTGAATGATTGTATCAAACAAAAGCAGCAGCAGCAGCAGCAGCAGCAACAACAACAACAATAATAATAATAATAATAATAATAATAATAATAATGGATATAAATGGTAAAAAGTATAATAATCTTGATTCAACTCTATCTTTCACACATTTTCTTTCTTTTCTTTTTTTTCATCTTTTCATTATGCTCGATTGAAACAGGTTAGCATTATCGCTTCCGCGTGTTCACCCCCTCTCTATCTTTCCCCTACTCTCTTTTCTTTTTCTTATTATATTTTTTTCTGCGTAGCATGTTCTTTTCTTCCTTTTCTTTCTTTCTAATAAAAACGGAATGGTCCATTATTTAGCTGTGGTGACGGCACTTTAAGAAATAAGAATTCAACCATAAAGTGACACCATATAATCAGGATTTACATTTTTGCATTTCATCTTGGATGATTTGGACAGTCTCATTTTTGACTGAGGATGTTGCAAGATGATAACTGTTGGAAGATTAAGGAACAAGCATATTATTATTATTATTATTATTATTATTATAATAATAATATAATAATAATAATAATAATAATAATAATAATAATCAAAAGGAGTAATAATAATCCCTGCTAGGAGACCAAGATATCTTGTCATCTCGTGGATTTTGCCGTCCCGGCGGATAACAAGTGAAAATCAAAGAAAAAACGAAAAGATAGACAAATACTTGGACCTTGCCAGAGAACGGAAAAAATGTGGAACATGAAGGAAAAGTTCGTACCAATTGTAACTGGTGGGCTTGGAACGGTTTACAAATGTTTGGAAAAGAGTTTGGGTGAATCAGGAAGAATAATTGAGACCATGCAAACTACAGCATTGTTAAGATCGGCTAGAATACTCAGAAATCTCCTGGAGACCTGAGGTGACTTGCTGTTACTCAGCCTCCAGTGAACCACCAGGCTAAGGTGGGTGTGAAAAACTCTCATGAAGCAAAATAATAATATAATAATAATAATAATAATAATAATAATAATAATAATAATAATATATGGATAAATACCTGGACCTTGCCAGAGAATTGAAAAGGCTGTGGAATATGGAGTGAAAGTGATACCAATTGTAGTTGGTGCACTTGGAACGGTCCCAATAAACTTAGAAAAAAGACTGGAGGATCTGGAAATCAGAGGAAGAATTGAGACCATCCAGACTACTGCACTGCTGCAATCGACTAGAATACTCAGAAGAGTCCTGGAGACCCGAGGAGACTTGTTATCACTCAGACTCCAGGAAATACCATCAGCTAACATTAGGAGTGAAAATAATAATCTTATTATAATGGAGATTGTGTGTTTTTCTGTCTGTAACCGAAACTATATTACTATACAAGTCACAATTCCTTTCGTTATTTACGTCACATTCTCCATGATTTTATTTTCATTTAAACCTCAATTTCTAATAAAATTGTTTTACATTATTAATACTGTTAATCATATCTACAATTGAATAACATGCAATTGTATTTATATATAGACTAAAATAGCAGTTTACAGTGTGAACAGGAAGACTAATTTGCATATTGATATTAAAAATTTGATTTTAATAAATATGTGCTTAGTATTATTGATTTTTAATCGTATGGTTTTATCTTAATGAATATGATCAAAAATCTCTTCAATAAATCTTAAAAGAAATCGATTCACGAGAAGAAATAATTCTGATTTTATTCTTTACTTCCTATTTTAACTAAGTAGTTAAATTATGAAAATTTAGCAATGAAAGACGAGAGTGATAGAAGAGTAAGTTTCAGTTGTTCTACTTTTCGATTATACACCCCTCTGTTTCAAATCATTTTATCTGCATTCTTATTTAGTTTCATTAGCCTTTCTAATTTAATATATTTTATTACATTAAAACTTAAATACTTGCACCCAGAGGGTGCATATATTTACTAGTAATATAGAAATAAAATGACTGCGACAAGAAACAAAATCATTAGGAAAGAAGAAAAACATGAAAATACAATTAAATTCAATGACGGAAAAAAGACGACAGCAAATAAGGGTAGACATGCAACTGGAAGAAATAAACCAAACAAATACTAGCGAAAGAAAGGAGACTCGAAAGAGACTGGGACAAGATCAAACAACACAAACAAAATAGGACCTTGAAAATAATGAAAAGAAATTCTACAACAAGTTGGTGGACAAAGCATTAAGACGGACGAATATCCGAATGTAAAGGAAACAGAAAACTTCTGTAGCAAAATATGGGAAAAGAAAGACCATAACAAAAAGGCAGAATGCATATATAGGATAAAAATGGAACTGCAAGGACTCGAAGACGACCCGAAGCGAAAATACATTATAACTCGCTAAGAGCAACACTAAAGAAATTATCAAACTGGAAACATCCGGGGCAAGATGGAATATATGGAAACTGTTTTTTTTTAATTTACAACCATCTACGACAGATTAACCCGACAATTGAACAAATGCCTAAAAGAAGCAAACATACCCTAATGGATTATAAAAGGAAAAACTACCTTAATCCAGAAATACCACAAAAAAGGAACCATCCCCAGCATTTGTAGGCCAATAACGTGCCTACCTATGATCTGTAAAATCTTATTCGCACAGATAAAAGACGAAATCTATCACTCGCTTCAATGCCGTGGACTATTCCAGGAAGAACAGAAAGGATTCCGCAAGGGAACACGAGGAACAAATTATCTGTTCTATATAGATCAGCACATTCTCAAAGAGTTTAAAACAAGGCTGAAAAAATCTAGCGATGGCCTGGATTGATTACAGAACGACATATGGCATGGTCCCAGAATCTTTGATTCTTGAATGCTTGAAGATGTACAAAATATCCGACAATGTAATAAAATTCATCACTAAAACTATGTAAAAGTGGAATTAACAGCAGGAGGACAGACCTTAGCAGAGGTGGAAATACAATGAGGTATCTTCCAAGGAGACTCCCTATTACCATTGCTATTTGTTATGGCTATGGTGCCTCTTAAGTATATACTTAGAAAATGTACAGTGGGCTACAAATTTATTAAATCAGAAGAGAAAATAAATCACCTTATGTACATGGATGACATCAACTTTTTTGCAATAATGAATAAGAACTAGAAACACTTGTAGAAACCATAGTAATATACAGCTGGGATATAGGAATGGAATTCGGCATCGACAAGTGTGCCATGATTGTTAAAAAAGGGGGAAAAAGAAGCAACGGAAGGAATAGAACTACCGAATCAGGAAGAAATAAGGACACTGGGAAAAAAGGAAAATTACAAATTCTTGAGAGTACTGGAAGCGGACAATATAAAAAATGAAAGAAAGTGTAAGAGTACCTCAGAAGTACAAGAAAACTTCTAGAAACTAAACTATGCAGCAGAAATCTCATCAAGGGTATAAACACCTGGGCTGACGCCCTTGTGAGATACATTATTATTATTTTACTTCTTGTGAGGTTTTTACACTAGCGTAAGCTGATAATCCTTCACTGGAGTTCGATTGACAATAAGTCTTCTCAGGTCCCCAATACTCTTCTAAGTATTCTAGCTGTTCTTAACAATACTGTTGTCTGGATGGTTTCGATTCTTCCTCTAATTTTTAATTCCTCTAGTCTGTTTTCTAAACTTTTGGAGACCGATCCAAGTACACCAATTACAACTGGTATCACTTTCATCCTCATTTTTTCACATTTTTTTTTCAATTTTCATTTTCTTTCAACTTTACCCAGTGATCTGCTGGGACTGCATATTCTACTAGTTGACAAGTTCTATTTTTCTTGCTAATCAATACTATGTTTGGTTTTCTGACTGGTGATCTGTTTTTATCTAAAAGTCCCAGAGATGTTTCATTCTCAAGAACAGATTCTGGTTTTTGTTGTATGGTCAAAATTTAGTTTCTTGCATAATTCCCAGTGGATCACCTTTCCAATCCAGTCGTGCCTAGCCTTGTATTTTTTGTGCTAGTTTGCTACATTCGCTTAATACATGGTTGATTGCCTCAATTCTGTCTCCACACATCCTTCATTTGCTGTTTCGTTGTGTCTTATCTATTTTTGATTTGATATAATTTGTTCTTGTGTCATTGTTTTGTGCTGCAATTATGAGAGACTCGGTTTATCTTTTGAGGTTTCCTTTTCTTAACCATACCCAGGTTTTTTCATGTGCAATCTCCCATGAAGTATCTATATAATTGATCTTCTTCCCATTTCTGTTTTCTCGGGTTTGTCTTTCTTCTGCTTGTCCATGCGTTGCAACTGTTGTTATTGGCTGCCGTAATTAATCTTTCCTTGCTCTTTTTTTATTATTATTATTATTATTATTATTATTATTATTATTATTATTATTATCGAGTATTTCACACCTGCCGTAGCCGGTGGTTCCAGAGGAAGAATCGAAACCGTTCAGGCCATATGAAACAGTTAATCACATAATAAGCAAATGCAGCAAACTAGTCCAAAAAGAATACAAGAGTATTCATCTCTTGGTAGGAAAGGTTGGTTGATTGGTTGTATTTTACGGCGTGTCAACCCTTGTTAGGTTATATATTGCCGAAAATGCTATGTTCCACTCATTCTTGTTGGGTATTCAATTCTTTCTTCAGATTCATTTTAACAAATTTTTATAAACACAATTTTTTTATCTATTTAACCCATAGATGGGACTCTAACAGCTACTACCACTCCGGGTCAGAGTGGACCTGGGAGTAATAGTGATCAAGGGGTGCTCTACACTCCACAGAGCTCCAGAATTGGAACTTGAGCATTTGATGCAGTTTAACATCATACCAAAGACTGGGTAGGAAAGGTTATCCACTGGGAATTGTGCAAGAGACTAAAATTTGGCCATGCTGACAAAATGGTATATACGCAAAACAAAATCCGTCCGAGAAAAATGAGACGCATAAAAATTATCAAGGACTTTGAGGTACAAATGGACCATCAAATACCGGTCAGAGGTTCAGACCTAGTATTAAGTAACATGGTAAAATAACTTGCCATTTAGTGAAATTTGTCATTCCAGCGGATCATAGAGTGAAAGTGAAAAAAACGAAAAGATAGACAAATACTTGGATCTTTCCAGAGAACTGAAAAGGCTGTGGAACATGAAAGGGATGGTGATACCAATTGTAGTTGGAGTGCTTGGAATAATCTCCAAAGGCATGGAAAAGAGTCCACGTGTACGTTATACACATAAACCAAAAGATCTGCTCTAGAAATGAAAATATCAAGATTCTATGGGATTAGAACGGGTCATCTAATCTAAGCCAGGAATGGTGTTGTTTCTGTAGACTACAAAATAAAAATAAACGTGAAAAGCTGTAAATATATTCAGATCTTATGTAAGATTTTTTGTTCAAATCAGGAACATGATGGTTAAAGATTTTTCTATCATTTTTAGAAAGTGTAAGAGTAATAATGAAATATAGCTCAAACCAGCTAGAGTAGTGAGGAGAGTGCTGGTGCAATTAGGAAATCCACAAGATATTTCTCGTTTGAAAATTCATAAGTCAATTGCAGTAGTAGTCATGGAAAGTATATTAAAATAATAACATAAGTAGTAGTAGTAGTAGTAGTAGTAGTAGTAAGGTAGTTATAATAATAAAACAGTATTAGTATTAGTAAGGAATGATATAATGATAAAACAGTAGTAGTAGTAGTGGTAAGGAAAGTTCTAATATTAAAACAGTAGTAGTAGTAAGGTAGTTATATGAATAAAACAGTAGTAGTAGTAGTAGTAGTAATAGTAAGAAAAGTTACTCTTAAAACAGTAGTAGTAGTGGTAAGGAAAGTTATAATATAAAGTAGTAGTAGTAGTAGTAAGGAAGTTATAATAATAAAACAATAGTAGTAGTAGTAGTAGTAATAAAGGGGGTAATAATATTAAAGTAGTAGTAGTAGTAGTAGTAAGAAAGGTTACTTTAATAAAACAGTACTAGTAGTGGTAAGGAAAGTTATAATAGTAGTAGTAGTAGTAAGGAAAGTTATAATATTAAAATAGTAGTCGTAGTGGTAAGGAAAGTTATAATAATAAAGTAGTAGTAGTAGTAGTAGTAGTAAGGAAGTTATAATAATAAAACAGAAGAAGTAGTAGTAGTAGTAGTAGGGAGTTATAATATTAAAATAGTAGTAGTCGTGGTAAGGAAAGTTATAATATTTAAACAGTAGTAGTAGTAGTAGTAGTAGTAGTAAAGGTTACTATAATAAAACAGTAGTAGTTGTGGTAAAAAAAGTTCTAATAATAAATCATTAGTAGTATTAGGAAGATGTGGTGAAAATTTCTCGACGCACCAAAGAAGTGCATAGCCGTTGCCTTTAACTTTTCATTATAAAGATTTTTTTTTTTTTTTTGTTAAAGAACCTTGAAAAAAAAACCCCGATGTACAAAGGGTGTGGAACTGGGGGCGGGCAAATGTGTACGTTTCTTGGTTTTATGTTATTCCCTTCTTTGCCGGACAAATAAGCAACTACCTTTTATTAAGTTATATAGCAGGCTAATCAAAAATTTATTAGATGCAATTGTTGAAGCGGTTGTTGTGGTGACACATTTTTTTATGTAATACGCGGACCCGGACAAAAAAAAGCAGACAGATACAGAAGATTTATACATACATTATATTAGTAAATAACCACACACACACTTACATACACACACAAATACACACACACAACACACACACACACACACACACACACACACACACACACACACATTATATATATATATATGAGGAAGAAGGAATAAAGAAAAGAAAGAACAGAATGGATAATAAAAGATGAATTTAATCAATATCACTTAGACATGTGTTTCGGTCAGTTCATCTCTGTGTACACGGTTCAAACTATTATTATCATTAAATAAACAAATGAAATGAAATGATAATAATAGAAAAATGTGAAAATATTCCGCACACAGAGAAGATTCGACCTTCATCAGAGTGAAATTTTATTTTGAATGAAAAAATTCATTTGTTTATTTAATGATAATAATAGTTTGAACCGTGTACACAGAGTTGAACTGACCGAAACACATGTGTAAGTGATATTGATTGATTAATTCATCTTTTATTATCCATTCTGTTCTTTCTTTTCTTTATTCATTCTTCCTCATATTGTCGGATTCATTTCCAATTCCATTTTTACATATATATATATATATATATATATATATATATATATAGAGAGAGAGAGAGAGAGAGAGAGAGAGAAGAAGGGAAGGAGGGAGAGAGAGATGGATGGGCATATCAGTCATAACCAGAGATGACAGATAAAATGAATATATATATATATATATATATGTGTGTGTGTGTGTGTGTGTGTGTGATGATCTGCGCCGGCCATCAAAATAAGGAGATTATGGTTGCTACCCAATGCTCCCTGAACACTGTAAAAACAATCAGGCATAAAGGTTTTACATATCTATTTATTTGATGACAAAGGAACAGTCACGACTATTTGGTTTCATGCATGCGTAACCGCAAACATTCGTCAGGTGACGTTGATTCAAATGAAACTAAATGGTCGTGACTGTTCCTTTGTCATTAAATAAATATATATATAAAACATTTATATATTTATTTTATTAGCCGGCTATTTCCAGCCGGGATCGAAACCCGAGCAATTTTTCATTAGTCAGAGTTCCTAACCACCGAGCTATCAGGTCAAATTATTTGTTGTAGGAGTAGTGGTAGTAATAATAGCATTAAGGGCGGGTAATAATGATAAATGATATTAATTATTTTAAGGCTGGTAATGAATAATGGCAAATGACATTTTTGATTGTATATTTTTTTTCAATCTATAGAGTTAGGTAATAAATCATACCTAATGACACCCGTTTTGTGACCTTTCTTTTCAATTCTGCGAAGTTTGGGAATTGATAATACTAAATGATATCCGTTTTGATTGCATGTTTCACTAAAATAATGAAAACCTCGTATATTTAGTTTAGATGAAAATTAGTAGTTAGTGAAAATAGATCACTAATTAGGACTGAGTCTATTCTAGTAGTAACCACTACTAGCAGAGTTTAACAGGTTTGAATTCAGAGTTTTCCGTCTCTTGGACTGGTTGCCTAACCAAGGTTAAAGAACCCAGTCTGTCCTACTTTTAGTCATAGCTGGAGGAAGAGCAGTTGTATTCATACGTTTTCCAAGGGTATTAGCGCTATGTGAACTGTAACTTCGTCAAGGATTTGAACTCGGGTCGACGAGTCCATTTTTTACGACTCTATCCATTACACCACGGCCTCCAACTAATAAAGTAAGTAAAGTCGTCGGGGCGGCCTAATGTCGGTATCAGCGAATCAGCGAGGGAGCATATCCCTTTTCAATAGCGCTAGACCAAGGAGATTGTTTTTGCGTCTGAGGTGGAGCGCCACACCTACCATCAGCTCCTTACTTTACCACACAGATCCCTGTGCTACTCATACGCTGAGTTGGCGAAGGCCGGTATCGAACTAGAACTTTGTGGTTTCTAGCCGAGCCTCTACCGACTGAGCTAACCCCGTTTTATGAATAAATTGGTTGGAGTGTAACTCATTTGTGGGTAAAATTGTACATACATACATACTTATAAATATGATAAGAATTTTAGTAATAACCACAAGGTTCTGGGTTCGATACCGACCCTCTCCAACTTAGCGTATGCCTCAATAGTGACTTAGGCCACCGCGACGACTTTAAAAAAAACCATAACTTCAGTGTAAATAATCATGAAAATAGTAATAATTGCAACGGGTTAGCTCAGTCGGTAGAGCGTTCGGCTAGAAACCATAAGGTTCCTAGTTCGATACCGGCCCTCACCAACTCAGCGTATGAGAGCACAGGGATCTGTGCGGTAAAGTAAGGAGCTGATGGTAGGTGTGGCGTTCCACCTCAGACGCTAAAATAATCTCCTTGGCCTAGCGCTAGTGAAAAGGGGATAGACTCCCTCGCTGTATGGCTCATACCGACATTAGGCCGCCCCGACGACTTTTACTTTTTACTTTATGTTCCCAATAGTTTTCTATTGCATGCTCGATTCTAGAAAGAAAAAAAAAGAGACGTTTTATTTCTTTTATTATCTCCGATTTTCATTTAATTTTGATAGCAAACAAGAGAAATATTGAAATCCTGGTATCTTTAGTTTAGAAGAAAATTAACTTTTTATAAATGAATTGACTGGGGTTTAACTTATTTGTGGGCAAAATTGTACATACATACTTAGAAATATTATGAGAATTTTAGTAATCTATGATAACTTCAGTGTAAATAATCACAACAGTAGTAATAATTACAATATTATTATAAGATTATGTTCCCAATAGTTTTCTATTGCGTGTTCGATTCTAGAAAAAGAAAAGAGACGTTTTATTTATTTTATTATCTCCGATTTTCATCTAATTTTGATCGCAAACAAGAGACGACAGAAGTTACACTCACTCAACGCATAGCTACGCACAGATGCCGACTCACGCAAAATGTGAATTACAGTCGTCGTCGTGATAGTCGTCGTAGCAGTAGAGACGCAGTATCACTAGTGAAAAGAAACGAGTCGGCTTCATTTGGAACCGAAGAAGAGTGTTAGAAGAAGTGAAAGTTTCTAAAGGTAAAAAAAAGAAAGAAGAATAGAAAAAGAAAAGAGGGTTTTAGTGAGCGATAGCAGCGGAGAAGAAGAAGAAGAAGAAGAAGAAGAAGAAGAAGAAGAAGAAGAAGAAGAAGAAGAAGAAGAAAGTGATGGCATTGCATTATCATAGCATCAGCCTTATCGTTATCGAGTAACTAGCTCTTCGTCGAGATCACTTTTCCTCACGCCGATCTATTTGCTATAGAATATCATTGTCTCTCGACCGTTCAGGCTGCGTTTGGCCATCGTTACAGCTACACCTGCATCCACGTTCGTCTTCATCTCGCTCTCTACTTTAGAAGTAAAGAAGAAGCGAGGCGAGAGAAATAACAGCAGAGAGAAAGGCGGTAAAGAATTTTTAGAGAGGGGGATTGATATTCTCAATGAACGCGTCAAACGGAGAGAGGCGCTTGTTTGGATGGGGGTAAAAAAAGAAATAAAGAAAGAAAAAAAGAAAAAGGAAAACGAAAAAGAGAACAATGTGAATGGAACATCTTTGCTCTGGCTGCTGTGTAAACTCGATTGGATTTTAAACACAAGTTAGCGTATTTTATCAACTTCGGTGGTGAATCCATTTATTACTAAAAAAAGATTTTTTCTTTCTTTTTCTATATATATAATTTTATTGGGTGGAACGTTTATTATGGTAGATAAAAATGAGGCAGCAGTCACAAACGGTCGATTGAGTAAGGAAATCTATACAAGAGTTGTAATGGGGCGGGACTAGTAACTTTGTTTCATTCAGAAGTGCTTTTAGATTCAGTACGAGCAGGAATGAAATGAATTAGCAGAGAAAGAAAAAGGATATATATATATATATAAAAAAATCACATGGTGTTCGTTTGTGTAAATAAACTTGAAAAAAAATTCTTACAATGAATTTCTACAATTTCATACACAGTAACAGCAACATATCTTCATTTTTTTTCTTTCTTTTATACTTATGTTGCATTTTTATGGATCATCTTAGCCTATTTATCTTGTAAACTTTCAAGAATTTTTTTTTAATTTTTCAAAAAAAAAAAAATTTTTTTTTTTCAAAAAAAAAACAATTTTTTTAATTTTTTATTGTTTTTTTTTTTTTTTTTTTTTTTTCATTGTTTTTTTCATTATTTTTCATTGTTTTTTCATTATTTTTTTGTTTTTTTTTTTTTTCATTATTTTTTTTTTTTTTTGTTTTTTTTTCATTATTTTTTTTTTCATTATTTTTTTTTTTCATTATTTTTTTCATTTTTTTTTTTTGTCATTTTTTAATTTTTTTTCTGTCCAAGAATTTTTTTTAAAGTTTTTTATATTTAAACAAAGTTCTCATAATATTTCTCATACAAAAAAATTTTTAAAAAAAAAAAATTTTTGTTCTTAAAAAAAAAACTTAAAAAATATTTTCATTTTAAGAAGGTGTTTTTCACCTAAAACTGTCATCTTAATTTTATTACCAACAATTAAAATCAATTTAAAATCAGTTTTACGAGATAATTGTTATGATTAATTAATTTAAGTTTAAAATGACTGTTTTTCTTTAATTTATTTATGGTTATTCATGTTTACTATACTTGTTTGATTCTATCCATTTCCATATGTCCGTGGAACTGACAGTTCCAGAAACTCACAGAATAGCTTACATAAGTTTCAAATGAAGATTTATAAACATACTAGACGATCTGTGAACCCGTTCGGTTCCCGGTGTGACGGCGAACCATGATGATATTGATGCTGCTATTTAGGAAGGGTTGAAGGATTCTGATTTGCATTTTATAGTTATATTCAATATCTCGCAGGATTATCATTCATTTGCAAACTAGACTGGAAATTGCTTTATTTTATTTTATTTTTATTTTTTTGGTTTTAAGATTTTATGTGTATTACTCTAATACAAATCTCGCTGTTGCGTGCCATTTTTACCGGGTTTCGGTCACACACACAAACACACACACACACACACACATATATATATATATATATATATAAACATGATGATAAATTTAATGATATACTAAACGACTTGTGAAGCCACAGGGTTCCCGTTGTAATAACGGCCCACAATGATGCTGATGCTTCTGTTTACTAAGGAGAAAATGATTTTAATTTACATTTCGTATTCATTCATTCATCGGCATTGCAGTCTCGGAAGACGATATAGTTCTTGTGTCCCTGGAGTTACAGCACCTCTTGTGACTGTGAGTCCAATGTTCGAAAAACATTCTCGACCACAGATGTCACATGTGAACGCGGTCCCTGAAGATGTTGATGTGCTGGTGCTTGTTGCCGCCGCTTTCTTCTGGGCCTCTTGGCTTCATGGTCTTGTGCCAGGGTGTAGTTATCTGCATTATAAATTAGCACGAATGTTTACTATAGGAAATTATCATTCAATTGCAAATTGTACTGGAAATTGCTGTATTCTCTAAGTTAGAGCACTGCATGTGCATTGCTCTAATGAAAATCTCTCTAAGGTGTGCCGTTTTTTCTAAATTTCGGTTACACGCATATATGCAAATATAATGATTATTTGAATGATATTAGATTATTTTAATGATATATAGATAAATCTACCATGTTTCGCTTAGTATAGCACAAGTCTTGTAGCCATTTATCTTATTTTAGCCCAAGGTTAAGAAAAGGAAGTGTTTATTTGATTCGACACAAGGCTACAAGTATAGGTCACCTAGTGAGGATCGAACTCACTACTCAGTGAGACTAGCTTCCTAACAATTCGCCCACAACGAGATGTCCTTCTAGGAAGTCTTGTATGCTACAGAATTTGCTAATATGTACGAAGGTTAGTAAAAAAAAGTAATGCCATTTTTTTGGGACAGGTATCATTACCAATACAGGAACATGTGTCATACATCAAAATGAAGCCTGTCCTCTGTGGATCACATCCCTACTTCTCTACATAGTCACTTTTTCTCTCAATAGCAATGTTCCACCCTCGAATAAGAGCATGATATCCCTGTCCCGTAAAATTCTGTTGACTGTTCTTTGAGCCACTTCTTCACTACAGATTTCACATCTTCGTCATTGGAATAATAATGTTTGCCTCTCAAACCATCTGTCATGGGACTGAATAGATGATAGTCTGAAGGGGTTAAATCTGCTGAGTATGGAGGAAGCGGTAAAGTTTCCCACCTGAATGAGGCAATTTTCTCCCTTGTCCTGATGGTTGTGTGTGGTCCAGCATTGTCATGCAGAAGGAGGATATTGTCTATTGGCAAGTTGGCTATTAATCGTCGGATTCTTGCTCTGAGCCTCGTTAGGGTCTCATTGTAGGCCTTAGTTTTAAAAAAAAACTTCATATAAAATAAAGAAAATGGTATTACTTTTTGACCAACAGCACAAATCTTCATGACTCTTCTTTGTTACCCGTCCCTATCTGCCATCGCTCTTGTCAGGTCCTCTGCACAGCATCCAGTATTCCCGCAGAGCTGATTGATGTAGATTTTTGCTGGCTGACCCGCACTGATGTGTCCATGTGTAGGTGCCCATGAGAGAAGGTCACTTATGAGCTCGTCCTTACTTCTCCAGAAGTTCTCAGTATGTCTTGTTCATCTTACTTGGATGGATTTAGTGATGGGAGGCAAGTGGCCGTAGAGCTGCTTTTTCGTGGAGTGCTGCTTCCAGGATTTGTTCAAGACAACACGCAGCTTCCTTGTATAGTTTCCATCTAGATTTTTCTCCAAGCATTGTGTTAGAGTCCAAGTGGTGCAGCCATAGAGTAGCAACGGCACTGCTACAACTGGAAGAATTCTCACTTTACCTTATCAGAGAGGAAAGTGCTATGTTTACCTTTTGTAAATGATATAACATTATTTTTGTTCATTTTTTTTCTGGTAAAAAGAAAGAAAAGTAAAAGAAATCTTCCCAATTAGGCGGACAATGCTTATCAACAATTAAATACTCACACACACATACACATATACGCACACACACACGCACAGATACACACACACACACGCACACACACACACATAAATATATATATATATATATATATATATATATATATACACACACACACACATATATATATTATATTATATTATATTATATATATATATATATATATATATAGAGAGAGAGAGAGAGAGAGAGAGAGAGAAAGAAAGAGAGAGAGAGAGGAGAGAGAGAGAGAGAGAGAGATTGAAGCGGGCTATTAGAAAGGGTAATTTTCAACCCAGCAATATTCAAAGAAGTTCCAACATGTAGTTTATGTGGAAGAGTATGTCTCTCCAGTGCTGGCCTGGTGAGTCATCAGAGAAAACACAAGGATACAGTGTCAAATGCTACTGGCATCTAACTATGATGAAAAAAAAACCAACAGGAAATGGTCTTACTCGAACACGAGTTGACAGCCATTATTATTATATACATATTAATAACTATAATGTGGGTGTTATATCTATTAGTAAATAGTTCCCAGTGACGTGGATAAACACATATCTAAGTTGTGACTGCGTTGACGTGGAATCCACGGTGCTTGGTTACTGACAGTTTCTCGCCTATGCGATTATTCAAACCAAGTCTAGGCGAGAAATTGTCAGTAACTAAGCGCCGTTGACTCCATGTCCACGCTACACAAGTTCGGGTAGCGTGTACATAGAGTCAATGTATTACGTAAAATCTATGTTTGTTAAAACTGTTTTAGTTCGAAACAGGACAAATAATAAGCATCAGATGTTCCTTCGTATCAGTTCTATCTAAGGTGTACGCAGAAAACTTAAATTCTAATATACTTTTTAAAACTCTTATAAATCTGAAATATTGATTATTTGAATTGAGACGCTCGTGGCGTAACGGTTATCGTCATAGAAAATAAACTCGGCGACCCCAGTTCAAACCTTGAACAAGGTTATTTTTCTGAATATTTGAGATGAGACTTGATAATTTGTATTATTTAGATTATTCAGACTATTGTCCTCATCTTTATTGTTATAAACATAACGTTTCAGCCGATGTGTCCCCAGCCTTCTTCAGGTGTTTCTTGTCAAACTCGGGAGTTCGACAAGAAACACCTGAAGGCCGGAGGACACATCGGCCGACACGTTGTGTATGTAACAATAAAGATGAGGACAATAGTCTGAATAATCCAAATAATACAAATTGAACAAGGCTGTTAGCATTTCACATAGCGTTAATACTCTTAAAAAAGGTATGTATCCAATTTTTCTACCCCACCCAGCTATGGGTAAAGAGTACGCCAGACTGAACTTTTTCACCTTGTTCTGGCAACTCTAGAAGAAAAAAAACAAACTCTGAATTAAAACCAGCTGTGCTCCGTTTAAAAATAAACCTTGTGTTGCATCTGTCCGATGCGACGGTGTTTGTTTAGTTTGGTTTCTTTGATTAATTGCATATCAACCTTCATGGGATATTTAATGCCAAAGCCATCCTTGTAGAAGAACAGTAGATGTACTATCTATCCTATAACTGATAGAGGCATGAGGGGATTCATACCTTTCCCAAAGGTATTAGTCAGAAAGTGAACGTAATAGCTCGACTGAAATTCGAACTCGCTTACTACGATGTCGCAGTCCTGCATGTTAGCCACTACGCATCCCTCGGGGATATTTGGTAAATACATACCCTACAAAAACTACCGAACGATTTAATAATATTTGTAAGAGAGTTGTCTCTTTATTTAAACTAGACAATCATAAAAACCCATCTGCATGAGAATCGGTCAATGTCTGTTCTTAAAAGAAATCTTCCCAATTAGGATTGAGTTAGAGTTTTGTTTAACGGCATATCAAACTTGTGGGTCATTTAATGCCAGAAAAGGTTATTATGGATTTCAGTCTTTAAAGTAGTGGTTTTATGGGGGTATTCGCTTATGTTTTGTTAGATCTTGTTGAAAAGGTTGCTTTTTTTTTTTTAGAAAATTTAATGTCTTCTGGGTTTGTATTTTTAAAGAGGTCTTTTAAGTTTGTTGTCTGATAGTATTTGGTGCGGATTTGTCTAAGGCTGTTACAATTTAGGAGGATGTATTTGATTGTGAAATGTACTTTGCATATTGGGCATACTGCGACGTCCTCCCTTTTTTTTAAAGTGAGAATGGGTGAAGTGGGTGTGGCCAATACGCAGTCTGACGAGTATTACTTTTTCTTTTCTGTTTTTTTTTGTGTGCAGCATGGATAATGTTTATCAACAATTAACACACTCACCCCCCCACACACACACACACCATATTATATATATATATATATATATATATATATATATAAAGTAAAGTCGTCGGGGCGGCCTAATGTCGGTATTAGCCAATCAGCGAGGGAGTCTATCCCCTTTTCACTAGAGCTAGACCAAGGAAATTGTTTTTGCATCTGAGCTGGAGCGCCACACCTACCATCAGCTCCTTACTTTACCGCACAGATCCCTGTGCTACTCATAACGCTGAGTTGGCGAGGACCGGTATCGAACTAGGAACCTTGTGATTTTTAGCCGAACGCTCTACCGACTGAGCTAACCCGGCCCATATATATATATATATTAATAATGATAATATGTGTGTTATATCTATTAGTAAATAGTCCCCAGTGTCGTGGATAGAGCATTTATATTTAAGTTAGAATTGCGTTGACGTGGAGTCAACGGCACTTGGTTACTGACAGCTTCTCGCCTATGCAATTATTCAAACCAAGTCTAGGCAAGAGATTGTCAGTAACCAAGCGCCGTTGATTCCATGTCCACGTTACCCTAACAACGTAGCGTGTACATGGAGTCAATGATATTTTGCTCTGTGACTTCGAGAATAAGAGCCCAAATTGAGCTCTGTAAATTACAAGTGAAAAACTACTACGTCGTGATGAAGATTTCTTCATTCAATCTTTGGATTATATATATATATATATATATATATTATATATATATATATATATATATATATATATATATATTTAATATACTAAACTTTATGGTAAATCCTCGCGGTGAGAAAAAACCCAGCAAATAGTTTGATTGTAAAAATATACTACCAAACATCAACCGGGAAGAAAAACATTTTTGGAAAAAAGAAAAGACCAAGATAATCGTACGAACAAAAAATAATCTATTAGTACAATACTTTGGCCAAAAGAAAAAACAATTTATATGCATATATATATATATATATATATATAAGATATATATATTCATACAAACCTCCAGGAGACTAAAGCTAATAAGTAAAAAGTGCTCAATACCTAAGTAGAGCAAATAATAAAGATTTATATATATATATATGTCTTCGCGTATGCTTCTAAATTATTTAGTTAAGAATTAATGGAAAAAATGAATGAATAAATGGAATCAAAAATGAATGAAATAAATGGAATAAATGAAAAAATCTTTTCCAAATGATCTCTCTTAAAAGAAAAAATATTAATGTAATGCTTCAATAAAGAGTCCAGTAAAAATGAAGAAAGCTTTTCCATTAGGGACTACTCTTAAAAAAAATATTCTTTTAAGAGAGGTCCTTTGGAAATTTTTTTTTTTTTTTTTTTATTTATTCTATTCATTTCATTCATTTTTATTCCATTCATTTATTTTTCCATTAATTCTTAACTATATATATATATATATATATATTATATATATATATATATATATATATATATATATATATCGCGTGAACTTGTCGTTTTAATCATAGACTCTTAATATCAGTTTATAATGAGTTCTAGAAAGAAAAGTTAATAATATATAAATTAACATTACTGTCTTCATGTACTATTTTCAGTTTATTTATTCATTTCCATATGTCTGTGAACTTGATAGTTCTAACACACACATACATTTAATTAAAAAGAACTAGCAAGACCTGTGGATAAACAACGGTATAATCATTTAATTATTACAACGTTCTTTATGTTCCCTTAAAAGCTGTTGCTAATAGTTCAATATGTAAAAAGTATGATAATCTTGATTTAACTATTTCTCACTCGTTTTTCTTTCTTTCTTTCCTTCTTTTCATCTTTTCATTATGTTCGATTGAAACAGAATAGCGTTATCGCTTCTTTGCGCTCACCTTTCTCTCTATTTCCCCCTCCTTTCTTTCTTTCTTTCTTTCTTTCTTTCTTTATTTATTTATTTCTTATTATATTTTCTGTGTAGCATATCCTTCTTGTTCCATTCCTTAAAAAACGGAATGGTCCATTATTTAGACTCTCATAACAAATACGAATTCGGCGGATAAGCAACACCAGATAGTTAGGATTTAAATTTTTCCATTTAACCTTGTACGGTTTAGAGGATCTTATTTTTAACAAGAGAGAGTCACAAGATGATAACGGTCGTACAATTAAGGAACACGTGTATTAATATATAGATTCTAGACTACCCATGAACCATCTGGATTCCCGATGTAAACAACGGTTCATGATGATATAGGTGTTTCTATTTAGGAAGGGGGAAATGGTTCTAATTAGTATTTCATAGCTGTACTCGTTATATAGAGAATTTAAGTATAGAAAAGGACAACCAAAGTGACCCCTCAAAAACACAAATACGCAAAATCATCCACTTTCAAATTGAACTGTAACTTGATTTATTGTCAATGCTCGTGCATTGTACGTGTATTGGTCTGTGTATATATATATATATATATTATATATATATATATATATATATATATATATATTAACGTTAAACTTTCATATAAAAAGTGATGGTAAAACGTATAAAAAAACTGTACATTACTAAAGTTATCATTATATATATATATATATATATATATATATATATAATATATATATGCTTGTGTATGTGAGTGTTTGCGTGCGCGCATAACTCTTTATGTTTGCGCGCACGAGTCTCCGTGTTTGCCCGCGCGCTACTCAGTGTGTGTGTGTGCCCGCGCGACTCCGTGTGCACGCGTGTATGTGTGTATGTGTGTGCGTGCGTGTATTTATGTGTGTGTGTGTGTGTGTGTGTGTGTGTGTGTGTGTGTGTGTGTTTAACATTTTTTATATTAACAGAATAATAGGTGCACTGGGATTGGACGATAGTTTTCCCTTAGCTTCATCTATTTATTTCATCATAGTGGGACGCTCGTCAAGTCTAAAGAACGAATGTTGGTATGGAGTTAACGGTTCCAGGACAGAAATGGTTATTATATATATATATATATAAATATATATATATATATATATATTTGTTATTTCTTTACTTATATATTTGCTCTGTGACTCTAACATTAAGAGCACACATTGAGCTCTCAAATTGCGACAGGTTTTTTTAAATAAAACTCTTGTGTCGTAAGGAAGATTTCTTCTCTGGACTTTTGGATTATATATATATATATATATATATATATATATATGAATTAAAGTAGCTTGGACATGGAGTCAACACCTGGTTGCTGACAGTTTCTCACCTATCTTCAGACCAGTAGTTGGTCTGAAGATCACATAGACGAGTAACTGTTAGTAACAAAGAGTTGACTCCATGAAATATAAAATATAAGCGCTATATCAATGACATTGAGCATTATCTGCTTAGAAATATAGCAAACATATTATTCACTATATATATATATATATATATATATATATATATATATATATATATATATATAATATACCAAACTTATTGGTAAATCCTCGCGGTGAGAAAAAACTCGGCAAATAGTTTGATTGTAAAAATATACTACCAGACATCACCTGGGGGAAAAAAAATTTGAAAAAAAGAAAGAAAAGACCACGATAATCGTACCAACCAAAAGTAATCTATTGATACAATACTTGGCCAAAAGAAAAACAAATTATATGCATATATATATATATATATATATATATATATATATATATATACTCATGCAACCCGCCAGGATATACTAAAGCTAATAAGTAAAGAGTACTCAATACATAAGTAGAGCAAATAGTAAAGATAAACCTAATGAGTCAGATAACCTACTAAAGGTTTCGCTTAGTGCTATTCAGGGCTAAGATCCGACGATTATATTTATATTTGAATTAAATAGTATGAGGTTTTTCAGAAATCAGTTATTAAGGGAAAAAAATAGTCTAAGTTTGTCAGACAGGAAGTGATTGTTACATAATATCTATTTGAACATTTCCCGTCCCGTTTTTTTTTTAATATTTGAATTTTTTTTAAATATTTGAATTGTTGATATTATTATCATAAAGAAGTTTTTTTTATGTGGACGTATCAGAAGAGAGAATTCTCATTTGGAGTATTCTTTTCTATTCGATTTTCTCAGTGTTTTGTAAACATTATTTGATGAGACTAGACTCATATTGAGTCTCCGGTCGAAATAAATTTATTATAGTCAAATGACGGTTTGTTAAGTTTTCTTTCTTTGAAATTTATATATATATATATATATATATATATATATATATATATATATATATATACGTAAGATGTTGGAAGCAGACGCATTCTAGGTATAAACAAATTAATTAGAAAAGCGAAAAGCGAGGTATACGAAATAAATCATTGAAACTGAAGCTGTATTTACCAAGACAGTAATGAATAGTAGATTACACGTTAATTCTCATAAGAATTAGTCCACTCCAGCGAGTTTTCATTGGTCGAAGCACCCCTGAACAATTCCTTTTGATATGAGATGAAACTGCGTTGTCATATTCTTAAATGTCCTCCGCATTTTCAAATCTTCCCATTGAGATGAATTTTCCGTTTCCGAAAGAGGAATAGTTTAGATTTGGTTTGGTTTGTTTTGTTTTACGGTATATCAACCCCGGTGAGTCATTTAATGCCGACTAAGTTGTGAAATAAATTCATTCTTAATGCATAATACAATTTTGTTTATCAACTCATGTTTTTCTATTCAACCCATATATGGTACCCTAACAGGTACTACCACTCCGGGTCAGACTGGACCTGGGAGCAATGGTGATGAAGGGGTGCTCCACATTCCCCAAACCTCCAGAACTGGAATCTCACCATCAGATAGAGTTTAACGTCATTCCCAGGACATGTAGACCCTCAGCCACCACCTTCTAGCACACATATGATAAAAAGGGCTGGGGCTTGCCATAAGGGCAATAGGGTTGGGGCAATCATATGGGTGCTAGGGCTTGACGTGGCCAGCCGATTGATCGGAGGGGGCCTCTCCGACCGCCCGTCTAGCCCAAGAAAAACCTAAAGTGGAATATTGCAAGTCATGGACTGCTCAGCCACCTGGGTTCTATCCTTAAGCATCACGGGTCGCCAGCCACGGCCAACAGGTGGCCCCATTGGGGAGTCTTACCCCTCTGCAGAGGTGCAGTCGGTGCATTCTAACGCCCCAGCCGACAGGGCGGGAATAGTTTAGAGTTTAGTCTGGTGACTATGGATAGTGTTGCACTTTCACAGACCTGTTTTTCACCAAAAGCCACAGTTTTAAAAAGTATCGGATTGGCTTCACAGATTCTAACACTGAAACATCTAGACGTCTAGGCAGTAAAATTTTAAGATTGATTGATTAATCTGAACGGCACGTCAAACTGTCTGGGGTTATTTTATGCTTCGAGGTTAGGAAATTGTATTAGGTAATTTTTTGCATGCGTTTATATGATATCAGGTATTTCTAATACAAATAATGTCCTTTCGGTCCATAGATGAGACCCTAACAGGTACTACCAATCCGGGTCAAATGGTTTGGTTGGTTTAGTTGGTTTGTTTTACGGCATATCAACCCTTTATGGGCCATTTAATTCCAAATCAAGTCATTTTGATAAACAAAGGACTCATGTTGATTACAGTACCTGTTATTGCTTAAATAGTCACCCAATTAACCGGGCCAGAAGGCAATGAAGGATGAGGGGCATTTTCTGTGGCAACGTGCTGGACTGCGATATCGTAGTGAGTGAGTGAGTTCGAACTCTCTTCGTCCAATTACATTCACTTTCGGGCTAATGCCCTTGTAAAAGGTATAAACCCCTCCCCCATCTATGGGTTAAATAATACTATTATTGTTCTTTTATAATAATAACTTTGGCATTAAATAACCCACGAAGGTTGATATGCCATTAAACAAAGAAACACAACCGATGAAGGTTTCAAATTCAGTTTAAAAGAGTTTCATAATTTGCTTGAAGCTTGTGTTTTATATTGGTTTGGGAGGCTATCCCAATCCACGTGTAAAGAAAAATGAGGTAACTATGATGTTGTTTGTATACCTTTCATTTATTCTTAATATTTCGGAATAAAGATCCCTTCGTCTGTAGATTTCTGAAAGTTAAATCTGGAGCTGTTACCTTGCTGCTAGGACCTGCCCATTCTGTTGTATGCCTGGTGATATCTTCCAAATTCTCTACGTGTGTGTATATGTGTAAGTCTGTGTGTGTTTGTGTCTGTGTCTGTATGTCTGTGTGTGTGTGTCTGTCTGTCTGTCCAGTAATGTCTTAGTATCATTCCAGGTTAGGCCTAACCTTATTATTATTATTATTATTATTATTATTATTATTATTATTATTATTATTATAAGGCAGGTCTTAGTAGTGTGTTTATTTGTGAGTGTGTGTTCTCCAGTTTAGTCTTATACCCAAGACACCCCTTTTTTAGGGGGTCTTAACCCTCTGCAAGGGAAACTGTCAGCATATTCTAAGCCTCACAGTGGTTTACATTTCTAGTATCGATAGTTTTTGATCACACCTGGTAAGTCCAGTGAAAACAATAAATTTATTTTAATAGTTACTGAAAACGGTATTTAGCGAAATATGTCGACTGGAAATTGTATACTTATTTTAGCGAAATAATGCATTGTAAATTTATATTATCAATATTTTACCGTCTAACACCATTATTAAATAGATAATTACTGGAAATAAAGTCTGAACTGATATTAATAAATTCTCGTCATGTTTTCTGTTGATCTGGACAGCACATTGTGGCTATGCTTTCCACAATTCTTTTATGTAATTCATTGGTACAGAGATAAATTAATTTTATACTGAATTTTAAGAATAGAATAAATTTAGTTTTCAGAGGACTTACTTTTAATTCGTATATATATATATATATATATATATATATATATATATATATATTCGTTCGAACAACTACCAGTTCCTACTACCTACCACTACCAATTTTTATGCTACTGCTCGTTTTCTTTAAAAACGAGACTCCACGAAATATACCATCAGTTTCCAACCTGGAGATGGCAGATCGACATGCCGAAAGCGCTCGTAGAGACACCTTTGGTGGATTACTACACCAGTTCCACCCTGACACCAAAAAGATGGCCAGACACCTTGAAAGGATTGAACAGAAACTCGTACGACAGGAATCGTCACTCGAGTTCAACCAAACATATATATATATATATATATATATATATATATATATATATATATATATATATATATATGTGTGTCAAAAAAGTTCAAAAAATTATGTGCTTCCCTTTCTATAGTTGCATATTCTACCGGAAGGGCGCTGTTTATATTTATGATAAGAATCAATTGTACATTGATCTCTCAATATGGACTATACTAAACAAAAAAGGTCCTGCTTAGAATCATTCCTGACACCAACTAACCTGGTTATTTACTTATATATATATATATATATATATATATATAATATATATATATATATATATATATATATAAGTCCCCAGAGTGACCTAAAATCGATATCAGCCAGACAGCGAGTGTCTCCCACTAGCACTAGCACTAGAAGAAAGAGATAGCTTTTTTAGCGTCTTCGGTGGAAATCCACATCTACCATCAATTCCTCACTTTACCACACAGATCTCTGTGCTACTCATACACTGAGTTGGTGAGAGCCGGTTTTGAACCAGGAACCTTGTGGTTCTCAGGCGGACGTTCTACCGACTGAGCTGAACCGGCTCTATGGCACAATATCGTTGATAGAGCATGTATATATAAGTTAGGTTAGCGTAGACATGAAGTCAACGGCACTTGGTTACTGTCAGTTTCTCGTCTATGCGATTCTCAATTCATATTTACATTTTTGCTTAGTTGTTTCTAAGGGTTTTTTCATTGTCCTTTTTTATTTTATTTTTCATTAATTTTCTTATGTTATACTTAAGATGTTTTTAAAACTTTTTTTATTTCAAAGTCTTATCCTATTAGGATAAAGAACTTGTTATGGTTTTTATGAATCCTTTTCTCTGACTAAAAAAAAAGATACATTTTTAGTTTTACGAGCAAAAATATGCACCATCAGGCGCAAGTATTTCAGTTTTAATGAATATATATATATATATATATATATATATATATATATATATATATATATATATATATACTATAGTGTGAGATGGTCACTGTTTCAGCTTTTGCTGGAATGGTGTACCAAAGGCAGTATTATTGGTAGAGTGCTCAATAAAAAATAGAGCTGTTATATAATGTAATAAGATAAATATATAAAGGTTTTACATATCTATTTATTAGGTGACAAAGGAACGTTCACTTTGTCACCTAATAAATATATTTATCTTATTATATATATATATATATATATATATATATATTATATATATATATATATATATCTGTGTGTGTGTGTGTGTGTGTGTGTGAAGAGATGGAAGTGAATCCGACGGTATGTAGTATATTAGGAAAATTGAAAAAACTTTGGTTTAAATAAATTGAGTGGTAAGTTTATTAGCCGATGCTGCAGTGTTTCGATCTATTAATTAGATTATCTTCAGAGCATTTGCTGATATAAGGAAAGGTAATAAAAAAAATGTATCACAGGATAACGAGAAAAACTGCGATAGTACTTGATTATCAGTCTGTTCAAAATTTGAAGTTTGAAGAAAGAACGCAGGAAATGTGGACGGTTTGAAATATGACGTCAAATATTCTTTATGGTGTGAGTATGAGTGTGTGTGAGTGTATGTATCGAAAAAAGACATTGTGCATTTTATAGGTGTTTTGTGTGTGTGTGTGGTGTGTGTGTGTGTGTGTGGTTGCGCGTGTGTGTATAAACAATTTTTTTTTTACAATAAACAACATATATATATATATATATATATGTGTGTGTGTGTGTGTGTGTGTGTGTGTGTGTGTGTGATGATCAGACACTGTTGAACAGGCACACACACATAAGCAAATACACACACACTCACACACACATAAACACCCCCCCACACACACACACACGCAGAGAATTTGTAAGACATGAGACAAAACCAAATGGACAGTAACTAGCAACAGGTTCAGTTTCGGAGATCTTCTGTAGAAGAGATTTTTATCTCGAAATATTAAGATTTAAAAAATTACAGGTTAACAAACAACACCATAGTTACCTTATTTTTTTTTAGACTCGCATTGTGATAGCCTTCAAAACCAACAACCAAACCAATATATATATATATATATATATATATATATATATATATATATATATATATATATATATAACACCTGTAAAATATATGCCCTGTGGGCGGGCCTCGAATACGGAGTAAGTGTCTAGAGTAAGACACTAAACTGTATCCGATGGTGAATCTCCAATTTTAGAGCTCTGAATAATGTGGAACCCCAGCTTCATTGCCGTTACTCCTAGTTTCACGTTGACCGGGTGTCGTAGTACTTGTTATGGTTCGTGTATATAGGTCAAATAGGATTAGTGTTAGATATGATTACTTGAAACTATATAGCTGTGTGTAAAAAGAAATAGTATTATTAAATGGAAATAGTTACTCGAAAAGATATAATTGTAACAAAAATGACCGCGGCATGAAATAACTCAACAAGTGTTGAAATGCCGTAAAAATAACTAATCAACTAACCTTTAAGATGCTGATGATAAATGTTAGTCAGCATTGGACAAAATTGCTATTAGAATTTAAATAATCTTAATTCATTGTGCTGGTTGGTCTTTTGAATATTACACTTCAAGACATCTCAGCAGGCAAGAAATGGTAACTTGAGGTGATCATCTCTATAATAAAAAATAGTAAAATACAACTGGGTTACATGGTAACAGTGTGACCAAAGTATTCCGATATAACAGATTAAATATTATATCTACGTATGTCAATGTATAATAAACAAAAATGTTGTATTTACAGTTTTCCTGCAAATATGATGTTCTAACAATTTTTACAAGTTACATTAATCTTTAACATTTTTTTTTTTGCACATGTTGGTTTTTCAAACAGCGATAGTTATGATTTTTTTTTAAATCCGCAATAGTTAATATCTTCCAGTAGTTTATACTGTGGCCTTAGTTTCGTATTTTGCCTGGGGAGTTGTCTGCCCGTTTAGTTTGCTAGTTCCTGCTAGGGGCCAGTTATATTTAAGCGGCTGGTTTGAACGTCTCTTCCTCTCTTTTTCCTGTTCCTCGACCTACGAGACACATGGGTTAGACTCTGGTCTACCCCCCTCTTGTTGGGGCTTTTGGCCCCCCTTACATTACTGTAAGTGATTTATACAGCATGGACTATTCTTAGTCTCATGTCAGTACTTTTATGTTTTTCCCTTCTACCTTTGTATGTATGTTTATGTACACCTATACTTTACCTTCAAGTATATATCCCTTTTAAATCTTACAATACCTACGAGTTGTGTCTAATCATTTCTGTTTCCTTTTTTGACACTAGCAGTAATAATTACCTTAACTTTCAAAGGGTCATTGTTGTTATCTGATTTTCTATGAGTATGAGTACAAATAAGTAACATTCGTTGTCTTCACATATTTTCATTGTCATAACCTTTTTAAATGTAGGATATTCTATATACATTACATATATAACCCCTTTATCTACCAGATCACCCGACGATCAAAATGCCAGACCACTCGAAAACGCACGAGATCATCAACTCTTATAAAATGATTTAGAGTTATATATCGGAATACTTTGGTATTTAGATAGTATTCTGATCCATCAATAATTTTAGTATACCAATATTAGGATATTTTGCATGAAACAAATAACAGGGAAAGGTAGTTTCAGGCCTTTCACAAGAGCATTTAAAAATGGTAAGAATAATAATTTAAGAGCGCATTTTTGGGAACTATTGGATGAATTACCCAACATTATATCAACAGGGGTCGGTTTAGCTCAGTCGGTAGGGCAACCGCCTAGTAATCACAAGGTTCCTTGTTCAACACCGGTCCCCGCCAACTAAGAGTATGAGTAGCACAGGAATCTGTGCGGTAAAGTGAGAAGCACCTCTGACGCCAGAAAACAATCTCCTTGGTCTAGCTCTACTGAAAAGGGGATAGACTTCCTCGCTGTCTGGCTGATACCGACTTTAAGCCACCTCGACGATTTTACTTTACATTTTATATGTACTGTGCAAAGATTCTTTCTTTCTATTTTTCTGATTGGATGATTTCAGAAGTAATGGTAAGAAAAATAATTAAGAGAATATTTCTTGAAATATCAGCCAAGTCTTCCCTACTATTTAGCTGGAAGAAGAGTAGTTGGATTCATACATTTCCCAACGATATTAGCGCTATGTGAAATGCATGCAGCCTATTCCAGGATTTGAACTCGGGTCGACGAGTCCATTTCCTACGACTTTAACCATTACACCACGCATCCCCCATTTTATCTGTATATAGATATTGTAATAATATGTGTTTTGTGCAAAAATGCATTTTTTTTTTGTTGTCTAAGGTTAAAGTGAAAAGATAAAACAAAAGAGATGCTTAAGGAAACATAACAAACAAATGATAAAGAATAGTTCAATAAACTGAGGTGATTTTCAACGAAGATGTCTACATTCTATTGGGTGCGCCAAAATGTCTTCCATATTTTAAACTGTCACTTGTTTGGTGCAAATGAAAATGTGGTAACGGTAGCTTCAACTAGCTAATTATTTTTTTGTTAAAATTTGATGTGAAAAGATAAAAAAACAAAAAACAAGTATGCTCAAGATGCATAAATAAATGAGTTCGAAGTAAACACAGGTGATTGTATAGGAATTCCGAGTAAATTTCTCGTATCCGTTTGTAGCACTGAGAAGTATGAGAGTGGGTCAAGAAGTCATACCATTTTGTTGGCTTGTTGGCTTGTTGTTCGAATCCTCCCGTCTACTAAAGACGATGGCATAGTGTCCACTTTTTATCCTCAACTGCGTGAGTGGCTGAACAGACCAATTTCTGAATGGCAATCTCTGGAGCAGTGACTGCAAACAAACAGTGATGCTTGCTGGAGTTGCTGTTGTCTCTCCTTCCTTCTGGCCCTCTTTTCTGTGGCGGCTTCTTTCCTCTCTTTTTCACTCCTTTTCGTTCCTTGTTTGACGAGGAGGCGCCAGGTCGCACGGTCTTCTGCACAAGCCTCCCATGTGTTGGTGTTGATGTGGCATGTCTTCATGTCCCTCTTGCAGACATTTTTAAAACGCAGGCGTGGTCTCCCTACCGGTCAGGTGCCTTCTACTAATTCGCCATACAGTAGGTCTTTGGGGATGCGGCCTTTTTCCATCCTCCTGACGTGACCAAGCCAACGCAGGCGTCTCTCGCAGATGATGGTGGGCATGATGTTCATGTTTGCTCGTTCCTGGACTTCTGTTTTGGGCACACTTTGTCCTGCCAGCGTATGCGTAGAATGCGGCGTAGGCATCTGAGGTGGAAATTGTCCAGTTTCCTTTCAAGTACGAGGGCGAGTCAAAAAGTAATGCCATTTTGTTTAGGACAGGTATAATTACCAACGCAGGAACATATACCATACATCAAAATGAAGCTGGTCCTCTGGATCACATCCCTACTACTCCACATAGTCTTCTTCACTACAGATTTCACTTCCACGTCACTAGAATAATGTTTGCCTCTCTAAATCTTTTTCATGGGCCCCAAGAAAGAGAGTTTGAGAGGCAAACATTATTCCAGAGATGAGGAAGTGAAATCTGTATTGAAGAAATGGCTCAAAGAACAGTCAACAGAATTTTACGGGGCAGGGATACATGCTCTCATTCGAAGGTGGGACATTGCTATTGAGAGAAACGATGATTATGTGGAGAAGTAGGGATGTGATCCACAGAGGATCAGCTTCATTTTAATGTTTGATATATATTGGTAATTATACCTGTCCAAAACAAAATGGCATTAAGTTTTGACTGACCCTCGTATCTATATTTTACTACATGTATTCCTTAATTGTACGACCGTTATCATCTTGCATTACCATATATATGAGACCGTCCAAATCATTCAAGATGAAATTTAAAATATTAATTAATGATTATCTGGTGTTGCTTAATCTGTTAATCTGTTTCAATCGAACATAATGAAAAGATGAAAAGAAGGAAAGAAAAAGAACGAGTGAGAGAGATTTGAATCAAGATTATTATACTTTTTACATATTGAACTATTTAGCAGTAGCTCTTAAGTAAACATATTAAACGTTGTAATAATTAGATTATCATAATGTGGTATATGCACAGGTCCAGCTAGTTATGTCATTATTATGTTTCGCTACATTTTCTGAAGAGAAAAAACAAATATTCTAGATTTCGCATTAGAAAAGACGATATTTTGAATTTTTAATAGGAAAAAATCAATGAAACAAACTTATGCTCTATTTCTGTATGAAATTTGTCGTTTTCGTCAATTCTTTTTTCTCTGAAACTCATCCATTTTTCTATTCTATTTTCATACGAAACGTATCGTTTTTTTTCTTTCTCTATTAACATACGAGATTTATCAATTATTTCTATTATATCCCTGTATGAAATTTACCCAGCTTTTTCCATTCTACAAAATTTATCCATTTTCTATTTTATTTCTCTACAAAATTCATGAATTTAAAAAAATTTTATTTCATTGAAATACATTTCTTTTTCTATTCTATTTCTCTGTGAAATTTACACATTTTTATTGTATTTCCTTACAAAATTTGTCCTTTATTTTCCATTCTAAAATATGAATATTATCCGGGGGTTTTTCTGAGTTAAAAAAATGTGTTAAAAAAAGGAGATTTAAAAAATTTGAATACCAAAAAGAATGAATGAAACAAACATCTTCAGGATGAAATAACCCAAGGATTGACACGCTCTAAAAATCAAACCAACAAAACAACTATTTTTTTCAATTCTGTTCCTCTACTAAATGTATCCTTTATCTACAATTCATTTCTCTATGAAATATATCCAGTTTTTTTTCCGATTCTATTTCTATACAAAGTTTATCCATATTCTGTTCTGTTCCTCAATAAAATTCATACTTTTTTTCTATTATATTCTTCTATGAAATTCATACATTTTTTTCTATTCTATTCCGCTATGAAATTTATACATTTTTCTCTATTCTATTTCTCTATGAAATTCATATATTTTTTCTATTCTATTTCTTTATGAAATTCATACATTTTTTTCTATTTTATTCTTCTATGAAATTCATACATTTTTTGTGTTCTATTCTTCTATGAAATTCATACATTTTTTCTATTCTATCTCTTTATGAAATTCATACATTTTTTCTATTCTATACTTCTATGAAATTCATACATTTTTTATTCTATTTCTCTATGAAATTCATACATTTTTTCTATTCTATTCCTCTATGAAATTCATACATTTTTTTCTATTCTATTCCTCTATAAAAGTCATATATTTTTCCTATTCTATGTAACTTATCCTTTACTTTTCTATTCTATTCATCAATAAAATTTCTCTATTTTTTTCTATTGAATTTCTTTAATAAATTCATCCTCTAATTTCTAGTCTATTTCTTGGTGGAAATTTATCAATTTCCCCATTAATCTATTTGTATATACTGATGACAAAGATTGTCGAACTTAGAAAATAAAATTGATGATTCACTGCAAAGATCATATCATCCAGGTCATTGGAAGTCTAAGCAAAATTAGAATGAATTGCTTTCAAATAACTGAAAATCTTTATCAAAATTATCTTAACACTAGCGAGACCTGTGAATATACCACAGGATGATAGTTTAATTATTACAACGTTTGATATGTTTACTTAAGAGCTATTGATTAATACTTCGATATGTACAACATGTAAAAAGTATGATAATCTTGATTTAACTCTCGCGCACTTTTTTCATTTTTTTTCCTTCTTTTCATCTTTTCATTATGTTCGATTGAAACAGATTAGCATTATCTCTTCCGCGCGCTCACCCCCTCTTTCTATCTTTCCACTACTCTCTTTCTTACTTTCTTATCATATTTTTCTGTGTAACATGTTTTCTTCTTCCGTTTATTTCTTTATAATAAAAAACGGAATGGTCCATTATTTAGATGAGATGACGACACTGAAAAGGAATAAGAATTAGGCGAATAAGCAACACCGGATAATCAGAATTTATATTTTTGCATTTCATCTTTGACGATTTGGATGGTCTCATTTTTAACCAAAGGTTGTTGCAAGATGATAACTGTCGGAAGATTAAAGAACAAGAGTATTAATATATAGATGGTATTGATAAGTTATGTCTCAGTCACGCTTAAAGCACCGGTTCTTGCTAGTTTACTTAATAACATTGACAATATAGAAGGGAATTTGATTTGTCTCAATTTTCTGTTCAATATTTCACAGTGGAAATTCTATAGTTTAATTAGTATCTATATATCAATACACTTATTCGTTAATCTTCCGACCGTTATCATCTTGCGACACCCTCTGGTTAAAAATGAGACCATCCAAATCGTCCAAGATTAAATGTAAATCCTGATTATCTGGTGTCGTCTACCCGCCGAATTCTTATTTCTTATGAGTGTCGTCACTTCAGCTAAATAATGGAACATTCCGTTTTTATTAGAAAGAAAGAAAGTATATGCTACTCAGAAAAATTATAATAAGAAAGAAAGAAAGAAAGAAAGAAAGGCGGTAGGGCAAAGATAGACAAAGGAGATGAGAGCGCGGAACTGATAACGCTAAACTGTTTCAATCGAACATAATGAACAGATGAAAAGAAGGAAAGAAAAAAAGAAAAAAAAAGAATGAGAAATAGTTAAAGGAAGATTATAATACTTTTTACATTTTGAACTATTTAGCAATAGCTCTTAAGTGAACATATCAAACGTTGTAATAATTAAATTATCATACTGTGGTATATCCACAGGCCCTGCTAGTGTATTAATAATACTATAGGCGCGCATTGTGTAATGGTTATCGTCGTAGGAAATGGATTCGGTGAGACGAGTTCAAATCCTGGACGTGTCTACCTTTCACATAGCGCTAATACCCTTAAGAAAGGTATGCATCCAACTATTCTCCCTCCAGCTATGGGTATATAGTAGGTCAGACTGAACTCTTTAATATTGGTTAGACAACCAATCTAGTAGGAATTCAAACCCTGCTTATGAAATTAACAATGTGTCAGAGCCTACTCGTGTGGTGGGGTTGACATATATATATTCAGCTTGGGCAGGTGTATTTCCGAGAAGCACAAGATCATCTGCGTAGACTGCTTCAGTGATAGGTTCTGTAGAATATCGCCTATTTTCTGCCTTCATTAGATCTAATGACGTTCGTAGTACGTAATGTAGGCGGATAATGAATAGGAATTGTGTTAATATATCTCCTTGTAAAACTCTTGACACAATGTTAAAAAATCATTGTCTCCCTCTAGCGAGAGAACCATTGTTTTCATGACTTTTTAGAGCATCATTTTTATATACTAATTAAATGATATTATTTTCAGATTCCCTTGGGGTTCCTGTTGTGGAAGCAATCCATGATAATAGTGATGCTTCTATTTAGAGAAGGATTCTAATTAGCATTTCATAGTTATTTCAAGAATTCTGATGATTAAAAAACGACTTTCAGCGTAACCCAACACAAACATCATTAAAAATTAGAATTATATATATATATATATATATATATATATATATATATATATATATTCAAACAAATTTGCTTAAACATAACATAATCCTCATTGTTTTGCAAGTTTTTCTTTTTTTCTTTCAAGTTTCCTTACAATTGTTAATATTTTGAAAGTTGTTAATAAATTGCCCGAAAATGTTATTATTAGTAGACCAAGTACTTTCGGTTCTTTTCCGAACCATTATGAAGGTATTTTATATCTGTCTAAACTATCATTTTCAAAACTGTTCAATATTTAAGTAAAACTTTCTTTTCTTTTTTTTTGTTACTGGGGTGACGCTAAATAACTGTGGCAGGTCATTTTTGAATATTTCTAATGAGTATATAAGACCCACCTACACTCAACACCTAACACATGTGGCATCGTTATCAGAACCTCATTGCTACACACCCCATCTGAGAGAAAAAGGAAGATCTCTGACCACCCTCTCCTTATTCACGACCTCCTAATTCACCAGTATGAAAATGTTCACCATTGAAGCAAGAATTCAATCCAACGTCATGAAGAAGTCTAACAGACCGAAACGTTACAACGTCGATATCACTACCTACAATAAACTTTTCTACAACATCCCGTGTTTGTCTACC
>CM042152.1:67278349-67285849 GCA_023376005.1 Doryteuthis pealeii | reverse complement strand
ATAATTGATTGATACGTACTGTCCTGGGAACGTTGTCATTTTCGCTTCAACTTTTACTTTCTACGCAACGCTATAATCTTGACGTCTAAAAACTGAAGTAAAAAGAAATAAAAATAGAAATGAAAAGTTACCACTCTAATCAAAGTTTATTTTTTGTTTATCTTTTTTTTTCTCCGGGGAATCTGCGATGTCTTCAATCTTAAATGTGGCAAAATAAATAAGTTATTTATTAAGCTTAGCTTAGTTGTGGCACAAGGCCAGAATATGAGGCACCTTGTGAGAATCGAACTCACTAACAATGGTCTGCTAATCAACGAGGGTGATTCAAAAAGTAATGCCATTGTCTTTATTTCATGCGAAGATTTTTTTATAAAACTAAGGCCTACATTGGAAACCCTAACAAGGTCAGAGCAAGATTACGATGAGTAAGACCTAACTTGCCAATTGACAATGTCCTCCTTCTGTGTGACAATGCTCGACCTAACACAAGCATCTGAACAAGGGAGAAAATCGCCTCATTTGGGTGGACAACTTTACCGCATCCTCCATACTCGCCAGATTTAGCAGTTAACAGATTTTTACGGGGCAGGGATACATGCTCTAATTCGAAGGTGGAACATGGCTATAGAGAGTGACTATTTGGAGAAGTAGGGATATGATCCACAGAGTTTCATTTTGATGTATGATACATGTTCCTGTATTGGTAATTAGAGCTGTCCTAAACAAAATGGCATTAATTTTTGACACATCCTCGTACATATGAGCTAATTGTACAGTCTGCAAGACTCCCTGGAATGACATCTCGTTGTGGGCGGTTTGTTAGGAAACTAGTTTCACTGAATAGTGAGTTCGATCCTCACTAGGTGACCGATACTTGCAGCCTTGTATCAAATCAAATAAACACTTCCTTTTCTTATCCTAGGGCTAAAATAAGAAATGCTACAAACTTGTGCTATACTAAGCTAAACATGGTAGATTTATCTATATATTATTAAAATTATCATTATGTTTGCATATATGTGTGTAACCGAAATCTAGAAAAACGGCACACCTTAGAGAGATTTTTACTAGAGCAACGCACTTGAAGTGCTCTAACTTAGAGAATATAGCAATTTCCAGTATAATTTGCAATTGAATGATAATTTCGTATAGTAAGCATTCGTGCTAAGACATAATGCAGATAACTATGAAATGTAAATTAAAATCATTTTCTCCTTCCTAAACAGAAGCATCAGGATCATCATGGACCGTCATTACAACGGAAACCCAGTAGCTTTATAAGTCGTTTAATATATCATTAAAATTACATGTCCTAAACAAAATGGCATTACTTTTTTACCCAGCCTCGCAACATAAAACAAAAAATCGTTTGAGTAATAGCTCGTAACTCGTAAAACTCGTAAATTAGGGCGCTCGTAAGTCAAGATACTACTGCATATGGAAGTTGTTGGCATCCGTTCGTCTACTAAAGACGATGGCGTAGTGTCCACTTTTTTTATCTGCAACTGCGTAGACCAATTTTTGAATGGCAATCTCTGGTGCAGTGACTGAAAACAAACAGTGATGCTTGCTGTAGTTGTTGTTGTCTCTCCTTCCTTTTGGCTCTCTTTTCTTTTCACTTTTACGTTCCTCTCTTTTTCACTCCTTCTCGTTCCTTATTTGACGAGGAGGCGCTAGGTCGCACAGTCTTCGGCAAAGCCTCCCATATGTTGATGTCGATGTGGCATGTCTTCATGTCCCTCTTTCAGACATCTTTAAAGCGCAGGCGTGTTCTCCCTACCGGTCGGGTGCCCTCTACTAACTCACCATACACTAGGACTTTGGGGATGCGGCCTATGTCCATCCTCCCGACGTGACCAAACCAACGCAGGCGTCTCTCGCAGATAATGACGGGTATGCTGTTCATGTTTGCTCGTTCCAGCACGTCTGTGTCGGGCACTTTGTCCTGCCAGCGTATGCGTAGAATGCGTATGGAAGTTAATGAACGGGATATAAGAGTGTGAGGGTCAAGATGTAGCAATATATGTATATATATATATATATATATATGTATATATATATGTATACATATATATATATGTATATATATGTATATATATATGTGTATATATATGTATATACATATATGTATATATATATATATGTGTGTGTGTATGTGTGTGTGTGTGTGTGGCTGTTTAATTTATTGTTGAGTTTTTTTAGGGTAAGGGTTTCAAAACGTAATATCCGTCTATCTTCATGGGTCTCGAGAATTCATATCATCATCATCATCGTGCTGACTGAACGAATTCTCTCTCTCTCTCTCTCTCTCTCTCTCTCTCTCTCTCTCTCTCCATTCTTCCCTATCGAACATTGCTCTTGGTAGGTTCACAGCCAGTGTTTGCACAGAGCTGATGAATGAATATAAGTCTTTGCTGGTCGGTAAACGCTGGTGTGTCCATGCGTGGAAGTCCACCGGTGATTGTATTTTATGAATTGGCCCCTGCTTTCCCATCAGTGCCCAGTGTGTCTTTTTCGTTTGACTTGGATGGCTTGTGAGATGTTTTGTGGGGTGCGGCTTCCCGGATTTTTTTCAAGACAGCACGCAGCACTCTTTTGTAGTTCCCATCTAGCTTGTTTTTTTATTGTTCCAGTCTTTTTTGTTATGCTTAATTGAACGTGTCTGTTAAAGCCATGATCTATTAAGCGCAAATGTCGTTCCACTGGGAAAAAAGTTTATAGTGAGTCAGAGATTTGATTCTCTATTTATAGTTGTTTATAGTAAAATTGAAAGGTCATTCTGATTTTTCTATATATTGTTTAGAGCAACGTTTGTATTCTAAAAGATAGATAATGTATTTTTTGCTGTTACAGTTTGGTTTATGGTTGATTTTAAAAGTCTTATTATTAACAGAATTAATAAATAAAGTCAGTGTAGTTGATGTGTTTACAGCTGAGTCTGTTTCTACCCTTGAATTGTTGACAAATCTTTATCATTTACTTCGTAGATTTATTTTCGGTAACTTTGTTGTTTTTATTACATTTATAATATTTTTAAAGTTATGATATATAAATATTCCCGGTTCTAGAAACATATCTTTTAGTCTGGGTTATATTTCAGGATTTTATGGTTACTTTTAATAATGTGTACTGACGAGGGAATGGTATTATTGAATGATGTTACCAAGGTTGACATTTCTTCTTTTTTATATAAGGGATTGAGATATGGATATATATATATATATATATATATATATATATATATATATATATATATATAGAGAGAGAGAGAGAGAGAGAGAGAGAGAGAGAGGGGGGTTGCTTGATTGGTTGGTTTGATTAATAGTATATCGATCTTCGTGGTTAATTTTTTTCTTGGCGTTTAAAATCAAATGTCTAGGGTATTTTTGTGAGTTGTGAGGGAGTTTTATATGCATTTGTATACTTCTTCTAAGTATTGAGGGTTGCATATACGCAATGCCCGTGGGTAGAAGCCTATTATAAGACCGCCCTGCCGGCTGGGGCGTTAGAATGCACCGACTGCACCTCTGCATAGGGGTAAGACTCCCCCAATGGGACCACCTGTTGGCTGTGGGTGGCGACCCGTGATGCTTAAGGATAGAGCCCAGGTGGATGAACAGTTCATGACATGCAATACTCCACTTTGGCCCTATCTTGGGCTAGACGGGCGGTCGGAGAGGCCCCCTCCGATCAATCGGCTGGTCACGTCAAGCCCTAGCACCTATATGATTTTCCCAACCCTATTGCCCTTATGGCAAGCCCTAACCCCTTTTTATCATATGAGTGCTAGAAGGCGGTGGCTGCGGTCTACATGTCCTAGGAATGACGTTAAACTCTATCTGATGGTGAGGTTCCAGTTTTGGAGGTTTGGGGAATGTGGAGCACCCCTTCATCACCATTGCTACCTGGTCCACTCTGACCCGGAGTAGTAGTACCTGTTAGGGTCCCATCTATGGGTTAAATAGAAAAATGTATTCATAAAAAAAAATTGTATTATCCATTAAGAATTGATTTATTTCAAAACTTTATCGGCATTAAGTGACCCACTGAGGTTATATATGCCGTAAAACAAAACAAACAAACAAACCTATTATAAGACCTGTTTTGATTTACTTTTGAAGAAGAATTTAATAACACCTTACCGTTCCTAGAATAAAATCCCCAAACAAACTAATCTACAAAGTCTACCGCAAACGCACCAACAAAACTTTTGTTGCAGTCGTTAGATGAATGGTGTAAATGCCGGCGTTGTAGGTGTTAAAAGCGTTTGTGCGTTTGGAGGAGCTGGCGAGGTCCCTAATCATTTAGGGGGTGGTTCGTATGACTTTTATTCCTAGAATGGTTAGTTTGTCATAGAGTGGTTTCCCCGGTCCCCTGATACTCATCGAACATCAACACATTTGACCCACACTCCAAATATCAATTTCTTCTCTAAATCAACCGACTGACGCCATAGAAAAATAAAAGTACCATTTCCCTACACACCAACCACACCCGACTTTCCCCCACCCCTCACTCATTTACCTTTTCACTATAAAAGTAAATGTACAAGTACTTATGTCAATAGAGTTCTGAAGAAGCTTCATCCAATAATGAGGCGAAATATCAATTGAATTCAGCTGTCTGTGTTGTTATATCCACACTTTCCTCTATTCTCAACCATATATATATATATATATATATATATATATATATATATATGAGAGAGAGAGAGAGAGAGAGAGAGAGAGATAGATAGATAGATAGATATTTTTTTAATTTTGAGATGAAACAAAGAAATCACAGTGCTCAACCACAAGTTTGTAGGAGCTTTATTTATTTATTTGTTGAACTTTTTAGATATAATTGTTTTCCATAGGCAACTACCCAGGTTTCAAGCTATATTGCTATCATCAGATCGCCAATAATTCTTCCGGTGTTTATGTGAAGACATTTCTTGCTGTTATGTTTTGGACCGCAAATTACGTCGGTTGATTATTGTGGACGCTCTTTATGTTTTAGATTTTGTTTTTGAATTTTTCAGTTTTTGCATTTTTTTTTAAATGCTCACAAAGTTATCTCCCTTTAACCTTATGAGTTTTGTTCTTAATTGGAATTTATGTAATCAACTTCATATGTTAAAAGACGTATGTATTTTCAAATATAGCTTGAAACCTGGGTAGTTGCCCATGGAAAACAATTATATCTAAAAGATTCAATAAATAAATAAATAAATAATATATATATATATATATATATATATATATATATATATATACTCTATGAATGATATTGAGAGAAGAGAAAGATTTAATGATGATACAGTTTGCTATATTCATAAATAAAGAGTGCTTAATATGATTGATACAGCATATATATCTAAATTAAGTTTGCGAAGACATCAAGTCAACGCCGCTTGGTAAATGTCAGTTTCTTGCCTATGAAATCGTCAAAACAAGTGAATTATTTGTGTTCAAACATTCATAATTCATATGTTATGAAAGTTGCATAGGCGTGAAACTGACAGGCATCAAGCACCGTTGACATTATGTCTTTGCTGCCCTAATTTATATAAGTGTCATTTTATAAGTTAAAGTAAGTAGCGATATTCCAGGTTCGGTGAGATCACGTCAGCTACTAATAATAAAAGATTTAAGATAATGACAATTTACTGGCTTTCTTTTAATTGAATAATGAAATAGCATTAAACAAATATCTCTACGCTCAGGCGCAAAGTTTGAATGTGTTTGTGTGTGGGTGAGTGAGAGAGAGTGAGAGAGGGAAAGAGAGAAAGGGTGAGGATGAGAGAGAAATAAAGAAAGAGAGGGGAAAGATAAAGGGAGAGAATGGGAAAGAGAGAGGAAAAGTGAGGGAGTGTGAGTGGGATAGAGAGAGAGAGAAAAAAAGAAAAAGAGATGGATAGATAGAGAGAAAGAAAGAGAAAGAGAGAGAGGGGGGGTAGAGGAGAGAGAGAAGGGGAACAGATAGAGAAAGAAGGGAGAAAAAGAAAGAGAGAATGGGATAGAGAGAGAAAGAAAGACAGAGAGAAAGAGAGAGAAAGAGAGAGAGAGAGGTGGACGATCTCAGTTATGGGGTGAGTGAGGACCAATAGAGTAAAGGTTCAAATGTAAACAGCACAAAAAACAAAATCAGCAAACTGAGTTCGAGTACACCTCACGTAGTGTAATGGTTAGCAGGTTAGACTTGCAAACCATTGCTCGTGAATTCGAGTCTCAGTGGGAACCTCATATAATAGCCGATTTCAGTTTCTGCAAGGATATGTTTCACGACTATCATCGAATGACAAATACCGCAGATAGTACCGAACAACATACATATTATGTTTTTATGACAAACTAATTGGTGATGTTCTTCTATGGGCTCCTACATATTTACAAACCCATGGGGATCCAATCAGGAAAAAATGATATCCATCAGATTTGCGCAGACACTTGATGCTGTTTAAAGGACTTGCCAAGAGCGATAGTCGATAAGGACGTGCTTTCAGCAGGATTTGATGCAACAACCCATGAACGCTTCTTCTCATTCTCTCGGCGGTCCTCTGTAGGAGTATCTCTCCCATCCAAAAACCAGGACTACGATAATTCGTAAGACACTCTAAGACTGATCCCTTAGTACAAGAAGTCGAGCTGTTGGATGTAAATCCAACCTATGCACATATTAGATATAATGATGGCCGTGAATCATCTGTTTCCCTGCATGACATAGCTCCCTGTCCATTGCAGACTTTTGCGAGTGAGAAGAGTGGGGCAGATATTACACTAAGGAAGATAACTACTCCAGTAATCAATGAACAGTCCCCATCTCAGTCTGTGATTGATGGACAATCCCAATCGAATGCATAGATACATGCTTCACCACTAGCCGAACCTGACTCCACTAACTGTCTCCGCAGATCTTCTAGAAAGGTAAAACCTCCCCAGCGTCTGGTCTTATAGGATATAAAACAGGAGGGAAGAATGTGATAATAAAAGACGTGATTACCTCCCTTTAGAGTGGTTGGGTTATCTTCCCTTGATCGGGACTATATAAATTCATCAGATAGCGGCCATTGTATTTGCGTCTGAATTCAGTTGATTAAAGTTAAGTTGTTATGTTACATTGTCTTTCTCATTTCAATTATGATGATGATGATGATGTTGATGATGATGATGATGATAATACATGCAGTATTACTCATGAATAAGAACCAAAAAGCTCAACGTTTGTAGCCCTTACTCTCAAATGTGATATGAGAATGCGCTGCTCTTACTTCCCGATGAAAAATAGGTTCTCAAGCGATTTAACTTTATATCAAAAAATTGTATTGGGGTAATTATTTATGTGCAATATTGTCCCTATGATAAAGTGTTAATTTATAATCTAGGTGCCATAAGATATTACCAACAATAATGAATAATAAAGAACAGTATACTGTTATACGAGCCATTTGAGGGATATACTATCAGTTCTTGCCTCATATGTGCAATATTGTCCCTATGATAAAGTGTTAATTTATAA
>CM042152.1:67225849-67273349 GCA_023376005.1 Doryteuthis pealeii | reverse complement strand
GACACAAGGGAGGGAATGAAAAAGTACTCGCGAGGCTGTCTTATCAGCTATCCGCTGAAATATTAACTCTCGCTTAAGTACAGAACCTGCTGAGATATATATATATATATATTGGGCCGGTTTAGCTCAGTCTATAGTGCACTTGCCTAGGAATCACAAGGTTCTTGGTTCGATATCGACCCTTGCCAACTCAGCGTATGAGTAGCACAGGGATTTTTGCAGAAAAGTAAGGACCTGATGGTAGGTGTGGCAATCCACCTCAGGCAATCTCCTTAGTCTAGCGCTAGGGATAAGGGGATAGACTCCCTCGCTGTCTGGATATATCTATTCACGTATGTGGAAGAGTTTATGCGTGCGTGTTAAATTACCATAACAATTACAAACCAAGAAATGAGCCCAGAAGACCCAGCTCAAAAGAAGTAAGAAAAAAGCACAGACACGGCGAAACAAGAACAATAAAAACAAGTATGCGCCATCTCCTCTCCTGTCTATTCTCTCCCCATTATATACTCAGCAGAAATGAACGGATATATGATATCAAGGCTAACTAACTCAGTCTGTCCTACTATTTACCCATATTTGGGGGAGAAGTTCTTGCTAACTATAACAATATCTCAAAATTTCAGAGAATTATGCATCTCATTTTACAGGATAGATTCTAGTCTGCATGTGCCATTGGTCAGAATGATCAAAATTCAGTCGTTTGCACAGTTCTAAGTGTATCACATACCCTACCCAATCATGCCTACTCTTGTATTGCTGTTCTCTTGTTTTTATCATGACCCTGTTTGCGACTTTTCACACCAGTAGTAATTTTTATTACCCCTCATAGATATTATAGGGTTGCTTTTTTAATGGCATATCAACCTTTGCGGGATATTTAATGCCAGATACTCCTTTTATAAGTACAGTTGTATTATTCAATCTAGAGTTGGGGCGATGAGGGAAAAGTCCGGGAAGAGTCCGAAAGTGAATGCAATAGAGCGACTGAGGTTTGAACTCTCTTACTAAGATATTACAGTACGGCGCGTTAGCCACTACGCCTTGAGACTCCCACGTATATATTATAGATGATAGGAAAATAGCTATTTGCGTTATTTATATATAGGTTATAAGTAAAGTAAAGTAAAGTCGTGGGGTGGCCCAAAGTCGGTATCAGCCAATCTGCGAGGGAGTCTATCCCCTTTTCACTAGCGATAGACCAAGGAGATGTTTTTGCGTCTGATGTGGAGCGCTACCCTACCATCAGCTCCTTACTTTACGGTACAGATCCCTGTGTTACTCATACGCTGAGTTGGCGAGGGCCGGTTTCGAACTAAGAACCTTGTGCTTTCTACCCGAACGCTCTACCGACTGAGCAAACGCGGCCCTTAGATAATAGACTAGATGTGTCTATTATTGGTAGGTAGTTGTAGTTACTTTTTTAAAAAATCCTAACTGTTCAGATGTTACTCTGTGTAATTGACAGTTCGGGGTCAATTTGAAAGCTTCTCTTTCATTGGACAAGAAGGTCACGTGATCGAGTGGCTCTAGAAAATCTAACTTTTTTTAGTTGACAGAGAGACACGTGAAGAGAAGGGCTGTCTGGTTTTCCATCTGTAACAGAAGGCCAGCAATGATTTCGACATGTAAAGGTTGTCTTCGTAAGTTTGTCGGTTTGGAAACCACAGCTCGTTGCTGATTTTTAGTTTTAATTGAACAAACCAGGAGACTTGGTTGTTTAACCTGTGTGTAGTAAGAATATTTCCTCGTGTGGATATATATATATATATATATATATATATATATATATATATATATATATTGATGATATATTTTGCTATATCTATATGTTAAGTAGTGCTCTGCTCAATATCTAGTTAGAGCATATATATCTAAGTTTGGGTAGAGAAGACAAAATCATTGGCGCTTCATAACAGCCAGTTTCTCGCCTCTGTGTGTGTGTGTGTGTGTGTGTGTGTGTGTGTGTGTGTGTGTGTGTGCGCGCGTGTGTGTGTGAATATTTACCCAACCCCTCTGCTATGAACAGGATGTGACACAAGATCAAATTTTAAATGGAATACAGCTGGCTTGAATTCAGAGTGTTCCTTTTCCTAGACTAGTTGTCTTACCAAGGCTAAAAAAAAAGTTTGCCCTACTATTTACTCATATCTAAGGCAGAAGATATATATATATATATATATATATATATATATATATATAATATACAATTCCCGACGAATCAATAAGAATAATATTTATTCACTGGACAAACTTAATTAAGTTGAAGGTACAGAAATGATAGATGATACAAAGAAGTTTATACATCGTTTTATAAGGTGAAATGTCTTAGTATGTAGATAGTATTTTGTGTACTTTAGGTTCTTGAGGCTATTGTTTAAAGAAGAAATTTAAAAATATGTTGAGCATGTGTACTCGTGTGCTGTACGACACGAGGTGGCTGGGGGCGAAAATCCCCACTGTCACGTAGACAGGAGATAAGCTATTAGCTTGTTGGCACTACAAGTTGAAAGAGTGAAATAGATCTTTTTTATTTTGGCCTTTCCGTTTTTATAAGGCTGCTTGCCACGTCACTTAGCGCCTAACGGAAGAAACGTGTTAAGTAAGGAATATAACTCCTACACATCTGTGGCTCCCGACATGAGTGCCGTCGGTAAAATTAATGACGTCATCGAGAAATAAAGTTAAATGTGCAGATTAAAACATATAACACAACGTATAACAGATATACAACGTATTGTTGGTTGGTTGGTTGGTTGATTTTACGGCATGTTAACCCATTGGGTTATTTTATGCCGAAGATGTTTTATTTAACTCATTTTGATGGCTACTCAATTTTTACTTTTTTAAACTCTTTTTTAAACCCTATTGCCCTTATGGCAAGCCCCAACCCTTTTTATCATATGGGTGCTATAAGGCGGTGGCTGCGGGTCTACATGTCCTTGGAATGACGTTAAACTCTATCTGATGGTGAGGTTCCAGTTTTGGAGGTTTGGGGAATGTGGAAACCCCTTCATCACCATTGCTCCCTGGTCCACTCTGACCCGGAGTGGTAATACCTGTTAGGGTTCCATCAATGGGTTAAATAGAAAAATGTATTTATAAAAAAAATTGTATTATCCATTAAGAATTGATTTATTTCAAAACTTTATCGGCATTAAATGACCCACTGAGGTTGATATGCTGTAAAACAAAACAAAACTAAACTAAACTCTTTTTTAAACATATTTTCTTTAAACTCAATTCTTTTCTATTTAACCCATAGATGGGACTCTAACATGTACTACCACATGTACTAACAGAGTGGACCAGGAAATAATGTAATAAGGGGTACTCCAGATTCCCCAAAGCTCCAGAACTGGAATATCACCATCAGATAAAAGTCCTTTTCTAGCACAAATACGATAAAAGGGGCTGGGGCTTGCCATTAGGGCAATAGACTGGGACAATCATATAGATCCTAGGGCTTGACGTGAATAGCGTCTTGCATAGAATGTGAAATGTGTGATATATTCTTGTTGAATATAATATATATCTGTCATGTTTTGCTTTTTACAGCTCTATCAGATACGACGAAATGGGTTTTTTTAAGGACAACACAGTAGATGATGTAATTGTCATGGAAATCAACGCTGAACGTTAGTTGTTTTGGAATGATAGAAATATTAAATCTGAGAAATTATTTTAAAAATTTACATATTTTCGTGTGTATTTTTCCAGATGAGGCTTAATATGAGTAATTATGATATTTCGGGCTGTTGGTCTCATCTTATTGTGTATAAACTCAACGTTTCGGTCACTCTATCCTCGGGCTCTGTTTTAGATGTTTTTATTTATTATCTTAATTACCTTAAAATAAGTCATCATCAGACGATTACCCATGAATTAAAACGCAGTTTCGGAGCTTAATCGTTACTGCTCACGCAAGGGGGCTCCAAGCAGCATAAATCCCACCAGATTTATTAACAAAATAGTGATTAAATATTTAAAAAAATTAGATGGAAGAAGTTACTTACTCTAAAAACTGAAATTTTAAGATATCGTAAAGAATGTTATCACTTACCTAACCACCTTATCTGACCAAGAACATAAAATGAGAAAGTCTACAAAATGCAACACGACTTAATGATGATGATGATGATGATGATGATGATGATGATATTCATCATTGTTACGATTCGTGTGGCCATTTGAGGGCTGTAGATGAAAGCAGTTTTACAGTGGAGATCCTTGTGGCATAAAGTTTGATTCCTTTCTTGAAATAGAAAGATGTAGTATCAGTTTTAATCCTTGTCATCTGATCCGTGTTAAAGATGTGTATAATCCTCGTCTGTTGGCCCGTGCTTACAGAGTTGTATAATCCTCGTCTGCTAGTCCGTGCCTCCAGCAAACAATTTATCAACACCTTTAAATATTAAATTAAATAACGTTTGGTCGTTTTTGATTGGTCGATTCAGCCGATTGGAGATTTCAGCTGTTTCAGTCAGTCGTGTTCCTTAGCATATCTTATAGACAGACTACATGTTGTGATCTTCAGAACGCCTTATATCCAAAAATAATCCCACAATCATTGACAAAATGACATCGCTTCAATTTTAGTGTTGTATTTTATGAACTCTCTAATGATATGTATCTATATCCCTGTAGCCGTATCGCTTTCTTCTTTTCTTAACTGGTTTTGTAGTTCCTAATATCTTGTTTATTTTTAAGTGTATTGTATTGTTTATTAGTCTTTTATTTTCATTATAATCCGGCATAACAAACTCTGATTTTACATTTCAATTCTAATAATCTCTAGTTATCTATTCAGTTCAGTTTTAAAATTTTCTTATTGTTCAACAATTTCTGCATTTGTCAATTCTTTTCTTTAATGTTTCTTTTGACGTTTACGACTTAATTATATTTCCTTTTATGTTCAGAAATGTTCTTCCTTGTATTCTCTTGGTGCCATTGTATTCTTAGGATTTCTATATATCATTGTATGTATTTATAAACCCCGCCGTACAACTAGGTTATGACACAAGGACAATGAAGCCAACCTCCAGAGGTGAAATAACAGTGTGTCTTAGGTTATATATATATATATATATATATATATATATATAATATATATATATATATATATTATATAATATAGGTGTTATATTTCTTAGCATGCTCATATCATTGATAGAGTGTTTGTATTTGAGTTAAGGTAACGTAGACATGTACTCAAAACATGGTTGCTGTCAGTTGATTTTTCAAAACAACTTTGTTGTTCTAAAGATCGCATAGGCGAGAAACTGTCAGTAACCAGGTGTTGACTACGATGTCCTACGCTACCTTATCTCAAACACACACACACACACACACACACACACACATATATATATATATATGTGTGTGTGTGTGTGTGTGTGTGTGTGTGTGTGTGTGAGAGAAAAAGAGAGAAAAGAGATAAGAATAAATGAGACACGATATCGGAGAGTATACGGAGGATAGAGTCATAAAATATAGATATATCATAGCATCCAAGTTCCAAAAATGCACGAGAGAATCAAAAAGCCAAGAGATAGGGTAATCCTTAAAAACAGTAGAGAAAAGGATGGCACTGAACTCTAACAAAGTCAAGACATTATATATACTACACCCTAGGTATGTCAGCCTCTCAGGATAGTAGTCATGTATGTGAAGATGTCTAATGTTGCACACTAATGACGATTTTAATGTGACGTAAGCAGTGACGTCATCTCCAGTTTTTCATTGTGGGATTTAATAGGTTTGAATTCAAAGTTTTCTTCTCCTGCACCGGTTGCTATATCAAGGTTAAAGAACCAGTCTGTCCTACAATTTACCTATAGCTGGAGTGATAATAGTTGTATGCATATCTAAGGCTGTGGAAATACAACCACCCTCGTCCGGGATTTAAAACCATTTCACTATATCCATTTCCTACGACGATAACCATTACACTACAGACGCCTCCATAATGTGTATTGCATTGTAGTATGATTTCATAACTACCTTATAATCCTCTCTATTCCACTTTATTCTCTTACCTTTCTTTTGGTTATTAATAGATGATAGTCTCGACCTTCTAGGGGATGCGACCTCTGGTTAACAGCGTGATGGCCGATGCGGGATTAAATTTTTATTAGTTCCATTCATAATTAAGTTTCCACTACATCCTTTCCGCCTAGAATACGCCTCAACAGGATTATTCGTGTATGGCTCTAGATTGCATCTGATGGTGAGGTTCTAATCCTGAAAATCTTCGGAGTCTTGAGTAACCCTTCATTGCCATTACTCCAGGTCCACTATAACCCGAAGTGGTAGTACCTGTTAGGGTCCCATGTGCAGGTCAAATAGATGTGTTTAAAAATTATTCGTATTCGATGAGAATACTTGATGCCATATAACCGTAAATTGTTTGTATTAAGAATTGTTACTGTTTACTTAGAGCTATCATTATGATCTTCTGGAAAAGCAAAGACGAACTTGTAAGTGACGTCCTTCTGTGGAAGCCATCACATGGGCACGCTAGCGTGGGCCGACCAGCAAAGACATACATTGACCAGCTCTGCGTGGATACAGGATGCCGCGTAGAGGACCCCCAGGAGCGATGAATGATAGGGAAGTTTGGCGAGAGATTGTCATGGATATCCATGCTGCTAATGACATTATGACAACCATCTATTATTTCATTTATAGTGTACATTCAGGAATACACACTTGATGCAGTTTAGTGTCATACTCATGACACTGGACTTGAAACCATAAAACTGTGATGAAACTATGTCTACTACTTATATACTAAGAGATAATTACTCTGAGGCTATACAATACTAATCCATAATATTACCACTGGACCTTTATATAGGACTTCTACGATTATCATATAACATATATATTTCACCTGTATTAAAAACTTTATATAATTATTAGTATTAGATAGGAATACTTGAAACTATATAACCTTATGCTGTATTCTACTCCTACAGAGGGGTTGGTATATATATATATATATATATATATATATAATATATATATATTATTTTATTTTTACTCTTTGGTCAGGTATAGTGACAAAATCCACGAGGTAAAAAGATATTTTCTTTTATCAATATCAACTAGCAACACTTGTGGATATACCACAGTTATTTAATGATAACAACGTTTGATACGTTTACTAAAGAGCTATTGCAATAGTTCAATATATGAAATGTATAATAATCTTCATTTAACTCCCTCTCACTCTTTTTTCTTTCTTTCCTTCTTTTCATCTTTTCATTATGTTCAATTGAAACTTATAAGCGTTATTGCTTCCGCGCGCTCACCTCCTCCCTCTATCTCTCCCGTACTCTCTTTTTTTCTCTCTAATTATGTGTAGCATGTCCATTTTCTTTCCTTTCTTTCTTTATAATAAAAAAGGAATGGTCCATTAATTAGCTTTTGAGGCAACGACACTCACAAGAAATAGGTGGATAAGTAACACAAGATGATCAGGATTTGTTTTGTTTTTTTTTACATTTCATCTTGGACGATTTGGACGGTCTCATTTTTAACCAGAGTGTAATTCAAGATGATAATGGTCGTACAATTCAGGACCACGAGTATTAATATATGGATTTGGAAGGCAAATGAGTAGTTTGGCTTTGAACTGTGCAGTAAAGTAAATGTAAAAACAATCTCCCTGATTAATAAATAGAGTATGAGTATTAACATATAAATATTAAGTCTGGTCTTCTGACCGAGATTGGGTTATTATATTATTATTATTATTATTATTGAAGATTAATATTGTCTGTGGTTTATTATTGATATTCTAAGATATAAATAAATATAATTATTGAAGACGTCCCTCTGTCTGCTTTAAACTGATTTCTCTTCTGTTTATTAATATTCTATTTTGTCTTAATAATAATTTGACCAAAAATGGAGATATATTAAGGAAATCGAATCATTGTTTGATTGTTTGGTATAATGAAATTAATAATAATTCTTTAATACATCTTAGTTTCTTTTTAAATCAATGCAAAGACAAAATGAAATATTAATCGATCGAAAGGAAATCGATAAGGTTAAAGCAGACTGAGTGATTTACTTTAGTTGTAAAAATTGAGTCACAGCAAAACCCCTTTTTTTTTTAAGCTTTTCTATATATTGATGAAACAAATCTCGGTGATTACGAGAAATAACGAGACTCAGGAGCATGGAGAATCTCCACTGCTCAGACTGAAAAATAATCTCGCTATCATTAAATTCCTTTTTAAATCTGACAGCTTTACACCAGAAGAAGAAAATAATGCGCCGATTAGACATTGTGAAATAATTTAGCAAAGTTCAAGTTGTATGAGCATTAGTCGGATAAATAGGCCTGTGGTTACAGTTCACATGTGAATTACACAATGTATTTACACAATGTATTTAGGGGCCTTAACAAGAGTTTTGTGTTACATATAACGTATAAAATATAAAACAAAAAACATTTAAAAAATGAAAATTAAAATAATACATAACTTTATATTGTCTTAAAATTGAATTCAAACTTTAATAACAATATTACTCTTTAGATATAATAATAATAATAATAATAATAATAATAATAATAATAATAATAATAATAATAATAATAATAATAATTCATCTCGTGGAGTTCCAGCTGATCACGAGGTGAAAATGAAACAAAGCGAAAAGATATATATATGTATATATATATATATATATATATATATATATATATATATATATATATATATATACACGTGTGTGTGTGTGTGTATAATATATATATATATATATATATATATATATATAGAGAGAGAGAGAGAGAGGGAGGTTAAAACTGTTGCGAAAAACTCGCAAGAATAAGATAATTATCACAAATTTTTAGATGATTTTTCAAATTGAAAATTTAAAAAAACTCCTAAGCAATTAACGTTCAACGTTTGTTTACATTGCAATTACGTCATCAACACCGTAATATTATTTAGGATAACATATAGTATATAACATATCGTATATAAAAAATGTTTTTCTGGTTCCAACGGGAGAAAATTCAATATTTTATAAAAAAAAAAAAAAAAAGGTCCGCAAAATGTATTTTGTTCTCAAAAAAATTTTTTATTCTTTTTATCTTTTTTCGTATACGTTATATATTAATTATATATAGGTATACCATATTTCAGATGGGATCTGAGGATTTTTTTTAATGGTATATCAATTTTCGAAGGTTATTTAATGCCAAAGCCATCCTCGTATAAGAATAGTAATGTTACTATCTAACCCATATCTTACCTTTCCCAATGGTATTAGTCTAAAAGCTAACGTAATAGCGCGACTGAAGTTCGAACTCGCTTACTATGATGTCGCGGTCCGACACGTTAGCTACTTCGCCACGATGACTCTCCCCACTAAAAAAAAAAAGTCGTCGGGGTCGCCTAACATCGGTATCAACCAGACAGCGAAGGAGTCTGTCCCCTTTTCAGTAGCGCTAGACGAATGTTTTGACGTCTGAGGCGAAGCGCCACACCTGCCATTTCCGCACAGATCCCTGTGTTACTCATACGCTGAGTTGGCGAGGGCCGGTACCCTTGTGGTTCCTAGTCGAACGCTCTAGCGACTGAGCTAAACCGACCACTAGAGGAAATCTATTTCTCAGAGAACTGATAAAATAACAATGTGACGATGTTTATATTTAATCTCTAAAACCCAGAGATGTATCTCGGAGGTGTCCAATTTTTATTACTGGCATCCAAGCACGTATTCACAGCATCGTTCAATCTAACGCGTTTATGTAACCGTGTAAATGCTAAGCATATTAAACACAATGCCTACATTTGCTTAAATGACAGTTTCTTCTCACTAACTTTACCATATTTCCTTTATTGCATCAGTTTTGAAAGTATTGCTGGTACACGTAGTGGGCCAATAATGTACCACGCCTCTGTGGTATGATATAATACCAACACGTGTTTATTGGCATTTCAGACCCGGAAGACTATGATATAGTTTTTGTGCCCTGAAGTTACAGCGCCTCCTGTGACTGTGAAGTCCAAAGTTTGAAAAACACTCTCGACCACAGATGTCGCATTTGAAGGCAGGATGTTAAGACCCTCAGCCACTGCTTCTAGTACATATATGATAAAAGGAGTTTAGGCTTGCCATTAGGGTAATAGGGTCAGGACAATCATATAGGTGCCAAAGCTTGACATTGCTAGCCGAATTATCGGAATGAGCCTCTCCGACCTCCTATCTAGCCTAAGTAAGAGCCAAACTGGAATGATGCATGCTATGGACTGCTCAGCCACCAGGATTCTGTCCTTAACCATCACACAACGTTCAATTGCACTAATTTTTAATCGCACTTTACTTGCCAATAATTTGCTGACAATCATATGGTTTCAAGAAACTAGTAATAACAATCTTTAGTAAACAATTATAGCTACAAGTAACTATTCTTGATACAAGTAATTGAAAGTTATATTCTATCATTTCTCTCAAATACGAATAATCTTTGAAAAGATCTCGTTTACCTGAGACCATTTAACTGTGTACAAAGAAATGATTATCATAAAATAGAAATTGTTACTTGAAATCGTATAATTAGTTATAAATTATTTGTATTGGATAGGAATTATTGATATACAACTGTGTACAAATAAGTTTTATTAAATAGGTGTTATGACCTGTTTAAGGTTCAATAAATAATCACTCAACACGGAGCTAAAATGTAGGGAATAGATGTATTCAGCAATATGTCAATGTTCAATTGAGGAAGGTTTCCTTGTTACAGCGTACACGAAGAATGTGTATCTGCTACTTCTCGTTTGAGTAGCTTTGCTCTGTTGATATATACCCTTTGGGTAAGTCTATGTTCGTGTTATAGGTGAGTCACCTACAACAATAGGAATAATTAATATCATATAATTGTGAGCAAAAAACTCTTAAGAAACAACTAAACAAATGTGAATGTAATCGTACAATATAATTGTACAAGGAATGCGACTGCCTAACGTCGATGCATGAAATAATCCTAGACGAGTTGACATGCCGAAAAAACGTATTAATCAATCATTTTTTTTCATTCATTATATGCGCATATAGCTTACTGCTTGAAAGATTTTTTTTTTTTTTGTTTTTTTTTGTTTTGTTTTTTTTTTTTTTTTTTTAGAGTAGAATTAAATTCTATATTCTTAAGATGAGTTAAGATAAGAATTAAGTAGCCAGACTGACCTATTGTCGGTATCATCCGGGCAGTGAGGGAGTCTATCCCCTTTTCACTAGAGCTAGACCAGAGTGATTGTTTTGTATCTGAAATTGAACGCCACAATTATCATTAATCAAGCTCATTTAGCCGCTAGTTGGGATTAGACAACTGATAAAATAGGCAGAGTGGCCTATTGTCGATATCAGCCGGACAGCAAGGGAGTCTATCCCCTTTTCCATAGCTCTAGACCAGGGTGATTGTTTTTGCGTATGAGGTGGAACGCTACACATTTAACCGGCAATTGGGATTAAACTACTGATAAAGTACGCGGAGTGACCTATTGTTGATATTAGCCTGAGAGGGAGTCTATCCCCCTTTTCCAAACGCTGAACAAGGGTTATTTTTTTGGGGGGGGGGTCTGAGGTGAAGCGCCACAGCTACTATCAATCAAGCTAATTTAACCGACAGTTTTGATTAAACCACTGATAAAATAAGCGGAGTGGCCTATTGTCGGTATAAACCAGACAGCTAGGCAGTGTATCCCCTTTTCCCTTATAACACGAATAGTTCTTTTATTGGCGTCAACTAATTTTTAATGAAAAAGGAAAGTGTAGAAGTTTGTTTTTTTAGCTAACGTAAATGGTTTTGTTAAAATGCAAAAATTAAAATATCATATAAATTCTGATTTTACTTTGTGTTTATAGATAGAAAAAAAAGGTTACAGTAGTGACCTAAAGTTGAGATGCGAGCTGGGGCTGTCAAATCAGATGATATGTTTATCGAGCTGTCAGAGGCGTAGCCTTGGTTTTAGGGCTAGAGTTTAGCACTTGTTGACAGAATTCCCATGACAAAAATAGATACAATTTTTTCTATAAAACCCTCGCTCTCAATTGTAAACATTTAGTCAGAGGCCGAATCGCAAGTTTGTCACAGGACCACGGGGAATTCAGGATTGCTGAAATAAGAGAATTGCCACTAGAAGAAATAGACTTTGCCACCTAGAATAATTTCAATAAAAAACTAAGTCCACATAAAACAAAACGCCAGACAAAACTCCTCATCGTGTCTTTTCTCTCCGACCTAGTGTGCAAAACGTACTAATTCATTATATATGAATAAAACCGTTGTTATTATTAACGGTGTGTTACATCATTTTTAGAGTTGCCCAGCAATCACGGCAGCTCATTTCCACTAATTTCTCAATCCGTCACAAAGACACTCCGACCAAGTTGCATCGATCCCAGTTCTGTGGGTCAAATGAACATAGCGTGGGCGCAGAAGGCATCGAAAGAGCAGCTGGCCGGAGACACATGCGGTAGTCACGGAAATAATTCATACCGTGACTGGTATAGGACCACACCCTAACGCTAGACCAGGGTGATTGTTTTACATCTGAGGTAAAAGTAAAGTAAAGTCGACTGGGCGCCCTAAAATCGGTATCAGCAGTCAGCGAGGAAGTCTATCCCCTTTTCAATAGCGCTAGACCAAGGAGATTGTTTTAGCATCTGAGGTGGACCGCCACACCTACCATCAGCTCCTTACTTTACCGCACAGATCCCAGTGCTACTCACACGCTGAGTTGGAGAGGACCGGTATCGAACTAGGAGCCTTGTGGTTTCTAGCCGAACGCTCTACCAACTGAGCTAACCCGGCCGCGCCATAACTACCATCAATCAAGTTCATTTAGCCGGCAGTTGGGATTAAACCACTGATAAAGTAGGCGGAGTGGCCTATTGTCGGTATCAGCCAGATAGCTAGGGAGTCTATTCCCCTTTTCCATAGCGCTAGACCAGGGTGATTGTTTTTTGCATCTGAGATAGAGCGCCACACCTACCATCAATCCAGCTCATTTGGCCGGTAGTCGAGATTAAAGCACTGATCTTGCGGTCATTAGTATCGAGTGTTGACAACTGGACCAATTTATGGCTCTTTAGTCGCTGTCTGCACTTTGCCTGTCATAAACTGTGTCTCTGTCGATTGTTATTAGTTAATACTCAGGTTTCTTGCTAAATTACAATTCATCTGCACGTCAAAAAAAAAGGAAGTAGGGGTGGCATTGTATCGTTGGAATGATGCTCTCTCTCTCTCTCTCTCTCTCTCTCTCTCTCTCTCTCTCTCTCTCTCTCTTTAGACCTTAAATCTTCCACACATTTTTTTAAAATCCAAGTGTTCATTAGATCCATATGATTCTTATCTGTTAGAAAAACAAACAAACAAACTTTTACGTGAAAAACTGGTGGTATATTTAGAATTACCGACCAGAATTTACCTAAAAATTATCTATCTCAGAGACCATTTTTTCTTTTTATTTTGGGAAGATATTTAAAAATTCAAATTTGAAAAATAACAGAATGAAAAGTCATGTGCATGTTATTTTGTTGTTTTTTTTTGTATGTATTTTTTTTGCTTTAAAATATAATATTGATTGAATTAATTGCATCCTTTAAAACTTTTTTTTTAAATTGTAAATCATTGAATGGATATTTCTTACCATATTGTTATATATTTCCGTGGGGATTTTTATGGGGCAACCAGCGAGCATCTCAATCGTGATAAGTAATAATGGATTGCGAGACTAACTTTTTAAAAATCCCCCCTCTACCAGGCGACGCCAGGTACCACTTCTAGTAAAAAATAAGTAAAAGACAGAAAGAGTAATCAGAATAATTCCAAACCAGATAAATTACCATGCGAACAAGTATATATTAGCAACCTAACCTTTTTAGTTCTCTTAAAGGTGTACCTTGAACGCCGAAACCGTGCTAGTGAGAAAAAAAAACCCTTTTTCTACAAAAGCGGACTTTACGTAAGCGACATATGACGTCATGAACACATTTCCTACATTTAAGCCTGGTCATATGTGGGTGGCAGGGCTTGCCTGTCGAGGTCTGGGCTTCTCAGACACATACGGTCGCATACGAGAGGAAGCCGTGGGGGGGGGGTCATATATGCGACAGGGCGCGTAAAAGCAAAGCTGGACTCCTGAGCCATCTGCGGGCTCATATATATATATATATATATATATATATATATATATATATATTATATTTATATATATATATATATATATGAAAGATCTTATTCAATGAACATAAGAATAAGATAACGAAATATCTTATTCAATGAACACACGTGTAATCGGCTGCAATTAATCGGTACCTCGATTAATTCAATGGATTTAACCCTGAAGATCCTTATGGTGAAACTCGAGTAGGTTTCTATTGTATCCATTTCTTTAATATATATATATATATATATATATATATATATATATATATGCTCAGGGTCAGATCTAAACAGCATTTAAGTATTCTTGAAGCTGTTTATATTTTATTCAACCGCCCTGCCCTGTGTAGACAAAGACCTAAACACCCCCTTTACCTGCTGGGAGATATTTCCAATCCTGGCGTGACTTGAGGGGTTTAATAAAAAAAATGTTCTCCCCCCTCTGACTCACCATTCTCCCTCCATTCGTTCCAAGAATATTTCTCTTAATTAATATACAATCTGACTTTTAATCGCCACCGGTGACAATACCTGAAAAGAGCCGGACGAAAGGGCCCTCGTATTTCATATCCCCCCCATATTTTTTTGTTCGTAATAAAACATTGTTTTATTTCTCCATCCCCCATTTTTGTATAATCTCTCGGCAATACATATTATTCCACAACTCGTAGTATTTTATAAATTCGCTTGTACCAAAAACTTATTCGTATATATATATATATATATATATATATATATATATATATATATAGAACATCTCAACCATTGAACTCATCTGATGATTGGATTACATGAAACTTCAAGTTATGAGTGTAAAACCATAATATTACCATTGATTATATATATATATATATATATATATATATATATATATATATATATATATATATATTCAAGTTAATGTAGCGTGGACATCGAGTCAACACCTGGTGTTCCTTATTTGTACGACCGTTGCAACAAACTCTGGTTAAAAATCAGACCGTCCAAATCGCCCAAGACAAAATGCAAAAATGTAAATCCTGATTATCTGGTTTTTTTTATCCGCTGAATTCTTATATCTTACGAGCGTCGTCACCTCAGCTAAATAATAGAGCAATCCGTTTTTATTAGAAAGAAAGAAAGGGAAGAAAAGGGACATGCTACTCAGAAAGAATATAATAAGAAAGATAGAAAGATAGAAAGAAAGAGAGTAGGGGAAAGAGAAAGAGAAAGAGAGAGAGAGAGAGAGAGAGAGAGAGAGAGAGAGAGAGAGCGAGAGCGAGAGAGCGTGCGGAGCGATAACGCTAATCTGTTTCAGTGGAACATATTGGAAAGATGAAAATAAAGAAAGAAAAAAAAGAGTGAGAGTTAAATCAAGATTATTATACTTTTTATATATTGAACTATTTGCAATAGCTCTTAAGTAAACGTATTAAACGTTGTGATGATTAGATTATCATATTGTGATATATCCACAGGTCCCGCTAGTATATATATTATTTTGAACTGCTATACATTCATATTTGATTGTATAAATCTATAAATGTTTTCAATTGGTTTCATAGATTTTAAAGCTATTTTCTTTCAACATGTTTTGTCGTATCTAGCACCTTAGGATAGAGTCTATGAACAAAGGAAAACAACCCCCAATGCATAATAGATTAGTATAAGGCAACGTTTATTTTATTCTATTTCATTTTTTAAACCCTAATTAGCTGTAAAAAAAAAAAAAAAAAAAACTCCCCGGCTAAAAAAAAAAAAAAAAAAAAAAAAAGCAAACAAAACCAAAACGCATTATAGAAAAATTCCTCATTCACCATGTTTGCCGGTCGAAAACAATTAGGATATTTTTCACCCGATCTTTTAGGACATCTTACAGGAATAACGGTTATCATTTCACATCGTTAAAGATCTCTTGGGAAAATAAGTTTATGCCTGTCCTCATCAGGGAAGATAATCACTGAAAGGGAGAATTTATTCCTTGCAACCATACATGCACGTAGGAATTACATTCAATATTTATCACGTTTGATGCTAGGGTACACGAGAGGTAATAACCTCCTGTGTCTGTCAGTAAGTGCTAGGTGGGGTAGCGAGCAGTAATATAACAGAAGTACCAAAGTAAAATTCTCTTTTCCACTTTCACCTTCTTCTTCTTCTTCTTCTTCTTCTTCTTCTTCTTCATTATTATTACTAGTACAAAATAAAAAAACACCTCCGGGCGATGTAAAAATAGATTTTTCAAAACATATTGCCTGAGGGGTGGGAGTAAAAAATTCAATGTCAACGAGTTTGTACCCTAAGTAAGTAAAATCATCAAATTCGTTAAAGGATTGAAAAATAAAACAATTTGAAATGTAAACTTTAAATATGTATTAAAATAAAAAAAACTATATATAGATATATAATACCAGTCATGTATTTTATAAAACTTGTTTTAAAAAACAATGAGGACTGTCTAATGTTGCATGTTCAAATTTTGAGTGTATTTATTCTATGTTATGACGATTTTGGGTAATGTGACGTAAGCAGTGACGTAATTTTTGTTACAGACAAAAACCGGAAGCGAATCTCCATTATCATTATTATTATTATATTATTATTATTATTATTATTATTTCACTCTATTCGAGTTTTTCACACCTGCCGTAGCCGGTGATTCACTGATGGCTGGGTGACAGCAAGTCTTTTCATGTCTGTTATTTCACTTCTTTTGAGTTTTTCACACAAGCGTTAGCTGATGGTATTTCACTGAAGTCTGAGTGACGACAAGTCTCCTCGGGTCTCCAGGTCTCTTCTAGCCGATTGCAGTAGTGCAGTAGTCTGGATATTCTCAATTCTTCTCTGATTTCCAGATTCTCCAGTCTCCTTTCCAGGTTTATTGGACCGTTCCAAGTGCACCAACTACAATTGGTATCACTTTCACTTTCATATTCCACAGCTTTTTCAATTCTCTGGCAAGGTCCAGGTATTTGTCAATCTTTTCATTTTCCTTCAACTTCAAAGTCCCTTTTATATTATGCATATACCATATGGTATTAGTTCACCTTAGTTATTATTATTTTCACTCATCTCTTGTTGTCTTATCAATACCAGCGTTTCACTTCAGCGTGGGTCTTTGTCGTTCTGTTTGTCTAGTTTAAGTAGTCTTTGACTTCAACAAGCCCTCAGGTCATCCAGGACTCTAGTTCTCCTGTATGATATTGTCCGCTTCTAGTAGCTCTGGCGTAGGAGAGTATTCTATTTCAGTATGTATGAGACGGCCCAAGTATTTATTATTTGAAGATATTTTTGCTACAGAGATTGGTTTCTAGAGTTTTCTTGTTCTCTGAGGTATTATTTTTTTAATTTTTTTCTTTTATCTCTGTTTGCCTGAAGGTGTCCGCTTCTAAATTTCCTAAAGTAAATATTTGTAATTTTCCTTTTCTCCGCGTATTTTTATATTGTCCTGATTTGGTTGTCGTATTCCGTCTTCAGGAAGATGAACGATAGGGACGGTTGGCGAGAGATTATCATGGATATCCGTGCTGCAAGTGTGACATGATGATGATGATGATGATGATGATGATCTTAATATAGAATTTAAAATGAAATTAAGACTGTAATAACATTTACCACAAATCAAATTCATTTCACCGCTCTGTTGACAGGGCTTGGAATACGCCGAGATCGCACAAAAAGGTGTGTCCCTGGATTGACACTAAAGTGCTTTTAATGATGAGAAGTTTATGACTGTCATCATCATCATGACGGATTCCCTTGACTCCCTCTCGCCATCCAACCCTATCGGGAATCACTCTTGGTAAGTCCTCCAGGCGACACCCTGCCTCCGCTCAGAGGTGATAAATATAAGTTTTTGCTAGTCGGTCAACACTGGTGTGTACATGTGTAGGAATCAATGGGAGAACTTCGCTTATGAGTTCGTTCTTACTTCTTCAGCAGTGCCCAGGAAATTTGATTTTTGGAGCATAAAAATTGTATATATATATTTTTCGGGGACTTATCTATGTACAAGAGATGCTCTAAAAGTAATGACTTACATTTACATGGAAACTACAACAGATACGGAGGAAACAGGTTTTTTAAATATCTAACAATATTGAAAATTATTAATATATATATATATATATATATATATATATATATATATATATATATATATATATATATATTCGGGAGATCGATCTATGTTCAAGGGATGCTCTAAAAGTAATGACTCATATTCATTTCCATAGAAACTACAATAGAACGGAGAGAACAGGGTTTTTTTAATTAATTTTTTGTCGTAAATGGACATTTTTTTAAATATCTAATAATATTGTAGATTTTATATATATATATATATATATATATATATATATATATATATATATATATATATATGACGAGTTTCCATTAAATTCCACAGTCTCTAGGCTGGTGTTAGTATCACGAAAATGGTGATGTCTAAAATATTTTTTTATAAAAACAAGTAAACTAATAAAGAAAAATTCATAAATTTGTATCTCGCGTTTTTTAGAGCAATTTTCGTGACTTGGTGCAATAAAAAAAGTTGTTCAGAATATAATTTTCTACAAAATTGCATAGACTTTATTGAAATTGGTTATACCAAATTTATAACAAAATTAAAATCGTCGCTTTGTATAACACTATAATAGTGTTATAGAGTTGACTGGCGATATTAAATTAATTACTTAATAATAATTAGGACGATTTCTTAAAAGCTAAAGTTATCCTTTGTATAAGAAAAAACTCCTTTGGTATTCTAAACGATTTTAACAGTGTATCTTGTAGTGAGGACGGCCCAAGTATTTATTCCTTTGATGAGATTTTTGCTGCAGAGATTGGTTTCTAGGAGTTTTCTTGTTCTCTTGAGGTTTCTTTTTGATTTTTTTCTTTTATCTCTGTTTGCCTGATGGCGTCCGCTTCTAAGTTTCCTAAGTAAATATTAGTAATTTTCCTTTTCTCCAAGTATTCTTATATTGTCATATATAAGAAAAACCCAAATAATAATAATTATATTAAAAATCACAATTTGTTTACATAATAAGCTATACGGGATTCTTTCAATTGCCAAAAACAAAGATTTGGCTCACGTAGGGTAACATTCCTAAAAACAATGAGATTTGATCAGGAATTCCTATTTTTGATGTAGAACCATCACGCATCAATGATTGACTAAAAACAAAAAGATCACGAAGCCAAACGTCACTAGGACAAATAAAAATGTTAAGTGAGAAACACGTTCCTGTCAGCCAGGTTAAAAATCGAAACTTTAAGTTCTCGCTTTAACCTAGAATCGAACTGTAATCCAATCATGCGAGGCTTTCTTCTTTTACAAGACTTTGCTGAGTTTGGTGTTCAAACCACAAGTCGCTTAAAGAACCCATTGTTCGGCTTACGGACAAGTCACCTTCAAAGCACCAGTTCCCACAAGATCACCGAAGTTAAGGAGCGATGAGTCAGTTCAATATTCAGATGGGTGACTATTTAAGCAACAACGGGTTCTGTAAGTAACCACGTATTAAAATGACTTGATTCGGCAATAAATGACCCGAATATGCGCCGTAAAACAAAATAACCAATCAACCCACTGTTCCTAAGTGAGGGCACCCAGTGAGTATCGAAGTCAATAAAATAACCTGCTAGCCTAGTTTGCTAACCATTACATCATGCGAGCCGTTCTTTTTCTTTCTTTTTTTCATATTTTTCTTTCTTTTCTTAGCTTTGCTTAATTTGGAAGCACAAACCACAAGTCGCTTAAAGTACCCACTAACACTAAGTGACCACCGACCAAAATACTAAGCAGCCTCTCGAGGAGGCTGTACTTGATGGCCTAAAAAGCCACAGGTTCTCATCCCAACGCTGTTATAGTGGTTGACATTAGGGAATTTAATACAGTAAACCTATCCAAACTTCCCGCCTTTCTTCACATTCATGCCGCCCCACCAACGCCACTATAATCTAGACAGTCTCAATCTGCCTGGAATTTTCAGTTTATTTGATCTTACCTCTAGAGCATTCGGAAATTATTCTGGACACGATCCTAGCCAGCCCCCACAAACACACGTTCCATATTGGACACGATCTTGGCCCCCTTCCCTCCAACGTTTCATAGCTTCTTCTGTTCTGCTAGTTTGCCATTTTTTCAATTTCCTTGATCTTCATTCCATGTTCTTGCCTGCCAAGAACTACCCACAAGATATAAAAGAACCGGACAAATTTCGTCGTCTTCGTTGAATTAATCAAACGTTTCAACCGCTGTCCCCTCCGGTCTACTTCAGGTGTCTACTGCTTTTGATAACTTTCCCCATAACATTTAACTAACCCCTTTATTTCATTCATAAGGATGTGTTGTTACAATTTCTATACCTGACATATCTGCCATTCTTCCGAGGAATTTCAGATCGTGTTAAGTGAAACAATCTATAAACTAAAGTAAACATTCAGTTGATGCAAAAGTTCCCATCGCCGTCTTTTTCATAATGTTAGAGAAATCTTTAAAGCCTTTTTTTATGTACTGTTTGATTGTAGAATTAGTCAACTAGAACATGTTGTAGACAAACCTCAGAAAAAATGCTTATGACAAGCCCCGTTTTATATATACTAGAAGCAGCTCCCCAACGTTGCCTGGGTAGAGGGGAATAATAAAAAAATTAGTCTCGCAGATCCATTAGTTGTTTTGGTCTTACATAATTATTTGTTTATGTTTTAATCACGAACGCCACCAATGATTTTCCAATGATTTTCCTTTCTCTTACTAGTAAAATCCTAATTAAAATAAAATCTTAATTATTTTTGCATAAAAAGCATGCTGTCGTGATAGTGAATATATATATATATTTGCTTTGTCATTAATTGTTTTATTTTCGTAGTTTCCTGCTGTCATACATACATACATACATACATACATATCAGCTGTCCTTTAAATATGTTCCAATTCTGAAGCTGTGGGGAATAGGGAGTACCCCTTAATAACCATCACTCACAGGTCTACTCTGACCCGGAGTGGTAGTGCCTGTTAGAGTTCCATTCATGGATTAAATAGAAGAAAAAATGAATTTTTAATGATTCTATTGAAAAAAATTCCTTTTTTGGAAGAATTGAGTAACAAAACGTCTTCGGCATAAAATAACCTAACAAGGGTTGAAATGCCGTTAAATCCAACCAACCAACCAATCAGAAAAATGCAGATACTAGGAAAATTGATTCCACATGAACGTCTGGAAAGGAGCAATTCAAAGAAAGGAAATTCTGAATTTAATGTTTAAAACAACACAACTTTTTTTCAGTATGTATTTACCCAACCCCTCCACACGAGCAGGATGCAACACAATGTTAATTTTAAAGTTTAACTGGTTTGAATTCAGAGTTTTCCTTCTCTTAGACCGGTAGGCCATATCAAGGTTAAAGAATCCAATCTGTCCTACTATTTACCCATTACTGGAAAGAGAATAGTTGGGTGAATACATTTCCTAAGGGTATTGACGCTAAGAGAAATGCAAGCAGCCTAGTCCAGGATTTGAACTCATCTCGCCGTGTCCGATTTATGCTACAATAACCATTACACGACAAGCGCATTCATTTTCTTTTTTCTTTTTGTTTATTTTATCAGTTTGCCAAAAAAAAGAGATTCTGAATCTAATGCAGGGTGCAGAAGATATACCCCACACTCACTTTTTGAACTAACACCTGTGAGGTGAAACTGAACTTAGGCAAGTGACAATGATAGCTCCGTCAAGCTAATATCAAGCACGATCAGTTATGATCATGGCTTGGACTGGTGCATACCGTGCATTTGCTGCTGAAACTTTTTTTAAAATAATGATGAGAATGTAATTGCAACAAAGAGAGCTTTTCGCGCTTATTTAAGGAATTGTAGTAATAATGCTGTTCCGGGTAAAATTTTCAACCCATAGCAGTATCAATTTTCTATACGGAATAGCATCATTCCGACGTAACATGAAATGAGCACAAAAAGCTCTCTGTGCAGATTCACCTGTCTTAAAAAAAACTTTCCAACAGCAAACGCACGGTGTATGCCGGTCCAAGTAATGATCGTACCTGATTGTATCTGAAAAAAATGGTTAAACTTTAGCTAAATTGCCTGCGTACACTTGCACCACACAGGTGACGTAGGATGCATTTCTGCCGCACCCTCTATTTCAATAAACACTATTTTTGAATATCTCAGTATCTCATGAAAATTAATTCTGAATTTGATATTTCAAGGCACTTTTATTTTTATTCAAAACAAATTCTAAATTTAATATTTCCAGAAACACAATTTCTGAATTCAGTGTGCAAAAAAAAAAAAAAAAAAAAAAAACAATCAAAAACAAATGCTGGATTTAATATTTCCAGAAACTCTATCTCTGAATTTTGTATGTCAAGAAAAACAAACGCTGGATTTAATATTTTCAGAAACTCTATCTCTGAATTTTGTATGTCAAGAAAAACAAACGCTGGATTTAATATTTTCAGAAACTCTATCTCTGAATTTTATATGTCAAGAAAAACCAACGCTGAATTTAATATTTCCAGAAATACTATTTTTGAATTTTATATGACAAGAAAAACAAACGCTGAATTTAATATTTCCAGAAATACTATTTTGAATTTTATATGACAAGAAAAACAAACGCTGGATTTAATATTTCCAGAAATACTATTTCTAAATTTTATATGTCAAGAAAAACAAATACTGGATTTAATATTTCCAGAGATACTATTTTTGAATTTTATATGACAAGAAAAACAACGCTGAATTTAATATTTCCAGAAATACTATTTTTAAATTTTATATGACAAGAAAAACAAACGCTGGATTTAATATTTTTCTAAATTGTCAAGAAAACAAATACTGGATTTAATATTTCCAGAGATACTATTTTTGAATTTTATATGACAAGAAAAACAAATGCTGAATTTAATATTTCCAGAAATACTATTTCTGAATTTTGTATGTCAAGAAAAACAAATGCTGGATTTAATATTTCCAGAAATACTATTTCTGAATTTTATATGTCAAGAAAAACAAATGCTGAATTTAATATTTCCAGAAATACTATTTCTGAATTTTATATGTCAAGAAAAACAAATGCTGGATTTAATATTTCCAGAAATACTATTTCTGAATTTTATATGTCAAGAAAACAAATGCTGAATTTAATATTTCCAGAAACACTATGCATTTTTGTATGTCAAGAAAAACAAATTTTGGATTCTCCATATACAGAATCACAAATCTGTTACTACTTCTAGAATCCCAAATACTAAATTCTTTATATCAAGAAAAAAAAATTCTAATTTTGCCTTGAAAAAAAAAAGCAAACATATTCGGAATTCATTATATCAAGAAAAAAATATTTCTGTATTTAATTTTTCAAGAAAATCGACATTTGTGTAAATCATCTCGGTGATATTTCAAAATGGTGAATGCGAGAAAATAAAGCAGACAACGGATGAGCGCCAAATCATCAATATATTATAATTCAGTGCAGTTTCGATGCTGCAATTGTTGCTGATAAAAAATAATAAAAGAAAGAAGAGATTCATACAAAATTCATATAAAAACGCTTTCATAGAATTGTCGTTTAATCAATACGTTTAAACGCCACAGGCATTTTATGATAAACAAAACCCCTAAAATATGATAATATGGAAACATCAAATTAAATAGATTTTTTTGAAAAATTACTATATCAAACATGAATGGGAATTTACAACAACAACAACAACAACAGTATAGCAGAAATACGTCAGATATTTTAGGAAAATCAGTTAATGGTCTTTCAATATAATTTTAATGCTTCCATACATTTTTAAGGATATCGTCGTTTACTTTCTTTTCTTTTAATGAGTGCTAACGAAAACAAAAATAAAAATCAATCCTATATTTCAATTCTGCTGAAATTAATAATGGAGATTCGTTATCTCTGTCTGTAACCGAAACTACGTCACTGCTTACGTCACAAACCATCAGAAATTGTGTCAGTTTATCAATGAGTATTTAATTTATATTCAAAATCCTTAATACGTAGAATTTGAGTATGCAACATTAAATGGTCCACATTGTTTTTTAAATCAAGTTTTAATTAATACATGTCCGATATTATATATTTATTGATTTTAAAAAATTGTTTTTTATTCTCGCCTTTTTTTTCAGTAAAAAGAAGTTTAAAAGTTTTCAAATAATGAAATACCTACGATTTTGTGTAAAATTTATGTGTGAAATATTAAAAACAATTATTTAGTTAATAATTAATAGATGTACGCAACATTTTATTTGAGGAGGGCAGAACTAATTTTCCTTTTCAAATTGTTTTATTTTTTTAAATTTTTACTCCTTTAATAAATTTGATGATTGTTACTTACTTATGATACAAACCCACTGAAATTGAACTTTTAACTCCCCGCCCCAGGCAATATCTTTAAAAATAAAAACAATTTTTACACCGGTGTTTTATTTATTTTATTTATTTTATTTTCATTTTTTTTTTTTTTTGCTAGTCTTGTTAAAAATTAGATGATTCGTAAAAACGAGGGTCCCTTATTAGAACAGTCTATGATTCCTCTATTTAGGGAAAGAGTTGAGATTTCTAATTCGCATTTCGTAGTTATCTACGACACAGCGAGAATTTTTATCTATATATCAATACTCTTGTTCCTTAATCTTCTAACCGTTATCATCTAGCCTTTGGTTCAAAATGAGACTGTCCAAATCGTCCAAAAATTGAAATCCTGATTATCTGGTGTCACTTATCCGCCAAATTGTTATTTCTTATGAGTGTCGTCACCTCAGCTAAATCATGGCCCATTCCATTTTTGTCAAAAAGAAAGAAAGTCAAGAAAAAGAACACGATACACAGAAAGATATAAGAAAAAAGAAAGAAGGAAGGAAAGAAAGAAAGAGAGTAGGCTGAAGATAGAGTGAGGGTGAGCGCGTGGGAGCGATAACGCTAATCTGTTTCAATTGAATACAATGAAAATATGAAAAGAAGGAAAGAAAGAAAAAAAAAGAATGAGTGAGAGTTAAATTAAGATTATTATACTTTTTACATATAGAACTATTTAGCAATAGCTCTTAAGTAAACATATCAAACGTTGTAATAATTAAATTATCATACTGTAGTATATCCACAGGACCTGTGGATATACTACAGTATGATAATTTAATTAATTAATAAATGGTCTTCAACGCGAATCAAATCGTCACAAAATCAGCCTTCAATTGAACTGGAAATTGTCTTATTCTCTACATAGGTAAAATTTTAGTGTATTGGCCTACTAAAATCTCGCTATGATGTACTGTTTTGATGAATTTCGGTTATATGCGTGCATATGATTTATTGGTTGGGGAGGCGCGTGGTGTAATGGTTAAAATCCTAGGAAATGGACTCGTCGATCCGAGTTCAAATCCTTGGATGAGGCTGTTTGCATTTCACATAGCGCTAAGACCCGTGGGAAAGGCATGCATCCAACTACTTCCGCTCCAGCTATGGGTAAATAGTAGGTCAGATTCTTTAACCTTGGTTAGGCAACCAGTCCAAGAGAAGGAAAACTCTGAATTTAAACAAATTGACCTTGTATCACATCCTGCTCGTGCGGGGGGTTGGGTATATATATATATATATATATATATATATATATATATATATATTAGAGTAAATAACAGATTAGTTAAAATCCCACAAAATGGGATTAAAAATTGAAGAACATAGGGGATAAATCAAACAATTTCAATTGAATTAATATTTTGCCTCTTTGAATTTACGAGGCTTCAACAGAATTAATCACATATATATGTATATATAAATGAATATATATATATATATATATATATATATATATATATATATATATATATATATATATATATATTAATGAATATATCTATGTATATAAAGGAATATAATATATATATATATATATATTTATATATATATATATATAGTTAAGAATTAATGCAAAAATAAAATGAATATAATAAAAATGAATGCCATAAATAGAATAATTGAAAATGATATTTTCCGAGGGACCTCTCCCCCCCCAAAAAAAAAAAAGAAAAAAGATTTTGAGAAAGGTCATTAATAGAAAAAAAATTTTTCACACTCTCTGGGACTCTCTATCGAAGCATTGAATTATTATATAAATCACTGGAGAAGATAAAATAATGTCTTACCTTTTTAAAGTTATGCTGAGGAGGGAAGTTTGTAAAGTTAATCATATATATATATATATATATATATAATATAATATATATATATATATATATATATATTGATTGATGACAATCCCCTTTAGGATAATTCTATTCATCTGATTTCGCATAGAGAGCATCTCAATACTGGATATATTGGCTCGCTAGAGAACAATGCTATCTAGTGTTATAGATTGCCATTTGATATTTAGGATCCTCCGAAGATAAGCTTAATGGAACCTTTAAAAACTTTTGATGTGACGTTGAAGAGTATAAAAGAACAGATAAAACGTACGCTTCATAGTTTAGTTTTGATGGTGATACCCCTGTGAGGCCACACACGGCTTTCGGGCCTTCCGAGGGATTTGCAGATTTTTTCGATCCTTTGATTTATTTCAAAATCAAGGGATCCATTTAGATAGAGTGCTACCAAGGAATACAAAAGAATCAATCACGTCCAATATTGTACCCTGGACGTGTAAGTGTGGAATTACACAGTGGCATTAGGGCCACAACCCGGCTCTGGCGAAAATTCAAAGGGCGTCTCTATCATGGTCAAGAATCAACGGCTTTTGGCGTTTTTGTCTCTGCATCTATGGAAAATCTGCGGCAAACAAAGACATCTCCTTCCTCTGATCGGGATATTCATGGAAGGTTTATGGACCGCTTTTGAATTTCCTATTCCCTTGTTTCTCCTTCCATGAATTCATCACAGGTGGATTTGTTGGATGGAGCCGGCGCAACCGAGCCAGGGCGAATGGCGTCACAGAAACAGAAAACAGAGAATATGTTTGGTTTGACATAGGGCTGGTCTGAAGGTGGAGTGAACATGACCATGGTATTCATCAGACTAATGGTAAGACCAAAAGCAGTGCATGCTCGGGAGAAGTGCATCCATCACAGCTAGAGTACCTTCTTCGGTATGAGCAACGAGATCTACACCATCGGCACCGTCGGCATTGAGCAGTTCTTGAACGATCGGCTGGAGAGTTTTCGACTTTGTGTTGAAGTGTGTGAAATCAAGGGGTAGGTTTAGCTCAGTTGGTAGGGACACCGCCTAGGAATCGCAAGGGTCTTGGTTCGATACCGGTCCCCGCCAACTTAGCGCATGAGTAGATCAAATTGGGTAATCTGATCTGTGCGGTAAAGTGGGAGAGCTGGTGGTATGTGTGGCGCTCCAACTCAGCAAAATCAATCTCACTGGTCTAGCGCTAGTAAAAAGGAGATAGACTCCCTCGCTCTCCGGCTGATGTCGACAATAGGCCACTCCGCCAACTTTACTTTTATGTGAGATCAAAAACTTTATCTGAGGTCCTGAATGCCACAGTCGTTGAAAGTGCTCGATAGTAAATAGCAAAGTCGGCAGAGTGGCCTATTGTCGGTATCTGCCGGACAGAGAGGGGGTCTATCTCCTTTTCACTAGCACTAGACCAGGGAGGTTGTTTTTGCATCTGAGGTGGTGCGCAATACCTACGATCAGCTCCCCAATTTACCAAACAGATCCAAACCGAACTTCTCATGCGCAGAGTTGTCGAGAGCCGGTATCGAACCCGGAACCTTGTGGTTCCAAGGTAGATGCTCTACCGACTGCGCTAAACCATACGATAGAGTTACGGCAAAAGGTGAGGTCCACTATCGAAGCCAGAACCTTGTGGTTCCGAGATGGGTGCTCTACCGACTGTGCTAAACCGTACAATAGAGTTACAGCAAATGGTGAGGTCCGCTATCGAACCCGGAAACTTGTAGTTCCGAGACGGATGCTCTACCGACTGAGCTGAATCGTACGATAAAGTTAGAGTAAAAGATCAGAAGAAAAGGATAATGGCAGGAATGTCAGCTGGTTTTAATCTTATATCTTATTATAATGGAGATTGTGTGTTTTTCTGTCTGTAACTGAAACTATATTACTACTCAAGTCACAATTCCCTTAATTATTTACGTCAAATTCTCCATGATTTCATTCTTTTAAACCTTCAGTTATTAATAAAAATTGTTTTACATTATTAATACTGTTGACCATATCTACGTACTAATAACATGCAATTGTATTTATATATACAACAAAATAGAGGTTTACAGTTTGAATGAGAAGGCTAATTTGCATATTGATATTTAAAATTTTATTTTAATAAATATGTGCTTGGTATTATTGATTCCTAATTGTTTGGTTTTATCTTAAGAAATATAAACAAAAATCTCGTGGATAAATCTTAAAAGAAATTTATTTACAAGAAGAAATAACTGTAATATTATCCTTTACTTCCTATTTAAACTAAATAGTTGAATTAGTAAAATTTACCAATGAAAGAGGGGAGTAATGGAAAATGATGGAATAGTTAGTTTCAAAGTTGTTCTATTTTTCGATTATACCCCCTCTGTTGCAGATCTTTTTATCTGCATTCTTAATCAGTTTCATTAGCGTTTCTAATTTAACATGATATTTTATTATATCAAAACTTAAATACTTGCACCCGGAGGGTGCATATATTTGCTAGTAAGTATAATAAAGAATAAGAATTGTACAAACATAGAATGAGAATTATAAATATAAGGATTTAGACATATTATAAATATAATACAGAATTATTTATAGATATAATAAATATAATAATACTAATCCCGTTATCGGTGGAAATAGATTCTGAAAGTAATCCGCTGAAGTTAACACGAGCTTTCATGTCACGATAGAGTTGCAAGCACATGTTGATTGAGTGGAGATGGACAGCTCAATATGCCGACGGTGGTCCACAGAGTGGCCCTATTGACAATGTCAAAATCTTTTGTTAAATCGCTGAAGACCTGGTAAAGGGTTACGTGATGTTCTGAGCATTTCTCCTGGAAATGACAAGGAGAGAACATCATGTCAGCTGTACTACGGTCCTGCCTAAGGCAACGTTGACCTTCGGAGACAACAGAGAGACATATGGATTTTGTTAGCCGTTTGAGCAAAAAATGTTGCAAAAACCTTGTCAACCGACTCTTGAAGGCTTGTACCTCTGTAAATTCCATAGGCAGATGTGAGTTCCTTGTCTTTGTACTGAATCTTTTTAGAAATGTCCGACAAACACTATTTTTTTTCATTTTCCGTATCTAAAATTGGTAGACCAGTTCACGTACCTAGATAACAAATTCTTATGCTCAGAAAGCGATATTAATGCACACATAGGGAAGGCATGGACTGCTATAGACAGGGAAGCGCGTGGTGTAATTGTTAAAGTCATTGGAAATGGACTCGTCGTCCCGAGTTCAAATCCTTGACGTGGTAATTGCATTTCATTTTAGCGCTAATATCCTTGGGAAAGGTATGAATCCTACTCTCACACCAGCTATGGGTAAATAGTAGGGCAGACTGGGCTCTTTAACCTTGGTTAGGCAACCAGTCTAGGAGAAGGAAAACTCTGAGTTCAAACCTGTTGAACTCCGCTAAAGAAATTGACGTTGTGTCGCATCCTACTCGTGCGGAAGGGTTGGTAAATATATATAGACAGTCTATGAATCATTTAAAAATCTGATCTCACTGATATGCTAAAGCGACAATTCTTCCAAGCCGCAGTGCATGTCATGGACTGCTCAGCCACCAGGATTCATTCCTTAAGCATCACGGGTCGCCATCCACTGCCAGCCGGAGGCTCCATAGGGAGGGGGCTCGTAGTATGGAATATATTGGCATTTCAGTCTCGGAAGACTATAATATAGTTTTTGTGCCCTTGAAGTTACAGCGCCTCCCGTGACTGTAAAGTTTAATGTTAGAAAAACATTCTCGACCTCAGATGTCGCTTGTGAAGGCTGTCCCTGAAGATGTTGATGTACCGGCGCTTTGTTGCCACTGATTTCTTCTGGAACTCCTAGCTTCATGGTGTTGCGCCAGGATGACTTCAGACACGAACAGTCCTCTACAGAGAGCCAGTCTCCACCGTGGGCGGTATATTTCGTAAACATCTAAGTCTTCTTTCAAAACTTATTTCAAGCCTTACGTTTTCTCTTATACGCGGGTATATTAAGGACTTACAGTTTATATTGAAACAGTCTCAATCGAGGAATTCTTTTAGTAGTAAAGGCAGAACTATATTTTGTTTATCTTGTTAAAAAACAAAAGAAAGTAAAAAGGCTTCAAGAGCGCCTAATAAAAAAATATGAACACTTTGTCTGTCCAAAGACAAGGACTGAAAAAGACCTTATCAATTGTAATGGTTGTGAAAGTGTCATATCTTATTATAATGGAGATTGTGTGTTTGTCTGTCTCTAACTAAAACTTTATCGGTACCCAAGTCACAGTTTCCTTAGTTATTTACGCCACATTCTCCATGATTTTATTTTTTATTTTAACTCAATTATTGATAAAAATTGTTTTATGTTATTAATACTATTGGCCTTATCTACATGCTAATAACATGCAATTGTATTTATATATACAACAAAATAGCGGTTTACAGTGTGAATGAGAAAGCTAATTTGCATATTGATCTTAAACATTTGATTTTAATAAATATGGGCTTGGTATTATTGATTTCTAATTGCTTGGTTTTATTTTAATCAATATGAGCAAAAACTCAAAAATAAATCTTAAAATAAATCCATTACAAAGAAGAAATAACTGTAATTTTTCTGTACTTCCTAAATTAACAAAATAGTTAAATTAGGAAAATTTAGCAATAAAAGACGGGAGTGATAGAATGATGGGAAGAGTTAGTTTCAAAGTTGTTCTATTTTTCGATTATACCCCCTCTGTTTCAAATCTTTTTATCGGCATTCTTATTTAGTTTCATTGGCCTTTATAATTTAATATATCTTATTGCATTAAATACTTGCGCCCGGAGGGTGCATATTTTTGCTAGTAGTACCTAAAAAAGAACAATGGATTTGTCTCTTTTCTATAATTAGTGAAACCTCGAGCGAGAAAACGAGGAAGACTTCACGGACTTATGAATACAATCTGTCAATTACTGATCACTCCTTTTACCAGTTTGAAACTCTTACATTTTTTCAGGTCAGTTAACTTTGAACCACGTATCTTTGAGGCGTAAGACAGATTCACAAACATACCTAGTTCAAAGTTAATTGACCTGAAAAAATGTAAAGGTTTTTAAATAAAATAACTGGTGCATTATATCTTTTATTCATTAATGTATCAACACTGACAATTTCATTAAATTCGGTTAATTCCTTCATTTTTAGTATTTTTTTCTTTCGGTGGGGTGACATACGATGGTGGAATTTATGTCCGTTAAATAGGATTTAACCCTTCTACTTGTATCTTGTCTAGTAAACCTTTTCTTTACCTAAAATACTCGTTGTGTTTTCTTCCTAGTTTCTCTGTTAACCCAGACACCTGAGTTACTATAGAAAGATGCTGACTCACAGAATATGCCGGATTGCAAGGATTCTCAAAAGCAAATGAGCGAAAGGATAAGCGACTGGAAATGTCCATTGTCTTTTACTTTTGTTGTATACTAGATCATACAATATTCAGTATACAAGTACATCCAAATACAGTTTGCATCAGACATAGAGTAACACTAAACAGAGTGCTAAAACATCGAGGTAGACGGTTCGCGTAATGAGAAGAAGAAGAAGAAGAAGAAGAAGAAGAAGAAGAAGAAGAAGAAGAAGAAGAAGAAGAAGAAGAAGAAGAAGAAGAAGAAGAAGAAGAAAAGAGACACAAACGAAAGATAAAAAGAAAAATAGAATAACTAAGTGAGAAAAACAAGTTAAGAAAAAGGAAGAGACAGAAAAATATGAAAATTGATGTAAAAGTATTACGGAATGGAAAATGTCCTTATCATTGTATACTAGGACATCCAAATACAGTTTGCGTCACCATAGAGTAACTCTAAACAGAGTGCTAAAACATCGAGAGAAGAAAGAAGAAGAAGAAGAAGAAGAAGAAGAAGAAGAAGAAATCCTGAATTAAATAAAATAGAAAGAGAAGCTACATTTGAAAATAAAGGTGAGAGATAAGAAAGAAAAACAAAAAATATCTACTAATAATGGAGATTAGGTTTTTCTTTGTAACCGAAACTACGTCGCTGTTTACGTCACATTACCCAAAATCGTCATCACATAGAATAAATACACTCAAAATTTGAGCAACCTTAGACGATCCTCATTGTTTTTTAAAACAAGTTTTAATAAATACATGCCCGGTATTATATATCTATATATTTGTTTTATTATAGGGTTAGCTCAGTCGGTAGAGCGTTCGGTTAGAAACCACAAGGTACCTAGTTCGATACCCGCCCTCGCCAACTCAGCGTTATGAGTAGCACAGGGATCTGTGTGGTAAAGTACGGAGCTGATGGTAGACGCTAAAATAATCTCCTTGGTCTAGCGCTAGTGAAAAGGGGATAGACTCCCTCGCTGCATGGCTGATACCGACATTAGGCCGACTTTACTTTTTTACTTATAATATATATTTAAATTTATCAGAACTAAGTTTCCATTTCAAATTATTTTTCTTTTTTTTACTCCATTGATAAATTTGATGATTTTACCTACTTATGGTACAAACTCTCTGGCATTGAATTCTTAAGCCCCACCCTCTCAGGCAATAACTTTCATGTATTAATATTTATGCTGCCCGGAGGTTGTTTTTTTTTGGAGGGGGGGGGGCTTTGCAAGTGAAAAATAATATAACTGAAAATCAAAACAATGTAAACGCTATTAACGTAAATGAAAATTTAAACGGGCAAAAAAAAAAATAAATGAAAAAAAGATTTTTTAAAAAGCGCTAATGTGTTAAGAAACAAAATAAGAGAACTAAAATTGTTTACTAACGAATATAGAATATAGAATAATTTGTTTTGCAGAAACAGAGTTGTCTGCGGAAAATGTAAAAGAAGCGCAAATGGAAATACCAAGTTGTAAATTGATATGGGGAGATAGGAAAAATAGTACAATTTTTTTTTTGGGGGGGGGGGGCTGTTATTTATTTGCATAAAACTTTTTATAAATACCAAAATTGATTCGAAAACCTGAATCTTTGACTTTAACAATAACATTCTAATTCTAACAAAATTCGATCTGTTGATAGATATTATATTAACAGTGTATGTTGCTGGTTCGGTACCGGTCCTCGCCAACTCAGCGTATGAGCAGCACAGGGATCTGTGCGGTAAAGCAAGGAGCTGATGGTAGGTGTGGCGCTCCACCTCAGATGTTAAGATCATCTCCTTGGTCTAGCGCTAGTGAAAGGGTTAGACTCCCTCGCTGTCTGGCTGATACCGACTTTAGGCCACCCCGACTACTTTTCTTTATATCTTCTGTACAAAGATTAGTTTTTTCTTTTGTTTTATTTTTATTTTTTTCTTGTGGGTGTTATTTTGGATTTTAACAAAACGCTTACAGAGAATGCTAGATGTAAATAAGGATGCTGTGCTGCCTTGAAAAAATCTTGGAAGCACCACCGCACAAAAAAGTAGCTGAACAGCCACTTACCTTCTATCACACAAACCATCTAAGTAAGACATGTTGAACACTGCTGGAGAAGCAAGAGCGAACTCATAAGTGATGTTCTCTTGTGGACAAATACGCATGGACACCACAGTGTGGACCGACCAGCAAAATCCAATATCAATCAGTTCTGTGCGGATTCTAGATGCTGTGCAGAGAGAGGACGTGCCAGGTGTGATGACTGATAGCGACGGTTGGCGCGCGCGAGAGAGAGAGAGAGAAAGAGAGAGAGAGAGAAAGTCATGGATATCCATGCTGTCAGATTGACCTGATAATCATCATGATCATGATACCTAATTAGCTATAAAATTCCTTTGGCTGAAATAGCACACCATAAAAAATTCCATGCCACCATGTTTGATTCTCGAGGACAAACATTTAGTATTCACCGGATTTTCTTGGAAGTCTTTGAGGAATACCACTTTTCAGCTCACATTGTTAAAGATCTCTTGTGAAAATAAGCAGTTGTCTTTGTAGAACCGAACAAAATAGTGTTACATAATATCGTGGGTATCCTACGAATTATGTATAAAGTGTAGTTAGATTTTTAAATTGAAGTTCGATGAAGATTCAACATCGTGGGGTGGGTAAATGTAAAGTTACCATTAACCGTTATAGCTATTATTAACAGGTAATAACCTTTACTTGACCCCTGCGGTTTCTGCCAATGGGAGAACGGGAGAAGTTAAGTTTAGCTAGTTAGATTTCGGCAGTTAGTCAACGGGAGCAGACGTTAGGATCATCGCTCCCAAGATGCCGACTTCTCACTGCGCGGCTAGAGACCCTTTTGGGCTGTGGGTTCTTAATAAAGAATTAAAAAAGACAACAAAGTCTTACTTAGTTATTCAACAAGGAATTAGCACAGACTTCCCAGTTCGGAGGAAGAAAGAAATCAGCCCACCAAAAGAAGGAATAAGCCCAGAGGAAGAAAATGGCAGCGACAAGCAAGAACAAGCAAGAAAGTAAGAACCCATTTCATCTCCTCACTACTCACTCCCATTTATATACCCGAAACGTAAGGGGTGTATATATATATATATATATATATATATATATATATATACAAACCCCTCCGCACGAGCAGGGTGTGACACAAGGTCAATTTCTTAAGCGGGGTTCAACAGGTTTAGAATTCAGAGTGTTCCTTCTCCTAGACCGGTTGCCTAACCAAGGTTAAAGAGCCTAGTCTACGCTACTATTTACCATAGCTGGAGGGAGAGTAGGATTCATACCTTTCCCAAGGGTAATGTAAAGTGAAATGTAATTACCTTTCCCAAGGGTATTAATGTAAAGTGAAATGTAATTACCATATCCGGGATTTGAACTTGGGGCGACGAGTCCATTTCCCATAACTTTAACCGTTACACCACGCACTTCCTTAGCGTAAGGGGTATATAACAATGGCACAGGTCGCTGACATTTTGGAGTCTTAAGAGGAGTCTCTTTTTACAAGTTCTGGTTTTGGTTTGGTTTAGTCTAGTTTGTTTTACGGTATACAACCTCGGTGGGCCATTTAATGCCAACAAAGTTTTGAAATAAATTCATTCTTAATGGATACTCAATTTTTTTATAAACACATTTTTCTATTTAACCCATAGATGGGACCCTAACAAGTACTACCGCTCCGGGTCAGAGTGGACCTGGGAGCAATGGTGATGAAGGTCTGCTCCACATTCCCCAAACCTCCAGACCTGGAACCTCACCATCAGATAGAGTTTAACGTCATTCCCAGGACATGAAGACTCTCAGCCTGCGCGTTCTAGCACCCATATGATAAAAAGAGTTGGGGCTTGCCATAAGGGCAATAAGATTGGGGCAATTATATACGTGCTAAGGCTGAACGTTACCAGCCGATTGATCGGAAAGGACCTCTCCAACCGCTCGTCTAGCCTAAGTAAGGATCTAAGTGGACTGTTGAATGTCCTGGACTGCTCATCCACTAGAATTCAGTCCGTAAGCTTCACAGGTCGCCACTCACGGCAAACAGGTGTTCCCATTGGAGGGTTCTTACCCCTCTGCAGAGGTGAAGTCGGTGTATTCTAAAGCCCCAGCCGACAGGACTACCAGTTCTGGATTGAAAACCTTGTTTAGACAATCTACTCACCACGCGTGTCAGTATTGACATATATTTTCTTAATTCCTTAAATAGTCTACCGTTCCTCACATATCAGGCGTCCCATCTATACATATATAAAGAGCAGTTGTGTGTATCTGTATGTCCGGAGGAAACTTCGAAAATAAAACAATTAACGACAAAGTAAATATATATACACATTAAATATCACCAGAGGTTGGTTTTTGAGCAAAAATAATGAAGATTTGAGTTATATTTGGGAAGATATTTAAAAATTCAAATTTGAAAAGTAACAGAAGGGAAAGTCATTTGCATGGTATTTTTTTTATATTGTTTTTTTTTTTTTTTTTTTTGTTTTTTGTTGCTTTTTTGGCTTTGAAATATGATATTAATTGATTGAATTAATTGCATCATTTATATCTTTTTTTTATTGTAAATCATTGAATGGAAATTTCTTACTATATTGTTATATATTTCCGTAGGGATTTTTATGGGGCAACCAGCAAGGACTTCACTCACGATAAGTAATAATGGATATGCGAGACTAACTTTAAAAAAAAACCCTCTACCTAGGTGATGCTGGGTAGCCACTTCAAGTCGTAGTATAATGGTTAGCAAGTTAGTCACCCAGAATGTCTATTGAGAAATGATTCAAATTTTTTAATTGTATCTAATGTTGTCTGTTCTACTTCTGTTACTGAAAGTTTTTGAATAACTTTTACAATTGTAAAATATAAACGAATAAAATGAAATAAAAGAATAAAAAGGACTTGAATTATTTATTAGAGAAATGTATGGATTATTTACTCAGACTTAAATTATATATATATATATATATATATATATATATATATATATATATATATATATTGAAATAAATAAATAGATTTTTAAGCATCTAAGAATATTGTCGTTAGCGACAATATTCTAAAATGCTTGAAATAGAACGATATTTTTTCTAAATCACGTTTTCCTAGTTCGATAGAAATATTTAAAAATAAACTGCCATCATTATTTTGCGACACCTTAGCGTCAAAAACAAAAGGTTTAGTCTACTAATAAGTCGTCTTGATAATGATAGTTTAAACAAATTTAAACAGTCTTGATAATGGTTCGGAAAAGAACTGAAAGTACTTTGTTTATCAATAACTCTTTCAGACAACTGATTAACATCTTTCAAGATGATAATATAAAAAAAATGTTAGAAAACTTGAAAGAAAAAGATAAAAATCTTGAAAACAATGATTCTATTATTTTTAACCAAAATTGTTTGTTTGAATGAAAAGATGCTGCTCAAATATACCTCTGTCTGTCTGTCTGTCTGTCATATATATATATAAACTAAATCTGTCTGTCTGTCATATATATATATAAACAAATCAGACCTAGGCACTCGCTTATTTTATTGGGTGAGTGTCTGGGCCTGGTGTCACTTAATGGGGACTTAAAAGAAGAAAGTAAAAATTTTTTTTTTTTTTCCCTAAACCCCCCTCATATATACCCATTTGTATTTACAATTTGACTTTTAGTCGTCTCCGGCTGTATAAACCTTGATGAGCAACCGGACGAAAGGGCCCTTGTTTTTCAAATAAAACAAATTTTTTTTTCTCTCTCTTTTCCTTCGTATCCACCTATATAGGTGATCATAATGATTACCCTTAAAGTATTATTTAAATTTGCCTGTACCAGAAATTTATTTATATATATATATATATATATATATATATATATAATATATAAGTTAAAAGAAAGGAAATGAATCCGACGGTATGAGTATAGATAAAAGGATATGAAAACAACACAATATGCTGTTAAAGTGAAAACATTTTATAACATATGCATAGCTAATATTGAACCATATTTCGATTTATAAACAAGCTCTGAAGATGATTTTTATAAAATCGAAATATTGTTCAATATTAGCTATGAATATGTTATAAAATGTTTTTAACTTTAACAGCATTTTGTGTTGTTTTCATATCCTTTTATCTATACTCATATATATATATATATATATATATATATATATATATATATATATATATATATATATATTGTACGTATACCTACAGGCACAGCTGGGTCTTCCGCCCTAATATTGAGAAAGGATTTTCTGAATGTTCGCTAGGAGGCGGTCTAAATAATTGCCATAACATCAAGAAAAGGCGTAAAGATAGTTCTCATTCTCTCGGCATGCAGCAAGAATGTAACATAGTAAGTGACGACTGCTATATTGTTGATTGCTGATAGTCTGATGGGGGAGGTAGCACAATTTGTCTCAAATGTTCTTTTATGTGGGAAAGGATGACGGACACATTGTGTGGGTTAGAATCTTCTTTCTAGTCGGAACCAGCTCTACTGGTATCTTTGAATGGTTTTATTGCTCTCCATCCACACTACGATTATCTCGGTTGTGTCTCCAGCAACCTAAGTGAACGAATTGAAAAAAAAACGCTTCTTTTATTGGGATTCACAGAAAAACGAACCCCAGCTTCCATCTGAAATCGGCTGTCCAGCTTTCGCAACCACCTAAATGGCCGATCGATCTAGTATGTTCAATCAATGGAGTTTTAAAGTTAATTAGGTATCATGATCAGGATTAGGGCCCTTATCAGTTCATGCTGACAGTACGGATACCCATCTCTCTCTCTCTCTCTCTTTCTCTCTCTCTCTCTCTCTCTCTCTATATATATATATATATATATATATATATATATAGTAACTATTATTATTTAATAATCGTTTGTCTACACATCTCTCTCTCTCTCTCTCTCTCTCTCTCTCTCTCTCTCTCTCTCTCTCTCTCTCTCTCTCTCTCTCTCTCTCTTGCCACTCGTGCCTATCGACCATTGTCCCTGGCGGGTCTTTAGTTCTGTATCGGCAACTTTTGGCTCATTTCTACTTTTATTCTAGGGTGCTAGATAAAGCATATCTTGTTACACCTAGCCCACTGTGTATTTTGAACTTTGTCAACTCGTCACTCTTCCGGATGCTGACGTTTTAATATAACTTATCTATTTGCACCGCACGATCACTTGCTTTCAATATAAAAGAAATGGGGGTTTCGTCCATGGATTCCCATCCCTACATCCACATTATTCAAGGGACCGAAGTCTTATACTATTTGCACATACACAATGCCACTTTGCACTGTCGACACATTACATAAGCCGGACGTAGCACGTAGGCAAATTGCCATAAATACCATATTTTATATTTATTATAAACACATCTTCACATACAGATATATTCATTTTTTCTATCTTCGTTCCTGTTTGTTTACACAGCAATAAACTTGTTATGTTATGTCGATTGGATTTCTTAGTGAACTGAACTTAATATTTTAATTGTATGAGTCTTATGAGTTATAAATCATTCACCTTAGTTTTTCTACAGCTCCTTTAAAAATCTATACGGGAAAAATCAAGATAACGTTTTTAGCTTTCGTTTTATTACAAGATCAATATAATAACATTTTGTATTTCAGTAACTGAACTTATTCATGTGTATGAGAAGTTTCAAATAGGTCCATGCTGAAGAGAACTAGACTCCCTGGCATACACGACATACTTGTCAGCACAACCTGAGATAGGCTGGCCACTTAAACAGACTTGGGGATGACAGACTGCCAAAGCTGATTCTGTACTCTCAACTGAAAGAGGGATCACGTGGAATCGGTAGACCGAAGTTCAGGTACAAAAACAACTCCAAGAGAAACTTGAAGAACTTTAACATCCCCATAGGCAGTTGGTAAGGAAACGGATTCGCGTGGTGTCACCATCGGATACGGTGGACAGCAAGTAATAATAAAAATAATGAGAAGTTTATTTGAACAATGCATTTTTGGCTGGTTGGTTGGTTGGTTAGTTGGATTTTACGGCATATCAACCCATTGGGTCATTTTATGCCGTTTTATTTTATTTATACTTGATGGGTACTCAATTTTTTAAATGCAATTTTAGAACTAATTTTATTCTATTTAACCCATAGATGGGACCTTAACGGGTACTACCACTCCGGGTTAGAGTTGACCTGGGAATCATGGTGATGAAGGAGTACTCCACATTCCCGGAGTTGCAGTTGCCGTTAAACTCTATCAGTTCAATGTGGACTTCCCGTTGACCGTTGGTAGCGACCTGTGATGCTTAGACGGAGTCCTTGTGTCTGAGCAATCCATAACATGCAACACTCCACTTTAGCCCTTACTAAGGTTAGACGGGCGGTCAGAAAGGTCCACTCCAATCAATCGGCTAGTCACATCAAGCCCTAGCACCTATATGATTGTTCCGATTGTATCGTCTTTATGGCAAACGCCCAAATCTTTTTATCATATATATGCTACAAAGCGGTGGTTGAGGGTCTTTGTGTCTTGGATATGACGTTAAACTGCATCTAATGGTGAAGTTCAAATTTGGAGCTTTGAGGAGTGTGGAGTACCCCATTTATCGCCATTGCTCCCTAGTTCACTCTGATCCGGAGCAGTAGTACCTTTTTAGGGTCCCATCTATGGGTTAAATTGATAAAAAATGTGTATTAAAAATATGTTGAAAAAATTCAGTTTGGAAAAAAATTGAATACCCAACAAGAATGAATAAGATAAAACGTCTTCGGTATAAAATAACCTAACAAGCGTTGACATGCCGTAAAACCACTAATCAACTAATTAACCATAGGTAGCCACGAACCAATCGAAACTCATGCGTGGCCATTACAAAAAATCGTGGTCCCATCGGTATTCCTCTTCAATGGCGCATTAGGCTCGGCCCTCGCCCCTTTTAGACGAGGGGACAGGTGCTGCCAGGGAGAAGGTTCCTTGGAACCACTCGAATAGTCTTAATCTCATTCTATCTTCGAATATATCAGGGATTAATATTAATCCTATTATTCACTAAGTGTTAGTCATTCAGTACAACTACTGTTCAGTCATTTTTCGCCCGATTTCGACCAAACTTTTAGGAATTGTCTCTGCAAATATATTTTTCACAATATTTAAAAAATCTGACTCAGACTGGTTTTTAGTCAGTATCCTCTATGCCAGTGGTTCCCAACCTTTTTACATTCCCGCACCCTTAAAAGAGTTTTGCTCTGACCTCGCACCCCTGCAATTAATACTTTTTTTCAAAAATATAGAATGTGGTATTCATACTACAGCTTTATCAAAAGATCATATATATTTCACTCTCTAAACACTTTCGACATGATGAAGGGTAATGATAATAATCTGAAATAAAGAAACGAAAATATACATAATATTAATTACAAAAGAAAAAAATAATCTAATTTGAACGGACGCTTCTCGCACCCACTGGAATGATGTTCGCACTCCTGGTCGGGAAACCCTGCTCTATGCCTTGCTCTCCGTTTCGATGTAAAAAAAAAAAACTTGTTTGTCGTACGTATTTATAGTGTTCCAGTGGTGACAAACTGTTTTCCTGTTAGCGTGAAACGAAGACAGTTTTCAGTTTTATGTCTATTTTGGAATGACTGGAATGATTTGGAATATTTTAGAACGACTACAAACAAAGCACAGGGACAAACTCAGTTGTAGATCAACATCCTCGGAAACTGTGACATTTTCTATATGAAGCCATGAACAGAATTGGAAATCCTGAGAAGTTATGAATGCATACTAAAAGGTCAAACAAGAAGAATTACATACATCAGTGGCAATGTTGTCTATTTATGTTATATACCCCTTTGCTGCTGGGTATATATATATATATATATATATATATATATATGTGTGTGTGTGTGTGTGTGTGTGTGTGTGTGTGTAGTAAAGATTAGAGGGAGAAATGTGGACAAAGGAACAAAACTCAGAAAAGTATATGTAGGAGATATATTTCTCCGTACAATATATCTTCTACATACACTTGTCTGAGTTTTGTTCCCTTGTCCACATTTCTCCCTATAATCTTTATTACATTCTGTCGGATTTACTTCAATCTTTCTATCCTCATATATATATATATATATATATATAATATATATATATATATATATAAAGGGTTTACATATCTATTTATTAGGTGACAAAGGAACATTCACGACCATATTGGTTTCATGCGAGGCAATCATCAGGTAAAGATGTTTCAAATGCAAGGAAAATCGAAAAAAATTCAAAAAAATTCAATAGACATAGGATGTGTATGATTGGATAAAATGATGTGCGTATGTATGTGGTGGTAATTCGAATGTATGAGAGTGTTTATGGACAGCATAAAGATTGTGTACGCGGGGTAACTATATATATATATATATATATATATAAGGAGAGAGAGAGAGAGAGAGAGAGGCGAAAGTGTTCCTAGCTGGAGATGAGAGAAATGGAAGGCATTAAGGCATTCGTATATATATAAGGGATAGGATTTGTCTTCACAACCGAACAAATATCCATACAAAGTCTCTCTATAATGTTTTATATAGTGTAAAAAATAAGAGTAGATAAAAACTCTTATTATTATTAAATATACGAGGGTGAGTAAAAAAGAGTAATACCATTTTGTTTAGGACAAGTATAATTACCAATATAGGAACATGTGTCATACATCAAAATGAAGCTGGTCCTCTGTGAATCACATTCCTACTCTCCCACATAGTCACCGTTTCTCTCAATAGCAATGTTCCACCTTCGAACGAGAGTGAGTATAAAAGTAATGTCATTTTATTCAGGACATGTATAATTACCAACACAGGAACATGTATTCTACATCAACATGAAGCTGGTTCTCTGTGGATCACATCCCTACTTCTCAACATAGTCACCGTTTCTCTTAATAGCAATGTTCCACCTTCGAATAAGGGTATGTAACCCTACCCCGTAAAATTACAGATTTCACATCCTCGTCACTGGAATAATGTTTGCCTCAAACTTTCTTTCATGGGACCAAAGAGATGATAGTCTGTTGAGTATCGAGGATGCGGTAAAGTTGTCCGCCATAATGAGTCGATTTTCTGCCTTGTCCTGATGCTTGTGTGTGGTCGAGTATCGTCTTGCAGAAGGAGGACATTTTCGATTGGCAAGTTGGGTCTTACTCGTCGGATTCTTGATCTGAGACTCGTTAGGGTCTCAATGTGGGCTTTAGTTTTATTTTTAAAAACTTCACATGAAATAAAGAAAATGGCATTACTTTTTTACTCACCCTCGTATATATGTAGAGAGAGTTCTTAACTGGAGATGAGACATTGGAGACGTCGAGGCATTCCTATAAGAACCCTGCATATTTAAAGTCTTTATCGTCTTACTTGCTTGAGTAACTCGAGTAGCTGGCTGGTATTTTAGTCTGTTTCTTGCTACTGGCGCGACATGATGATGATGATGATCTATATTCACTTTACAACATCTTTTAAAAGAATTACATTAAAACAAAACAACAATAACTTTAGCTCAGTGTTTTATTACAAGAAACGATATATATATATATATATATATATATTATATATATTAGTGACCGAACTTATCAATTACTAAATTAAAAGTCACCCTATGGATCGAGAGTTAGTCTATATTGATATATCTACAATTTAGAAGGATGAAGAGGAGATCTTAAAGCAGTTAAGACTAGGAATCGCAAGATTCTTGGTTCGATACCGTCCCTCGCCAACTCATCGTATGAGTAGCACAGGGATCTGTGCGGTAAAGTGAGGAAATGATGGTAGGTGGGGCGCTCCACCTCAGATCCAAAAACAATCTCCCCTGGTCTAGTGCTAGTGACAAGGGGATAGACTCACTCGCTGTCTGGTTGATACCGACATTAGGCCACCCCGACGACTTTACTTTTACTATACTGGTTTTGAACTCGTCTTGCCGCGTCCATTTCCAGTGACGGTAAATATTACACCACGCGCCTTCACTAATTGATTACATATTGAATTTCACCAAACTTGAACAGTATTTTTAAAATAACAGTTTTCATCTAAGCAAGGATATAATTTGTCTATTTGGAATACATTGTAATACGGTCTGATGAACAACATTTTTGGTTTTCCCATAGTACAAATAGCTTGTATCCATTTTCAATCAGATCCTTACTTTCTTTATCAACAATTATTTCTGTTACATGGTCGACTTTCGCTGGATTTCGCGATTATTCCCAAATTCATTTCCAAATCACAAAAAATTGTTATCGTCACGTAAAAAAATCACCGAAAACAAACGTAGTAATTAAAACTTGGAAATCCAAAAATTGAGGATTGCGGGTCTGGAATCGGTTCGGAATGTTTCTAATCTACTCACGGAGACGACCTGATTCCAAAATAGTATGATATGTTGGGCTACAGCCTCTAGGAGTCAAATTGAAAAGAAATGTGACAAACTAACATTCGCATTTATTATTATCATGGGTTTTTCACATCAGCGTTAGCTGATGGTCTTTCACTAGAGCCTGAGTGACAGCAAGTCTCCTCAGATCTCCAGGACTCTTCTGAGTATTCTGGCAGATTGCAGCAGTGCAGTATTCTGGATGGTATGAATCCTTCCTCTGATTTCCAGACTTTCCAAACCCTTTTCCAATCTTTTTGGGACCATTCCAAGTGCACCAACTACAATTGGTATCACTTAGACTTTCATATTCCATAACTTTTTCAGTTCTCTGACAAGGTCCAAGTATTTTTCCCTTTTTTCATTTTCCTTTAGCTTCACCCTGTGATCTGCTGGAACTGCAAAATCCACCAGTTGACAAGTTTCAAAGTCCCAGAAAATTTTATGCGTTTCGTTCTCAAGAACAGATTCTGGTTTATGCATATACCATTTTGTTGTATGGTCAAAATTTAATTTTTGGCATAATTCCCAGTGGATCACCTTCCCAACCCAGTCGTGTCTAGTTTTGTACTCCCGTTGTGCTAGTTTGCTACATTCGCATAGTACATAGTTTACGGTCTCATCTCTATTACCGCATAGTCTACATTTACTATTTTGTTGGGTCTTATCAATTTTTGCTTTGATATAGTTTGTCCTTATGGCATATTTCTGTGCAGCAATTATTAGTGATTCCGTTTCTCTTTTAAGGTCTCTTTATCTTAACCACGTCCAGGTTTTTTCATGTGCAACCTCTCCAATTTGTCGTTTGAAATGTCCATATAATTGTTTTTCTTCCCATTTTTGTTTTCTAGTCTTTGTTGTTTTTCTGTTTGTCCCTATGTCACATCTACTATTATTGGCCGCACAAAAGTAATTTGTCTTTACTCTTTTTTTGTGTAGTCTTCGAGTTGTTGGATTGTAGCCTCTACGCAGTCCTCTATGTTGGCAAGACCTCTTCCCCCTTTCTTTCTTGACACATATAATCTATCTCTATCGTATCTAGGGTGGAGAGCCTTGTGCATGGTCATTAATTTTCTCGTCCTTTGGTCTATCTGTCTGAGTTCTTCTTTTGCCCATTTTAAGAATGGTCATGAGTATCTTATAATGGGGACAGCCCAGGTATTGATTCCTTTGATCAGATTTCTGCTGATAAGTTTGGTTTCTAGAAGTTTTCTAGTTCTCCTGAGATATTCTTTTTTAACTTTTCCTTTCATTTCTGCTTGCTTGATATTGTCTGCTTCTAAAATTCCTAAGTATTTGTAACTTTCATTTTCATCAAGTGATTTTATAGTGTCCTGATTTGGCAGTTGTATTCCGCCCATTAATTTTCTTTCACCCCGTTTTATTACTAGTATAGCACATTTTTCAATTCCAAATTCCATCCCTATATCCTGGCTATATATTCTAATAGTTTGTACTAGGATTTCTAATTCTTTTTCATTTTTTGCAAAAATTTTAATGTCATCCATGTACATAAGGTGGTTTATCTTTTCTTGTGAGTTAGTGAATTTGTATCCCCCTGTACATTTTTTAAGTATATGATTGAGTGGCATCTATTATTATTATTAGTTGTTATAGTATAGCAGCAGTAGTAGTAGTAGTAGTAGTAGTAGTATATATATGAACAGTTTCAAGTAACTTATGGGTAATTTATTGAACATATCCGCCATTTTGTGACATGATATTCTTCTTCTAAATGTATTTTTTTTTTGTTTTACTTCTTTCTCCATTTTGTTCTTTCTTCCTCTTCCCTTTTTTTTTACTTTGTTTTTCCATAATCTTCGTCTAGTTTTTAATTTTTATTTGCATCGGATGATGTATTTCTATTTGCTATAAATAATTATTAATTCCTTTTGGGATAAATATTTTATGTGGGTGAATACATTTGCATTGCATTATTTTTCTACGAATGTTTTCTTTGCATGCTTTCGTTATATTTCCTACTGTTAGTCAAATAAATAAACATTCTTACATGTTCAATTGAATATTTCATTAATCGTATCTTTGTTTTTGCTTTGTTTTTGTTTTGTTTTGTTTTTGTTTTTTCAATTCCTTTATTCCGTTATTCCAGTTATTCTTCCATTCTGAATTACTTTCAAGATATTTGCATTTATTGATTCATTGATATGTTTAATAAATACTAGCAGGACCTGTGGATATACAACAGGATGATAATTTAATTATTACAACGTTTGATATATTTACTTAAGAGCTATTGCAAAATACTTCAATATGAAAAAGTATGATAATCTTGATTTCTCTCCATCTCTCTTTTTTTCTTCTTTTTTTCTTTCTTCCTTTCTTTTTATTATGTTCGATTCAAACATATCTGAAAGAAATAAAGAAGAAGCAAAGAAATAAGAACTCGGTGGGAAAGAGACACCAGATAATCCGGATTTACATTTTTGCATTCCATCTTGAACGATTTTAAAACGGTTTCATTTTTAACCTGAGGGTGTCGCAAGATAGTAAGGGTCGGAAGATTAAGGAACAAGAGTATTAATATATATTTTTATTTATCAAACTAACGTTGGCGACATTGAAAATGATCAAATCACGATAGAAACTTTGATAGATTTATAAAGTGAAAGAGTTTTTTTTAAATGAGGATAGATTTGATGCGATTTCAAATTTATTGGGGAACCCTTACGCGTATGTGTGCTTGTGGAACGAGGGACAGGGGCAAAGTTAATAATCTTTGTTAACCCTGGGATTACCGCCCCCAAAAGGTTATCGAGAATTGGCGTTGATTCTTTTAGAATAAAGTCTATACGTCTAGACAACCAGTCTAGACATTTATTACACAAGTTGCTCAGCGGTGCACAAATCTTCATTTAAATTTTAGATTTTTAAATTAAAATACTTTATGATTCAGTTTCGATACTTTGTGATGCCACTCAAACACACACACACACACATACACACATATATATATATAAATTTATATATTGTATATTTATATATATATATATATATGCACATATATATATATAACATATATATATTTATATATGTGTGCGAACTAAATGAAACACACACACATATCACATGTATACGTGTGTGTGTGTGTGTGTGTGTGTGTGTGTGTGTGTGTGTAGGGTGAACTTAGATGCGCTCTCTGAATAACGTTTATCGTCGTCGAAAATGGAATCAGCATACCGGGTTAAAACCCAAGACGAAAGTGTTTGCATTTCACTTGGCGCTAATGCCCTTGGAAAAAAAGCAGGAACCCATCTCTTCTGCCTTGGATATGAGTAAATAGTAGGGCAGACTGTTTCTGTCTTTTTTTTAGCTTTGGTAAGA
>CM042152.1:67213349-67220849 GCA_023376005.1 Doryteuthis pealeii | reverse complement strand
CATTAGAACTTGAGTACTTACGCCCGAAAGGCGCATATTCTTGCTATTATTGCAAATAATTTTTACTATAGAAGATACCGAAACATAGGAATAAAGTTTGTTTTCAATGGTTTTTAAATTGAGATAAGCATTACTGACAGAATAGCTCAAGTATATGTATAATGCTAGCAGGAAAAGAAAAGATAATTTCGCGTAGACTAAATTCTTCGGTGTTGTATAAACTGAAGTCAGAAATAAATCAAACATTGTCGATTTAGCAGAAGCAAAAAAAGGTCGTATTTAAAAAAAAAGAAAAAGAAAAAAAAAGAAAAAAAAGAAAAACATTTGGTTATCTTAAATGCGCAGGTGAACATTTTTTATCTGAATTCTTTTTTTTTTTTATGCTATGTATATTTTGGAACTACTTTCCTATTTTAGGCTTTTCTATAAATTGCCTGATGGACAACGTTCTTCTTGTTCTTCTTCTTCTTCTTCTTCTTCTTCTTCTTCTTCTTCTTCTTCTTCTTTCCGCTTCTTCTTCTTCTTCTTCTTCTTGTTCTTCTTCTTCTTCTGAAGATGCTAATTGCTATAAATATTATTCCGCCAGGCAAGGAAAGAATCAGTGGACGATGTCATGAAATTGGAGTCGAAACCTTTGTTACTTGATACAAAGCGATGTAGCAGTAGTTATGAAAGCGGGGTGGTAAAATGCTCACCCGTCCTTCACCACCCACCCCCAGTTCAGGTCGTTGGCAGCGGTAAAAAAAAGTGATTTTACGCTTCTGGATTGAGGCACGTGTTTCGTTTTAGCACCTGCCTGTTGTCAGTAGATTAGAAACCACAAGTGAAAATTACTTTCAGAGACAACTGCAACACTTCGCGAATGAGACATGTAATTAATTTACCTGCTTCCTTTACATATTTGAATGTTCCCCTGGAATAACTGTTCAGGTAAGAAAGTAAACATTTTGCAGTTTATTATTATTATTATTATTATTATTATTATTATTATTATTGTTAAAGTTTTCACACCTGCCGTAGCCGGTATTATTATTATTATTATTATTATTATTATTATTGAGATGTTCACACCTGTCGTAGCCGGTATTATTATTATTATTATTATTATTATTATTATTATTATTATTATTATTATTATTACTATTGAGTTTTTCACACCTGCCCTAGCCGGTATTATTATTATTATTATTATTATTATTATTATTATTATTATTTTTCACTCCTTTTGAGTTTTTCACATCAACGATAGCTGGTGGTATTTCACTGGAGGCTGAGTGGCAACAAGTCTCCAGGACCTTTCTGAGTATTCTAGCCGATTGCAGCAGTGCAGTAGTCTGGATGGTCTCAATTCTACCTCTGATTTGCAGATCCTCCAGTCTTTTTCCAAGTTCATTGGGACCGTTCCAAGTGCACTATTATTATTATTATTATTATTATTATTATTATTATTATTATTATTATCACTGTATGCAAGTCAGCTGGTGTTTTTTCACTAGAGTGAGTGACAGCAAGTCCCCCAGGTCTCTATGACTCTTCTGAGAGACCTGAAGAGACTTATTATTATGAAGATGCTTTACACACGCCTAAGCTGGTGGATCATTGGAGGCTGCGTAACAGCAAGTCTCCTCGGGTTTCCAGGTCTCTTCTGAGTATTCTAGCCGATCTTCACAATGCTGTAGTTTGGATAGTCGCGATTCTTCCTCTGATTTCTAATTCACCTAAATTATTTTCCAGGTCTTAAGGGGGACCGTTCAAATGGCATCAATTACAATTGGCACGACCTTCACCTTCATGTTCCACAGTTTTCTCAGTTCTCTAGCAAGGTCCAAGTATTTGTCTATCTTTTTGCTTTCTTTCCCTTTCAGTCGGTGATCGGCCGGGACCTCAAAATCCACGGGATGACAAGTTCTCAACTTGTTGATAAACTATAGGTCTGGTCTCCTGGCCGGGATTAGGTGATCAGTCTGAATTTCAAAGTCCCAGAGAATGTTATGCTTCAGTGCATGAGCAGTATAGTGATCTGTGCGGAAAAGTGAGGAGCTGATGGTCGGTGCGGCGCTTCACCTGAGACGCCAAAACAATCTCCTTGGTCTAGCGCTAGTGAAAAGGGGATAGACTCCGTCGCTGTCGGGTTGATATCGATTTTAAGCCACCCCGACTTATTATTATTATTATTATTATTATTGTAGTAGTAGTAGTAGTAGTAGTAGTAGTAGAGTTTCTTTTTGTGTTTTTTACATTTAGTTGTCGGAATGTTTTTACTTGTGGAAAGCTTGATAGAGTTCTGGAAACCCTAAGAGACTTGCTGTCACTCATACCCCAGTGAAAGACCACCAGCTAACGTTGGTATGAAAAACTCTCAAGGATTGAAATAATAATAATAATAATAATAATAATAATAATAATAATAATAATAATAATTTTGCATTGGAGATGAGATGGATTGTTTCTTATGTTTAAGACACAGAACTCACATATTACATTTCTGTTTACATGTATCAAATTTTATTCTTTATCACCGTACATATAAATTACTCTATTTACATTTGGCCATATTTAATTACATTCTTTCATGTTAACTTAGATAATAAATAACATTTAGTTCGTATTGAACTCAGATGATTTTACAAAATCTAAATATTTATTTATAAATTGAATTTGTACATAACTTTTACATTTGCATTTTAACACTAAAATACACTTTACACTTTGGGATGGTCTGAATTCGTTTGTGATTTAGCTAGTTAGATTAGTAGACGTTTTCTCAAAATATAGGCTGCACAATGAGTTACATAATTCATGGGTACCCTATGAACTATGTAAGTAGTGTTGCTAGAATTTGAATTGAGTTCGTTGAAAATTCAAAATCGGAGGGAGTTGAATGGAAAGTTACTGTCGACCGTTATGATTAGCAGATGGTGACGTCTATTTGACCCCTCCGAAACCTGACAATAGAAGCGTATGATAGAAATCAGTGTCAGTTAAGCAGTCGCCGACCGACAGTCCGGGGAAGCGGACGCAGAGGTCCCTAGCCCAAGATACCGGCTTCTCGCCGCGTGCACCGAGACACTTTTGGGCTGGGGTTTTGGTAATAAAGAATATAGAAAAACAACAATGTCTTGCTTGCTTAATTAATCAACAAGAATTGCACAGACGATCCAGCCCAAAGAAGACACCCAGCCCAAACAGGTCAACAGCAGAGTCCACCAGAGTAAGGATCACGCTAGACAAAGGAAAATGGCCGATGAAGTAGACAAGGAAAGAAAAGTTAGAAACCCATTCCTCATCCCCTCACCCACTCTCTCTCTCTCTCTCTCTCTCTCTATATATATATATATATATATATATATATATATATGAGGAAAAAATGAGTAAAGAAAAGAAATGTAGATGGATAAAAATGAATTTTATCGATATCACTTTTAATTGATATCACTGACACATGTGTTTCGGTCTGTTTATCAAAATGTATACGGATTTACGTTATTATTATTATTAAAATAATCAGATGGAGTTGAAATGATGATGATGATAATAATAATAGGAAAAATGCATAAAATGTTCCGTACACAGATTTTTGCCAACCTTCATCAGAGTATAATTTTTAATTTTTTCAACTGCATCTGATTATTTTAATAATAATAATAACGTAAATCCGTATACATTTTGATAAACAGACCGAAACACATGTGTCAGTGATATCAATTAAAAGTGATATCGATAAAATTCATTTTTATCCATCTACATTTCTTTTCTTTACTCATTTTTTCCTCATATTATCGGATTCATTTCCCATTCTCACACACATATATATATATATATATATATATATATATATATATATATATACCGGAGATGAACGAGTATATAACAAATGTCGCCTTGTTTTCTGTATCTTGATCAGTGAAATTCTACATAGAATTTCTTATAAGTAGCTTTTTATGCTTTTACTAATTAGACCAAGCGCATCAATAACTAGACCACCTTTTTAGCTGTGGCTGTAGAATACGCCGACTGCACCTTTCAATTTTCCAAGTTTGTGGAACCATATCATAGGCCTTTCTGTAGTCAATCCATGTCATGGCTACATTTTTCTGTCTTGTTTTAACCTCTTTGAGGATGTTCTAATCTATATAGAGTAGGTCATTGGTCCCCGCACGTGGTGTAATGGTTAGCAAGCTAGATTTGCAGACCTTTGTTGGTGAGTCCGATTCTCATACTTCTGGTCTTGTACCACATCTAAGCTAAGCTTAGTAAATACCTATACCTATGATATTTGGTCACCTCACGTGGTGTAACGGTTAGCAAGCTAGATTCTCATTGGGCGCTCCATACTTTTGGCCTTGTGCCACATCTAAGCTAAGCTTAGTGAATAAATATGTAGATAAGGTCATCTGTTCCTCTTGTTCCCTTGTAGCATCCTTCTCTCAAGTAATACATTTCTTCACTTATCTGTGCGGTTAGGATTTTCCACGTCATAGGTAGACACGTCATTGACCTTGGGATAGTCCCGTTTTAGGGGTCTTTTTTAATCAGATCAGTTTGTTTTTTTTCGTCATTCATTCGGGTATGTTTACTTCTAGTAGGCATCTACTCAGTTGCCGCGTCAATTTCTTGTGGATGGGCGTAAATTTTAAAACCAGAATCTATGTATAACATCATGGCCCTGTATTTTCCAGTTTAGTGCCTTCTTGAGTGTTGTTCTCAGTGAGTTCAGGTGTATGTTGGCCTCATGGCCTTCTTCAAGTTCTTGCAATTCTTTTTTCATGTTATTTATCGATTCGGCGTTTCTGTTATATTTTTTTCTTTTCATGTATCTTAATCCGAAAGAGTTTTATTTCCTTTGCATTGGGGTATTCGTTATTATTATTATTATTTTTTAGTTTTCACATCAGTGTTAGCTGATGGTCTTTCACTGGAGTCTGAGTGACAGCAAGTCTCCTCAGGTCTCCAGGACTCTTCTGAGTATTCTGGCAGATTGCAGCAGTGCAGTGTTCTGAATGGTTTCAATCCTTCCTCTGATATCCAAACTTTCCAAACCCTTTTCTAATCCTTTGGGGACTGTTCCAAGTGCACCAACTACAATTGGTATAACTTTCACTTTCATATTCCATAACTTTTTCAGTTCTCTGGCAAGGTCCAGATATTTGTCAATTTTTTCATTTTCCTTTAGCTTCACCCTGTGATCCGCTGGCACTGCAAAATCCACCAGTTGACAAGTTCTTTCTTTTTTGTTAATCAACACTAGGTCTGGTCTTCTTGCTGGGATAAGGGAATCCGTTTTTATTATTATTATTATTATTATTATTATTATTATTATTATTATTATTATTATTACTGATACTACTATTACTACTGTGGATATTCCACAGTATGATAATATAATCATTATAACGTGTGATATGTTTAATTAAGAGCTATTGCCAAATAGTTCAATATGTAAAAAGTATAATAATCTTGATTTAACCCTCTCTCTAGCCCTCCCCCCTCTCTCTCTCTCTCTCTCTCTCTCTCTCTCTCTCTCTCTCTCTCTCTCACACACACACACTCTCTCTCTCTCTCTCTCTCTCTCTCTCTCTCTCTCTCTCTCTCTTCTTTCTTTCGTTCTTTTATTATGTTCGATTATATATATATAATTTGACGTAACGAAGACATGCATTCAACGGCGCTTGGTAACTGACAGTTTCTCGCCTATACCATTTTCAAACAAAGCATTTGATTTAAAGGCGAGAGATTATCTGTTACCAAGCGCCGTTGACATCATGTCTTTGCTATGCCATATATATATATATATATATATATATATATATATATATATATATATAGAACCAAATGCCTAGTTTGAAAATTATATAGGCGAGAAAGTGCCAGTTACTAAATGCCGTTGACTTCATGTCTTCGTTACGTCAAATTATATATATACTTATATATATATATATATATATATATATATATATATATATATCGCGTACATAAGTGCGCACACATTAAGAGTAGACTATATGTCATATGTAATAATAATAATAATAATAATAATAATAATAATGAGAACCCTATCCCAGCCAGGAAACCAGACCTAGTGTTAATTACCAATCAAAAAAGATAATGTGTCAACTGGTGGACTTTGCAGTCCCAGCAGATCACACGGTGAAGCTGAAGGAAAATGGAAAGGTGGATAAATACCTGGACCTTGCTAGAGAATTGAAAAAGCTGTGGAATATGAGAGTGAAAGTGATACCAATTGTAGTTGGTGCACTTCGAATGGTCCTAATAAACTTGGAAAAAAAGACTGGAGGATCTGGAAATCAGAGGAAGAATTGACACCATCCAAACTACTGCACTGCTGCAGAGACCTGAGGAGACTTGTTGTCACTCAACCTCCAGCGAAATACCATTAGCTAACGCTGATGGGAAAAACTCAAAAGGAGTGAAAATAATAATTTATATATTAATAGAAAAAACGCATCAATATATGTAGCTAACGAAATAGATCTGGTGAATGTATTAGTGTCGTTGTCTGTCGCGTTACAACCCGTTAATACTTTATTATTTTGTGGGGAAAACTTTTATGACTTCCGTGACAAATTGATTTTGGTTGGAATTGGTTATTAGCTCTTAGAAACGGAATTTGATCGATTCTGATGTATAAGAGGGTGCCGAAAAGTTCTTGAACCCACCAAAAATGCAATGAACAAGAGCCAGGATATATATATATATATATATATATATATATATATGTGTGTGTGTGTGTGTGTGTGTGTGTGTGTGTGCACTTATGTACGCGATATATATAATATATATATATATATATATATATATATATATATATATATATATAAAAGTATATTTTGGCAACATTTTTTCTTTTAAACATGTTTTGTTAAACACTACGGACAATTCTTGTCGGACGAGGTTTTGTTCGATCCTTTCTAACTGTCTGGCCATCTTTTTAATATCCGGGTGGAATTGGTGTAGCAATCCACCAAAGGATTTTTCACGAGCGCTTTCTGTGCCATCATCAGGTGAAAAAACTTTTGGTGGATTGCTACACCAATTCTACCCGGATATTAAAAAGATGGCCAGACAGTTACAAAGGATCGAACAAAAGTTCGTCCGACAAGAATTGTCCGAAGAGTTTAACAAAACACAAACACACACACACACACACACATATATATATATATATATATATATATATATAAATATATATATATATATATATTACAATGGAGATTGTGTGTTTGTCTGTCTGTAACCGAAACTATATCACTACTCAAGTCACTGTCATCTTTGTTATTTACGACACATTCCCATGATTTTATTTTTATTTAAACCTCAATTATTAATAAAATGGTTTTATATTATTAATACTGTTGGCCACATCTACATACTAATAACATGCAATTGTATTTATATATACAATAAAATAGCGGTTTACAGTGTGAACGGGAAGGCTAATTTGCATATTGAAATTTGATTTTAATAGATATGGACTTAGTA
>CM042152.1:67188349-67203349 GCA_023376005.1 Doryteuthis pealeii | reverse complement strand
GTATTGTTTTCTGTGTCATATTTGAGGCATGATAATAAAAACTCGAGAGAATTTTAATCAAACAAAAATTTTCATGTTCAGTTGACTATTTGAGATTAGATGTGTTGCAGTGATTTTTTTTTTGTATCTGTGTATGCGTGTGTGCATGTATGTGTGTTTTGGTTGGTTGGTTTAACGGCATGTAAACCCTTGTTGGGTTATTTTATGCCGAAGACGTTTGTTCTATTTATTCTTGATAGTACTCAATATTTTAAACCCATTTTAAACTTATTTTTCTATTTAACCCATATATGGGACCCTAACAGATAATACTTCATCGGGTTAGAGTGGACCTGGGGTAATGGTGATGAAGAGGTACTCCACATTCCCCAGAGCACAGAATTGGAACTTCACGATCAGATAGATTTTAATTTCATACCCAGAACATAAAGATCCTCAGCTACCACCTTCTAGTACATATATGATAAAAAGGGTTGGGGCTTCCCATAAGGGTGGGACAATTATATAGATACTGGGGCTTGATGAGACCAGCCGATTGACCTGAGAGGCCTCTCCGACCGCCCGTCTAGCCTAAGTAAGGGGAAAAGTGAAGTGTTAGATGTAATGGTCTGCTCAGCCACCAGGGTTCCATATGTATGTGTGTACGTGTGTATGAGTTATTACGACATGGAAAATAAAATCTTAGTCAACTGTAAATGACCTTGACACTAATAAGCACCCCAGCCCAAATCCGTTTTGAAAGGAAGTTAATTTTGCTTTTCACTGGTTGGTAGTAAACAAAACAGCCGGCCGATAAAAACCAGTAACATTTTTATACAAAAATAGTTTTTGATTTTAATTTTTTTAAATTAGTTATTTCGTGTTGTTGTTGTTAGCATATGTGAAAAAAATAATTTTGCACTCATGATAAACTAATATTTTTTAAAAAATAAAACTTAAAACGAAAGACATGTTTATTTATTTTCGATGTGCCTCTACGGATAGTTAATATTAAAAAGTATTTATTTAAAAAAAGATTTTTCTAAGATTAGGGTTAGGGGTTCGTGTTAGGGGTTAGGGTTACCTATTATTGTCATAACCTTATAATATACTTTTTATAGCTTTAATTATTCTCGTGTTAAATGTGTCTAACGTTAAAAGTTTTATAATTTAAAAAGAATTGCTATTGAATTAACAACAACATTAAATAAGTAAAAGAAGTGTCTTTAAAATAAAAACGTGCCTTTTGTTTATAGTTTTATGATTTTTTTAAAAAGTGCGTCTAAAAATTCTCTGTTAACAAACAACCGGATTTTAACAGTGAAAAGCAAAACATGTCCTTTTTAATCTAGGTCTCATCTGAGGTGCTTATTGGTGTCAAGGCTCACTGTAAATAATGTATATATAATTATATATTATACAAAATTTACAAGCGACAGAATTCCACCTTGCACCGGTCTCTTCCAATAAACCGCTTCCAATGGTGCTCTGAACCAGGTGAAGCGATCTGATCGCTCTTAAATCCTCAGCGATTTAATGATTTGCTCATCTCTGTAAAGACTGCTTTATCACACCAGTCGGAAGAAATCGTTGGGATTCAACAGCATCGAAGGCGTTGCAAAAACGCATCGAAGAGTGTGAAGGATGTTGATGTTGAGTTGAAGTCAAGAGGTTCATCCAGTGCTGCTTAAGACGTCTGCAAACGTAACGATGTTTCATACCAAGGAAAACCAAATTATGGGAGATCAAGATTAAATCACAACAATAATGTTTCCCGCTTAAATTTTGAGCACAGGTTTCTTTAGAAGTACTTTCCACAGCCAAAGATGCACACATATACACAACAATATATATATATATATAAAATAATAAATATGCGTATATATATATATATATATATATAATAAATATATATATATATATATATAATAATATGCGTATATATATATATATATATATATATATATATATATATATATATATATTAGTAAATGAAGAAAAACTCTAAACTTGCTTCATTACAATAATTTATTTCAACCGTATTAATACGGCATCTTCAGGTAATCACAAGAACATGACTCTTACTGAGTCATGTTCTTGTGATTACCTGAAGATGCCGTATTAATACGGTTGAAATAAATTATTGTAATGAAGCAAGTTTAGAGTTTTTCTTCATTTACTAAATATCTTGCTCTGTCCTTCTACACCACTGGTATTAGGTACATTGAGCTCTCCTTATGGTCTACCTGCATCAGCTTGGTTAAACCACACATGGAAAGACCCTAACTACGGAAAAAAACTATATATATATATATATATATATATATATATATATATATATATATATAATAAAGTAAGCCTAATGAGTCAGAGAATATTTACCTAGGTTATATATATATTATATATATTATATTATATGTGTGTGTGTGTGTGTGTGTGTGTGTGTGTGTGTGTTATGTATAAACTTTGTTCTTGTGAAACTTGTTTTTTTAGTGGGGGTTGAAGCATTGGAAAAAGGAACAAAAACAACAAAAAAAAAACAGAACAAAAATCAGAATTTTAATATTCAATTTTTGTTCTGTTCTTGGTTTTATCAATTCCGATATTTCGGGTGAACATTCACCCTTTTTCAAGGTATATGATATGAGACGATCTGGAGAAAATGAAATGCTGTATATGAGAGCAAACATATAAAGTGAAAGGATTTGCTGTTTTTTAGCCGTTATTTTTTTTTATATATATATATATATATATATATATATATATATATATATATATATATATATATATATATATATATATATATATATATTTAGAAATACAGTATTTCTTAGTCTATTTGAACGCTTACATTCACCATCCACTCATACTTAAAAAGACAGTATTTTTATTTTGTATTTTTATTCTGCAAACGTAACGCTGTTTCATACCACGGAACACCAATTCCTGTGAGAAATAGATTAAATCTCTACAATAGCTTCTTTTCCCGCTTAGATTTTGCACACAGGTTTCTTTGTACGTAATTTCCACAACCAAAGATGCAGAACACATCGTTTACTGAGCCTCCATATAGACAACAATATATTATATATATATATTATATATAATATATATATATATATATATATATAATTGGTAAAGAAAAAGGTATAGAAATCGGCCATTTTGCTGTTATATATCTTTTTCTGCACACAGGTATCTATGTATACCTTATGCGCTATATCAGACTGCTAACTTTATTGAAAATGGTAAACAGAAACCCGAAACCGTTTCAGGATTTCTCAGAAAATGTATATATACATATGTATATATATGTGTGTGTGTGTGTGTGTGTGTGTGTGTGTGGAGAAAGGTATAGAAACACGGGATGTTGTACAGGATGGATGTTTATTGTAGGTGCTGATGTCGACGTTACAACGTTTCGGTCTGTTAGACCTTCTTCAGGACAGTTTATTGAGTTCCTGTTTCAAAGGATGTCGTTCTCATATTAGCGATTCAGGAGGTCGTGAATACTGACCACCCCTCCCCTATTCACGACCTCCTGAATCGCCAATATGAGAACAACATCCTTTGAAGCAAGAACTCAATCCACTGTCCTGAAGAAGGTCTAACAGTTCGAAACGTTATAACGTCGACAGCACTACCTACAATAAACATCCATCCTGTACAACATCCCGTGTTTGTCTACCTTTTTCTACACATGTTATCGGATTAATTTCCTCTTATTTCTCCCATATATATATATATATATATATATATATAGAGAGAGAGAGAGAGAGAGAGAGAGAGAGAGAGAGAGAGAGATAACTAACTAATATTTAAGAAATACAGTATTTCAGATGAACAAAAAGTGATGAGACAAACAGGAATATTTATTTTATGTTATTATTGTTGAATTGTTCTCAAGTAGTTTCGACCTTAGGTCTTCATCAAGAGAAAATAACTAAACATCGTGTTTTACTGTTAAGAATCGTTTCCGTTTGTGTAGATTTAGACCATTTAAAAAAAAGGTAACTAAACTCGTGAATGTATTTAAACAGTCTTATTTTTCTAAAAGATTTTGGTAGAAGATGAAATTCAGTTTTTTATTTTTTAAAAGTCTCATTGACAGGAAGGCAGAAACAAAGTTTGTCCTATCCAGTGCCAGAAATTGCATTGCTACAGAACTGGCATAAAGGACACAAATCTTCCCACACGACATACGAAAAATGTTTATACAACAAGTTTATACAACGGTTGTGTGGCCAAAAAAAAATGTTCAATGGATTCCTCTAAATCACCGGGAAAAAAAGAACACCATTGTTCCTTTTAGGTGAGGTAGCAGGTCCTGCCTGGGGGATGGTGTTGAATTATTTTGTGATATAAGGCATGGGGCAAATGGTCACTCCTAAATATAGATTCGTTGACTACCACGTGACCACCGAAGGCATTTCTATTGTCCAATCACTGGCACTGCTGCTGCTGCTTCTGCTGTATTAATAGAGACAACATTCTGAGCTTATTTCATTGACATTTGGATTCTCTTGGACGAAGGACTTACAAGGAATATTTTAACACCGGATTCTTATTGGCTTGCTTACTTACTTATTACATCTGGAACCTAGGATGCCGACCAGATACTTAACAGATGGCACCCTGGAATCAAGCGCAAAACTTTTGCGGGTTCTGGGTGTAGATACTACACTTTGATCTTCGGTCGTGTAGCTGGCATCAAAATATATTCGACTGTAACTGAAGACATCGAATGACGAACTATATTTATCTGGACGAGTTTACTATAACACTGTATATATAATTAATTAGTGATACAACGTTTATTACAATCATACGGTTAACTGCGAGAGTTTAATTCTTAAACGTAGTCTCTGTACTCCAAATGTAAAAAGTCATCCACCATCCATATTCTTCCACTTACTCCTTCTTTGTCTTTCTATCTTCCCTCTCCTCCTGCTGTAAGTATGTCCCTTATGCTCTTCCTTTTTCTTTCTTCTTTAATTAAAAACGACAGACTCGCCCATACCACCCCGGTCAACCTCATGGCGCTCTCACATTTTAACGCCTGTCACTGGGATGCACCACGCTACCTATAAGAAACAAGAATTCCGCGTGCTGGCAATATGCGACAGCAGATAATCTAGGAACTTTCATTTCATTTTTTATACACAAGAGGGTATTGTCTAGATGATATCAACCGATTTGCCTATCTATAGCACTGTTGGTATTTAGCTGAGGTGACGACACTCATGAAGAATAAGATCGGCGGGATAAGCAACACATTATAATCAGGATATACATCATCATTCATCATCATGGACGATTGGACGATCCAATTTTTAACTAGAGAGTGTTGCAAGATGATCACGGTCGGAGATTAAGGAACAAGGTGTAATATAATAGATGTTCGATTTAGTTTTGAGGCAGAAGATGTATTTTTGTTTCCTTTAACGAATTTTGTTTCTTTCATGAAGGAAACCGGTATTCTTCACAGATAAACGCACATGTCAGAACATCACTTCTTCCTGAATGGGCTTGTCAGTAAGACTTGATGCACACCAGTCTAGCCTAACCACCAGGGAACATGCCCGACCCCTTCCAGTTTTTGTGAGATGAGGATGTGTAGTCAGAAATACGGATCCTCGTTCTTCAGGCTATAAGTTATTTTTCTTCCAAAAGCCAAAGTAAAATAAGACCATTCATTGAGTTACAAGGGAATAAAGAAAGTATGAATAAAGATTAGATAATACACAAGAATTATACAAGGGTTAGTCAAAAAGTAATGCCATTTTGTTTAGGACAGGTATAATTACCAACACAGGAACATGTATCATACATAAAAATGAAAGCTGGGTCCTCTGTGGATCATATTTACTTACTCCTCCACATAGTCACCTGTTTCTCTCAATAGTAATGTTCCACCTTCGAATGAGACCATGTATCCCTGCCCCGTAAAATTATGTTGAACTGTTTCTTTGAGCCACTTCTTCACTAAAGATTTCACTTCTCGTCACTGGAATAAACTGTTATGTTCAAGACACTCGACCTAGGGAAACAATACAGGTGAATTCATATTCAGTTATACTATACATTAGTGGTATATCTTGTTGTTGTAGGTGTATATACCTGCTTATATAACTGAATAAGAATAACCTAATAATTATTTTTCCTTGACGCTTGTCTTGAAAGATAAACGGCTAAAATGCTGCTTTAAAACCAATGGCAACAGACGCCTATTATTATATACTACACTATAACAAATGATATAACGATCTCTCTCTCTTCTCTTATATATTATATTATATATATATAATATATATATATGTGTGTGTGTTGTAAGGGGAAAATATTTCCCTTACAAGGAAGTATGGACTCGTTCAACGAAACACATAATTAATACACGTAGTCGAGTAATAGCTAGTCTTGCTACATATATTTGATTACTGGTTGAGCATTGGAGGCTATATGATTTATATGTTTTATACCAAAAGGTAATAAACCTATGTTAACCTTTTCTTCCAGATTTCAAAGTTGTTAATCTAATAAGTCAGACACAACAATATATATATAGGGTCATTTATATCAGTGGAATTATGATGAACTTTAAATTCTAATTGTTTGTAATTATTCATCAATGTTATATGTAAAAAAAATATAAAGTAACGTGTTGTTTGTTTTAGTTTATACGTGAATAAATTGTAGGTTCAATTTTGTTCAATATGTCAATCATTTTTGTTTGGTATTATTCCGTGGATATATAAGTAATAACTAGATAAAGGAAATAATTAGAAATTTTGGTAAAATAAATTACATAAAATATGTTCTGACTGATGACAAATCGATTGGGTTTCGTTCCCAGCCTGAAGCAGCCTGCTTATTCTAGTCACACTGATGGCCGTGAAACGGTGAAACAGGACTGTATGTGAATGGACAATATATATGATCTTTGGAATGGAATTTCTGGTGACCCCTAACCACGCAAAATTGCATAGCTCCTCTTTAAACGGATAGAGGACTCCGGTGCCTAGTATGTTTATAAAGTAAAATTCCATTCCTAAAAGTGTAGATGGTGCGCTGGTAAGATGTCTGACTAATGACAAATTGGATGGTGGTTCATTCCCACCCTTAAGCATCCTGCCTTGACAAGTCGCACTGTATGAGCCGCGAAATGTGAATGACAATATATATATATATATATATATATATATATATATATAAAAGTAAAAAAAAATAAAGTCGGATGGGGCGGCCTAAAGTCGGTGATCAGCCAGTCAGCGAGGGAGTCTATCCCCTTTTCAATAGCGCTAGACCAAGGAGATTGTTTTAGCATCTGAGATGGAGCGCCCACACTACTATCAGCTCCTTACTTTACCGCACAGATCCTGTGTGTACTCATACGCTGAGTTGGCGGGACCGGTATCGAACTAGGAACCTTGTGGTTTCTAGCCGAACGCTCTACCGACTGAGCTAACCCGGCGCAGCTAATATTAGCGCTAATACCCTTGGGAAAGGTATGGATCCATATATTTCTCCCTCCAGCTCAGGGTTAAATAGTAGGGCAGACTGGGCTCTTCAGCCTTGGGTAGGTAACCAGCTCAGCGAGAGGGATAACTCTGAATTCAAAATTCCTGAGGTCGGTCGTTGATTGGGTTTGTGGCAACCCTTGATGCACCAATTCTTTCTATCGACTGTGCCAAAAAGTGTGGATGGTCCAACACAAGCCTTCACCACTATAAACAAATCCCTGTGTGGCAGTTCATTGTGTGTATGAACCCTCATACGTCGAAAATCGACGGGAGAGTCCATTATATATATATATATATATACACACAAAATGCACTCAAAATATATTGTTACGCTTAGAACAAAACTTTGAAGGTATAGTAATTTTCATAATATTTTGGGAATGAATAAAAAACATAGCGATTGCAATGATAATGCTAAAATATGGGACTAAGGTATTTATTTTACAAAACGCAAAAACCAAAGTAACAATAAATAAAAAAGAATCAACAATACAATAGATAAATAAAATCTCAAACCAGAACAGAAACATTACTTTAAGACATAAACAGATTCAGAAATTCCTTAGTTTCGAAGAAAAGCCTATATAATAATGTAAAGAGTGAAAATGGAGACGTGAGACGAACGGAACGGAATGTAAAGATAACAAAGAAATATGTTATGCAATATTACCAATAGAAATTGGTAATCTAATAACAAATCTAAAATCTTAATTCAAAACAGTAATAAGCCGTTACTACATGAACGAAATATTATTCGTATAAATATTATATATATATATTTATATATATATATATATTACGAATAATATCTATTATATATATAATATATAATATAATATATATATATATGTTTGGTATAAACTCCCTAGGCAGTTGTTAGATCTCCGCAAACTTCCTCAAAAAACAGAAGGATTTTTCTTACCAACTGCCTACGGGAAAAGGTGATACCAAACAGTACTCTAAAAGTTTTCAGACTTTCCCATCACACACACACACACACACACACACACATATATATATATATATATATATATATACATATATATATGTAAGAATGATGTGGTACATGCGTGTCATCTTAAAACTCAAGAAAAGAGATGTAATTCAGCTTTCAAATGTCGCTGACCCTAATACGTTTATAATAAAGAAAAGTACAAAATTTAGTTTTTCATTTTTACTAATGAAGTAATATATTCAACAATTAGAATAAATCGATCAATTTGTGGAAATCATCACAGTTTCTCAGAAGTAAGTAAAAAAAAACAAAAACACGCAATAAGTTTAACTACTCATCTTATCATTGGGNAGTAGTTAGTAGTGAGTTTAGTAGTAGTAGATGTTTGCTTTTTGTGTTTTTTACATTTAGTTGTCGGAATGTTTTTACTTGTGGAAAGCTTGATAGAGTTCTGGAAACCCTAAGAGAACTTGCTGTCACTCATACCCCAGTGAAAGACCACCAGCTACGTTGGTATGAAAAACTCGCAAGGATTGAAATAATATATAATAATAATAATATAATAATAATAATAATAATAATAAATAATAATGATTTTGCATTGGAGATGAGATGGATTGTTTCTTATGTTTAAGACACAGAACTCACATATTACATTTCTGTTTTACATGTATCAAATTTTATTCTTTTATCACCGTACATATAATTACTCTATTTTACATTCTGGCCATATTTAATTACATTCTTTTCATGTTAACTTAGATAAATAAATACATTTAGTTCGTATTGAACTCTAGATGATTTTACAAAATCTAAATATTATATATAAATTGAATTTTGTACATAACTTTTACATTTGCATTTAAACACTAAAAATACACTTTACACTTTGGGATGGTCTGAATTCGTTTGTGATTTACTAGTTTAGATAGTAGACGTTTTTCTGTTCTCAAATATAGACTGCACAATGAAGTTACATAATTCATGGGTACCCTATGAACTATGTAAGTAGTTGTTGCTAGAATTTTAATTGAGTTCGTTGAAAATTCAAATTCGGAGGGAGTTGAATGGAAAGTTACTGTCGACCGTTACGATTAGCAGATGGTGACTTCTACTTGACCCCTCCGAAACCCACCAATAGAAGCGTATGATAGAAATCAGTGTCAGTTAAGCAGTCGCTGACCGACAGTCCGGGGAAGCGGACGCAGAGGTCTCTAGCCCAAGATACCGGCTTCTCGCCGCGTGCACCGAGACACTTTTGGGCTGGGGTTTTGGTAATAAAGACTAATAGAAAAACAACAATGTCTTGCTTGCTTAATTAATCAACAAGAAATGCACAGACGACCCAGCCCAAAGAAGACGACCCAGCCCAAAGAAGACACCCAGCCCAAAGAAGACACCCAGCCCAAACAGGTCAACAGCAGAGTCCACCAGAGTAAGGATCACGCTAGACAGAAGGAAAATGGCGCGATGAAGTAGACAAGGAAAGAAAAGTTAGAATACCATTCACATCCCTCACCCTCTCTCTCTCTCTTTTCTCTCTCTTTCTTTCTTCTCTCTCTCTCTCGTCTCTCTCTCTCTCTCTCTATATGTATATATATAGATATATATATATAATATATATATATATATTAATATGAGGAAAAAATGAGTAAAGAAAAGAATGTAGATGGATAAAAATGAATTTTATCGATATCACTTTTAATTGATATCACTGACACATGTGTTTCGGTCTGTTTATCAAAATGTATACGGATTTACGTTGTTATTATTATTAAAATAATCAGATGGAGTTGAAATGATGATGATAATAATAATAATAGGAAAAATGCATAAAATGTTCCGTACACAGATTTTGCCGACCTTCATCAGAGTATAATTTTTATTTTTTTCAACTCCAACTGATTATTTTAATAATAATAATAACGTAAATCCGTATACATTTTGATAAACAGACCGAAACACATGTGTCAGTGATATCAATTAAAAGTGATATCGATAAAATTCATTTTTATCCATCTACATTTCTTTTCTTTACTCATTTTTTCCTCATATTGTCGGATTCATTTCCCATTCTCACATAATATATATATATATATATATATATATATATATATATATACGGAGATGAACGAGTATATAACAAATGTCGCTTTGTTTTCTGTATTTTGATCAGTGAAATTCCACATATAATTTCTTATAAGTAACTTTTTATGCTTTTACTGATTAGACCAAGCACACCTATAACTAAACCACCTTTTCAGCTGTGGCTGTAGAATACGCCGACTGCACCTTTCAATTTTCCAAGTTTGTAGAACCATATCATAGGCCTTTCTGTAGTCAATCCATGTCATGGCTACATTTTTCTGTCTTGTTTTAACCTCTTTGAGGATGTTCTAATCTATATAGAGTAGGTCATTGGTCCCCGCACGTGGTGTAATGGTTAGCAAGCTAGATTTGCAGACCTTTGTTGGTGAGTCCGATTCTCATACTTCTGGTCTTGTACCACATCTAAGCTAAGCTTAGTAAATACCAATACCTATGATATTTGGTCACCTCATGTAGTGTAACGGTTAGCAAGCTAGATTCTCATTGGGCGCTCCATACTTCTGGCCTTGTGCCACATCTAAGCTAAGCTTAGTAAATATGTAGATAAGGTAATCTGTTCCTCTTGTTCCCTTTCTCTCAAGTAATACATTTCTTCACTTATCTGTGCGGTTAGGATTTTCCACGTCATAGGTAGACACGTCATTGACCTTGGGATGGTCCCGTTTTAGGGGTCTTTTTTAATCAGATCAGTTTGTTTTTTTCGTCATTCATTCGGGTATGTTTACTTCTAGTAGGCATCTACTCAGTTGCCGCGTCAATTTCTTGTGGATGGGCGTAACTTTTAAAACCAGAATCTTATGTATAAATCATGGCCCTGTATTTTCCAGTTTAGTACCTTCTTGAGTGTTGTTCTCAGTGAGTTCAGGTGTATGTTGGCCTCATGGCCTTCTTCAAGTCATTGCAATTTTTTTTTCATGTTATTTATCGATCCGGCCTTTCTGTATATTTTTTCTTTTCACGTATCTTAATCCGAAAGAGTTTTATTCCTTTGCATTGGGTATTCGTATTATTATTTATTATTATTTTATTATTTATTATTATTATTATTATTATTATTACTGGTACTACTATTACTACTGTGGATATTTCCACAGTATGATAATATAATCATTACAACGTGTGATATGTTTAATTAAGAGCTATTGCCAAATAGTTCAATATGTAAAAAGTATATTATAATTCTTGATTTAACCATCTCTCTAGCCCTCCCTCTCTCTCTCTCTCTCTCACACACACACACACACACACACACAACTCTCTCTCTCTCTCTCTCTCTCTCTCTCTCTCTCTCTCTCTCTCTCTCTCTCTCTCTCTCTCTCTCTCTCTTTCGTTCTTTATTATGTTCGATTATATATATATAATTTGACGTAACGAAGCATGCATTCAACGGGCTTGGTAACTGACAGTTTCTCGTCTATATCATTTTCAAACAAAGCATTGATTTAAAGCGAGAGATTATCTGTTACCAAGCACCATTGACATCATGTCTTTGCATGCTATTATATATTATATATATATATATATTAAACAAATGCCTAGTTTGAAAATTATATAGGCGAGAAAGTGCCATTACTAAATGCCGTTGACTTCATGTCTTCGTTACGTCAAATTAATATATATACTTATATATATATATAATATATACTATATATATATATATATATATCGCGTACATAAGTGCGCACCATTAAGAGTAGACTATATGTCATATGTAATAATAATAATAATAATAATAATAATAATAATAATGAGAACCCTATCCCAGCCAGAAACCAGACCTAGTGTTAATTACCAAACAAAAAAAGATAATGTGTCAACTGGTGGACTTTGCAGTCCCAGCAGATCACACGGTGAAGCTGAAGGAAAATGGAAAGGTGGATAAATACCTGGACCTTGCTAGAGAATTGAAAAAACTGTGGAATATGAGAGTGAAAGTGATACCAATTGTAGTTGGTGCACTTCGAATGGTCCTAATAAACTTGGAAAAAAAAGACTGGAGGATCTGGAAATCAGAGGAAGAATTGACACCATCCAAACTACTGCACTTGCTGCAATCGGCTAGAATACTCAGAAGAGTCCTGGATACCTGGGGAGACTTGTTGTCACTCAACCTCCAGCAAAATACCACATTAGCTAACGCTGATGGGAAAAACTCAAAAAGGAGTGAAAATCATAATTTATAATATTAATAGAAAAAAACGCATCATATAATGTAGCTAACGAAATAGATCTGGTGAATGTATTAGTGTCGTTGTCTGTCGCGTTACAAACCGTTAATACTTTATTATTTTTGTGGGGAAAACTTTTATGACTTCCGTGACAAATTGATTTTGGTTGGAATTGGTTTTAGCTCTTAGAAACGGAATTTGATCGATTCTGATGTATAAGAGGGTGCCGAAAAGTTCTTGAACCACCAAAAATGCAATGAACAATAGCCAGGATATATATGTATATATATAATTATATATATATATATTATATATATATGTGTGTGTGTGTGTGTGTGTGTGTGGTGTGTGTGTGTGTGTGTGGCGCGCGCGCACTTATGTACGCGTATATATATACGTATATATAATTATATATATATATATATATATATTAAGTATATTTGGCAGCATTTTTTCTTTTAAACATGTTTTGTTAAACTCTACGGACAATTCTTGTCGGACGAGTTTTTGTTCGATCCTTTCTAACTGTCTGGCCATCTTTTTAATATCCGGGTGGAATTGGTGTAGCAATCCAATAAAGGTTTTTTCACGAGCGCTTTCTGTGCCATCATCAGGTGAAAAACCTTTGGTGGATTGCTACACCAATTCCACCCGGATATCAAAAAGATGGCCTGACAGTTAGAAAGGATCGAACAAAAACTCGTCCGACAAGAATTGTCCGTAGAGTTTAACAAAACATATATACATGTATACATATATATATATAAATATATTACAATGGAGATTGTGTGTTTGTCTGTCTGTAACCGAAACTATATCACTACTCAAGTCACTGTCATCTTTGTTATTTACGACACAGTCTCCATGATTTTATCTTTTATTTAAACCTCAATTATTAATAAAATGGTTTTATATTATTAATACTGTTGGCCACATCTACATACTAATAACATGCAATTGTATTTATATATACAACAAAATAGCGGTTTACAGTGTGAACGGGAAGGCTAATTTGCATATTGAAATTTGATTTTAATAGATATGTGCTTAATATTATTGATTTCTAATTATTTGGTTTTATCTTAATGAATATGAGCAACAATCTCGGGGATGAATCTTAAAAGAAATCCATCAACAAGAAGAAATAACTGTAATTTTATTCTTTACTTCCTATTTTAACTAAATAGTTAGATTATGAAAATTTAGCAATGAATGCTGGGAGTGATAGAAGTGTAAGTTTCAGTTGTTCTATTTTTCGATTTTACCCCCCTCTGTTTCAAATCTTTTTATCTTCATTCTTATTTAGTTTCATTAGCCTTTCTAAATTAATCTAATATTTTATTACATTAAAACTTAAATACTTGCACCCGAAGGATGTATATATTTGCTATTGTATATATACTTATCCCACGTATTCATTCTGAAGTTTAATAGATAAATAAAGATAGAAAATGAAAAAAAATAAAAAAGACAAATAAAAATAGAAAAATGGTCTACTAGGATTGGAGTTAGTTAATCAAATTTATCAAAAATGTTACAGTAAGTGATCAGGTCTTCGGTCAGTGACTGTGTTAATAAGTTTAAAATGGCCGGCCATTGTTTTCTGTGAGAGAAGGTCAAAATTGAATGACCACTAATAAAACAGTGAGCGCCAATTTGTGTCAGAACAATAATAATTCAATTTAATGTGCAGAAAAAAAAGTGGGGAAGAGAAAAGGACAAGTAATAAAAGAAAAAGATCATTAATTTTTTTTTTAATTCTAAGATTCAGTTAAATGCAAACACTTATCTGGGTATTATATCTTAATGGTTAGGCTGAATAGAAGTGAACGGGTAGTGTGTGAGGCATCAGACCAGGCATCTGAAGAATTAGATGAGTTCATGTGTCAATGGCTCAACTCAAAAGAACAAGTGCTGATAATAATTGACACATTTCTTATGTTTCTTAATACGTACCTGACCCTCGGGTCCTATGTCCAGTGGCTTCGGTCATTGGACCGGTAAGGAATTTAATAACACCCTGATTCCAGGGGGCTATCCCCCCAGGTAACACTTGGCTTTTTGATTTAAAGGGACAGGAATTGGTTTATTGCCCAGTGCCCCAAAAAGGGGAATGCCGAGGAGATCCACGCATTTTTGTACAAGCCATCACATGAGCTTCAGTTTCTGCGTTGCTTCCCACATTAAAAAGACGTTATTGCCTGGTGGGAGGTATATTTGTCTCATACCCCACTTGTATGGACTGGGCACAAGGCCTCGTTTTAATGTG
>CM042152.1:67178349-67185849 GCA_023376005.1 Doryteuthis pealeii | reverse complement strand
ATAATATATATATATTATAATATATTAATGATTTAAAGGCAATTACAATGCATATAAAAATAAAAACAAAACTTTATTTTTTTCTTTATGTTGTGAATGAAATGGGCGAATGACTGTAATTTCTTATAAGAAATTACAGTTATTCGCCCATTTCAGGAAAGATCATTCATATATTATAACATTCTTAACAATGCTTCAAGCAAATTACCAATTATTTATATATATATATATATATATATATATATATATATATATATATATCAAGAAGGACGAGAAAGAAAAAAGAGAAGAAGAGGACAAAAAGAATATAACCACACAAAAAAGACTGAAGCACGTACATTTCTGATAACCGTCTCTGAAGATAAAGTTTTGCTTAGAAATCGATAAGACATAAATAAAATCTTTTGGTTTTTAATTTTTATATGCATTGTAATTGCCTTCAAATCATTCATATATTATAACATTCTTAACAATGCTTCAAGCAAATTACCAATTATTTATTTATATATATATATATATATATATATATATATATATATATATATATATATATATATCTTGTCTTTATTTATTTGTCTGGAAACAAGTCTGCTACTATTGGTTTTATGGTATTTAAACTTGATTGTTTAAGTGGAGCAATCTTCAAGCCGCGAAAGTTTTTGAAAATGTTAAAGATATGTTCAAAGCGATTGTGCGTTTGTATAATTATGCATGTGTCATTTGGTTGTTTAGGTATGTTATGTATGAGGACGGATGTGTTTGCTCTGTGCAATAATTGACCGTAAACTCAAAGTAATTAAAAACTCACCTTCTTACTATCGTTTATTACTCTAAGTTTAAGGTATCAACTATGGAATCATTAACTTTCATCTGATGATAGTGTCTTGTTTTCATAGTCGATACATGAAACATATAGTAATGAAACGACAGTGGTAAGGGGATTTCCTTTAGTTTATACTGCTCTGCTGGTCAGCATTTGAGCACCTTTTAACTTATCAAACTTGTTCTTAGCAATCGTTATTTCTCATATGTTCATTATATATATATATATATATATATATATATATATATATATAATATATATATATATATATATATACTCAATAAATGAAGGAACATTTTTAGATTTGCTTCATTACAATAATTTATTTCAATCGCATTACTGCAGGTAATGGCAAGAACATGAATCCTACTGAGAATTTCACAAAGTAACAAAATATACACACACACACACACACACACACATATATATATATATTTAATTCTCATATTTTCACTATATATATACATACACACACGCACACACATACACACACACACACACACACACACACACATATATATATATATATATATATATATATATTCATTCTACGTCACCAGTTTATTTTTTTCGTCGCTTCGCATGTCAATTCTATCAAAAACTATATCTATTCCTATTTCTAGGAAGGAGTACTCTACACTCCCCAGAGCTCCAGAATTTGAACTTTACCATTAGATTCAATTTGACATCCTACCCAAGACAATAAGACTCTCAGCCATTGCTTTCTAGCACACATATGATAAAAAGGGTTGGGGTCTTGCCATAAGAGCAAAAGGATATTTTTTTTTAAATAACGAGAAAGTCAAAACGATGATCCGCTTCACTCACATTGTTTTCATAAATGCCACAGTGCATCTAGAAATATGAAATAATGTATATCTGGCATTACACATACGCTGAGTGCGCTTATCTATCTATCTATCTATCTATCTATCTATCTATCTCTGTTTGTATATATCAATATGTATATGTCAACCCGTCCATTTAAAAAAAAATTAACAATTTCAAATTGTTTTTTTTTTAATTTTTTTTTTAACTAAAAATGTCATAACAAGACGAAAACTACTTCAGTTTCAGTTTTCTTCTGAAAAAGAGATTTTATCTCGAAATATCAAGAATAAATTACAGGTTAACAAACAACACCATTGTTACCTTACTATTTTTTCTTTAGACCTGCATTGTGATAGCCTTCAAAATCAACCTCCAAACCAATATATATATATATATATAAAGACACAATAGCTTATGCAGTGGCGCATTTATAATTACCATGTTGATTTGGCAAGTTTCGTGTGTGGCGTGGGCCAGTGTCCTAGAGGTTTAGTCTGCGTTCTGTGGCCGCTTATTCGATCTCTGTCGGGGGGAGATCACGGTATACCCTGCTGATGAGGCATGATATAGGTTGAAACATCTGTCCAGTATTCCGCACGTCACACGCGGTATTCGCCGAGTTTGCTTGTCGTGATTATATATATATATATATATATATATATATATATATATATTTATTTATTTTACAATGTTTTCATAGATCAATGTTCATTATCAACGACCGCGGTTTCATGCCGAAGCAATCATCAGGTTGAGAAGCAAGATCCAATGGTGTTTGTTGTGGTTCTTTACTCAAAGACACATTTAGGATTGTAAATAACGTCGGTTAAATTTTCCCGAACGCTGTTATTATTTTTAAAAAATTTGAATTTTTGAAGTAATGCCAACTAAGTTGCCTCCCTTTATTCGTTAAAATGTATAGGGTGTTTTTTTTAAAAAACGTTTTATTTTTTAATTTTTTATTTATAAATTAATTCCGTTTGGCAAAGGGTGTATATGACTTCAAAAAATCATTTTAATATATATGGTAGAGTCTTTTAAGTTTTTATCCCACATAATATAAAGGTGGATGGTGTTGTAACTCTGTCGAAAAATCATTTTTTCACTGTTGAAATATTGGATATCATTGCAAATAATTGCTTTTTCACTGTTGAAAATATTGGATATCATTGCAAATAATTGCTGAATGGTGTTGTAGGATGGTGTTGATACCCTGTCGAAAAATCATTTTTTCACTGTTGAAATATTTGATATCATTGCAAATAATTGCTGAATTTATTCTCAGGGTGGATGTTGAGTATCTCCTCTCCATGCATTTAGGAAGAATTTTCTTTTATGGGGACATTGTTTGAAGATTTCTGATTTTTTATTTAAACTTCTATTATTATTATTGTTATTATTATTAAAGGAAAACAAGTTTTTTAATATTCTAAATTTTTCGGTAACACATAAGTTGCAGTATTTGGAGCCATTTGTGTAACATTTGGGATGATCTAAGATTTTCCACTCTATTTTGTGAGGTATATCTTTTTCTTTCAGTTCCCATATCCTTGTTGCAAGGGAAGTTGTTTCTCTTTTATCTTTCTTTCTGAAAGATTCCATATGGACGTAAAATCTTTGCTTGAAGTCACCCTGGGTCATCCCAACATATTTGTCCGTGCTTCTAGGGTGATTCGCAACTGTAGATGTTACCTTAGCCTCATATACTACTGATCTAATGTTACATTTCTGATTTAGAGGGCAGTCTTTTTTAATTCTACAAGAACATGAAGGGTTTAAGTTTGGTTTAGAATTTGATGTAATAAGTGATTTCATTGAGAGTCCACATGAGTAGCTAGTTTTTACCGTATTTCTATTAAATATTTTATTATATCTATTTTGGGGTGGGAAGTGTTTATCTATTAAGTCTAGAAATTTTTTACCAACATTTGTTTTAACTGTTTTAGAAAAAGGGGGCGTAAACCAAATTATCTTTCTTTTCCTGTTCTTTGAATTATTATGTTTGGGGATGTTATCTATGTAGTATATTTTTTCTTTGAATCCGCTATTAAGTAATGCTTTATTGTAATATGGGGCGGCCTTTTCAAAAATATCTTTGTTGGATGATAGTTCTGAGATTCTACGGCTAATGTTAGGGACTAGATTTTTTAAAACTAATGGTGGGTGGTTGGAATTTATATTAATGTATTTAAGTTTTTCATTTTGTTTGTGGTATGGCTTATACGTACCATTTTTAAGATCTAAATTGACATCTAGGAAATTGACATTTGTTAAGTTAGTATCTATAGTAATCTTGAGTTCCATATTATCTAGGTGTGTTATTATATCTTTACGTAATCTATCTAGTGATTTACCGGAACAGTCCCGTGAAATACAAATTCCGTCATCCCGGTAGAGTGCGAATGTGTGTTCAGGAAATTTCTGTTTAAGTGAATTTAATATATACAATCCTACTAAATCACAAATTCCCGCACTATCGTATCCCCCCATAGCGATGTCGAAATAATCTGATGGGTTTGATTTTTTTACCCAGGATTTACCTTCATTGAAAAGGATTGTCTTTCTTGCGTGCATGATTGTGTTAATTTCTAAACTATTTATTTTGGTAAAGTCATTGGCGAATTCTAAAGCTTTACTTAAAAGATTTTTAGTGATTGATGGATAGAAATCAACAATGTCAAATTGTGTAAATTTATGGCTTGTTTTTGATGGGATATCTTTGAACCAGTTAATTACAGCTGATGTATTATCCCATTGTAATAATTGGGTCTTATTTCTGATTTCTAGGTTTATTTTATTAATGATATTTTTGCTTACTAATCCCAGTTCTGATTTAGCTGGATTTATTAATCTACAGGATGGTCTGTTACTAAAATCAGATTTATGGTCTTTCAAAGTAATAAAGGCTTCTCGTTTAGCAAGGCATTTAATTCTATCTTCTAAATTAAGTTTTTTTGCCAAAATTTTAGCCTCCTCATTTATGTTGTTATATGCATTGGCTTCAGTTTGTTGGTATTTATTTGTTATGCTATTTAAAAGTAGTTGTTTGTATTTGTTTTTATCTAATTCATATAAATTATTAGTTTTATCAGAAAATACGAAAGTGTTATCAGATAATCTAAATTTTTTTAGATCTTTAAATAATTTATATTGGAAATTATTTTTAAAAATACGGAATTTAATATTATGAATAATATCTATTAAGTCAATTTCAAATTCTGCTAATTCTTTAATTTTTGGTGGGTATTTATTAGATTTAATATCAAATTTGTTTACCGTTGTTGTGTTTATCTTCCCGTCAAATGCAAGGGCTTATACACCCTTTGCCAAACGGAATTAATTTATAAATAAAAAATTAAAAAATAAAACGTTTTTTAAAAAAAACACCCTATACATTTTTAACGAATAAAGGGAGGCAACTTCGTTGGCATTACTTCAAAAATTCAAATTTTTTTAAAATAATAACAGCGTTCGGGAAAATTTAACCGACGTTATTTACAATCCTAAATGTGTCTTTGAGTAAAGAACCACAACAAACACCATTGGATCTTGCTTCTCAACCTGATGATTGCTTCGGCATGAAACCGCGGTCGTTGATAATGAACATTGATCTATGAAAACATTGTAAAATAAATAAATATTAGCTCTTACAAACTGTGATTGAGCACTGTATTTTCTTTGTTTCATCGCAAAAGAAATTTTGTTTTTACATATACCTATATATATATATATATATATATATATATATATATATAACTTTGAATAGGAGGGTTGCATCGAATGCCTTTTCATTCATCACCCGTCCGGGAGAAATTGATGAAACTAAGTGACGTTGAAAAGGGACTTGTTTTCTTTTTATTGGACTAAATTGTAGAAATAATAAAAATGTTCACGTAGAATAAGAAAAATAAATTGTCCATTTTCTTATTGGGGAGGAATATTTCAAAATAAACAGCAATGTTTAAGAACAGACTGAGATACACGCTTCATTTAGTATAGGATGACTGAGTTTCAGATAAAGAAGAAGAAATATATATATATATATATATTATATATATATATATATATATATGTATGTGTGTGTGTGTGTGTGTGTGTGTGTGTGTGTGTGTGTGTGTGTGCGTGTTTTATTAAACTCTACTGACAATTCTTGCCGGACGAGTTTTTGATCGAGCCTTTCTAACTGTCTAGACATCTTTTTAATATCTGGGTCGGATTGGTGTAGCAAACCACCAAAGGTTCTTTCACGAGCACTTTCTGTACGTCTTTGTGTCATCACCAGGTGTGAAACTGGTGGAATGTTTCCGTTGTCTCGCTTTTAAAACGAGCAGTAACAGTAGGAATATAGTGTAGTAGGAGGGCACGAGTTCCGTTTAAACGAACAGTGGGAGTAGAAATGTGTAGGAGGGGGGCTACCAAATTTGTAAGAATGTAAGGGGAATGGTATATATATATATATATATATATATATATATATATATATATATATATATCCGTGACGAATGGATTTGGTAAAGAAGAGATTGTCCATCGTGGTGTAATTGTTAGCAAACTAATCTCGCTTATCCATTACTGCTGAATATAGACTTCGATCATCGACGGATGCCCTATAATTGCTGTCTCATTATTATTTTAGGACCGGCTTAGCTCAGTCGGTAGAGCGTCAGCCATAAGGTTCCGGGGTCGATACCGGACCTCGCCAACTCAGCTTATGAGTAGCACAGGGATCTGTGCGGTAAAGTAAGAAGTTGATGGTAGGTGTAGCGCTCCACCTCAGTTGCAAAAAGCAATCTCCTTGGTCTAGTGCTAGTGAAAAGGGGACATACTCCCTTGCTGTGATAAATGTATTAGATTAATCTATTTTATATATTCTGAGTAAAAATTTAAAATAAAAAGAAGCTTGTTTTCCGTACTTCACATGGGGGGGGGCTATTTCGTCGAGTCCTGTGGCTTTTCTATTTTTTTTTTTTTTGTGATGTCACGAGCAGGATGCGACACAAGGTCAATTTTTCTTTTCGGAGTTTAACAGGTTTGAATTCTGAGTTTGACTTCTCCTACACCCGATTCCCTACCAAGATCAGAGACCAGTCTACTCTAATACTTATCCATTGCTCGAGGGAGAATAATTGGATTCATGCCTTTCCTAAGGTTATTAATACTATGTAAAATGCAAACAGAATCATCCAGGATTTTATCTAAGTCCACCGTACCCATTTCCTACGACGATAACCATAAAGCTACAAACATCTTTTTTTATCGCATAGAGAATTCGTTAGTCTCTGTAATGTTACGCTCTCATTTCGAATGTGGAGTGATAACGAGTTGATAGTAAAAAATATTAGTTGTATACTTATCTCACCTTCTGTGCTACGTGGAGAGACTTGGATCCGTTTACTGAGCCGATGCTGAGTTTGCTGACAATTCCTTGATGTTTGGAGTCTGGAAACCAACTTGGGGCACTGGGTGGGGGGACATCTTGCCTTTGTTACATAATCTATGCGGTTGCATAAGATTATTGTCGATCCCCTGTATCTCTAAAGGGATTGCCCTTTTCATATCACGGGCGGGACTTTCCATGGAAGATTACAGAAAGCCCGCAAAATACGTGAAGTCACGTGGGACCTGGTTGGGTCCTCAGTTTCAGTTGGACGTCGGGCAGAGATGTACTGCCTTAACTGGAACTCACTGCATACGCGCGCTATGTTAGCCAGATGTTTAGTTACATGAAATGTTTAGTTAAGTAAATAAAAGCTTAAGAAAATAACACGGTTTTGTGATTGATGAATATCTTGGTAACGAGACCGATCTAGAAGAAGAAATGAGTTAAGTACGACCGACCACCAAGA
>CM042152.1:67165849-67168349 GCA_023376005.1 Doryteuthis pealeii | reverse complement strand
TAGCAAGACTAGCTATTACTCGACTACGTGTATTATTTATGTTTCGTTGAACGAGTCCATATCCTTCTAAGGGAAATATCTTCCCTTACAACACACACACACACACACACACACACACACACATATATATAATATATATATATATATATATATATATATATATATATATATAGAGAGAGAGAGAGAGATAGATAGATCGTTTGTTATAGTGTACTATACAATTAATAGGCGTCTGTTGCCATTGGTTTTAAAGCAGCGTTTTAGCCGTTTATCTTCAAGACAAAATAATTATTAGGTTATTCTTATTCAGTTATATAAACAGGTGTTTACACCTACAACAAAATATATACCCCTATGTATATAACTGAATAAGAATTCACTGTATTGTTTCCCTAGGCGAGTGTCTTGAACATAACAGTTTATTCCAGTGACGAGGAAGTGAAATATGTAGTGAAGAAGTGGCTCAAAGAACAGTCAACATAATTTTACGGGGCAGGGATACATGGTCTCATTCGAAGGTGGAACATTACTATTGAGAGAAACGTTGACTATGTGGAGGAGTAGTGATATGATCCACAGAGGACCAGCTTCATTTTGATGTATGATACATGTTCCTGTTTTGGTAATTATACTTGTTCTAAACAAAATGGCATTAAGTTTTTACTAACCCTCGTATGTTCTTGTATATTATCTAAATACTTTCTTTATTCCCTTATAATCAAGGAATGGTCTTATTTTACTTTGGCTTTTGGAAGAAAAATACTTATAGCCTGAAGAACGAGGATCCGTATTTCTGACTACACATCCTCATCTCACAAAAACTGGAAGGGTCGGGCATGTTCCCTGGTGGTTAAGGCTAGACTGGTGTGCATCAAGTCTTACTGACAAGTTTTCTGACAAGTCCTTTCAAAAGAAGAGATGTTTTGACATGTGCGTTATCATGTGAAGAATACCGGTTTCCTTCATGAAAGAAACAAAATTCGTTAAAGGAAACAAAAATACATCTTCTGCCTCAAAACTAATCGAACATCTATATATTAATACACTTGTTCCTTAATCTTCCGACCGTGACCATCTTGCAACACTCTCTGGTTAAAAATTGGATCGTCCAAATCGTCCAAGATGAAATAGAACTCAAATTATGTGGTGTCAACGTAATAGTCTTACATAGTCATTCCCCTAAGACTGCCTGCATAAAAAGGGTGTATTTGCGATGTAGTCTATGAAAGGAATATGTCTGACTCAAGCGGCAGCTACACTATATAAAAACCATCTTGCAACATTCTCTGGTTAAAAATTGGATCGTCCAAATCGTCCAAGATGAAATAGAACTCAAATTATGTGGTGTCAACGTAATAGTCTTACATAGTCATTCCCCTAAGACTGCCTGCATAAAAAGGGTGTATTTGCGATGTAGTCTATGAAAGGAATATGTCTGACTCAAGCGGCAGCTACACTATATAAAAACCATCTTGCAACATTCTCTGGTTAAAAATTGGATCGTCCAAATCGTCCAAGATGAAATAGAACTCAAATTATGTGGTGTCAACGTAATAGTCTTACATAGTCATTCCCCTAAGACTGCCTGCATAAAAAGGGTGTATTTGCGATGTAGTCTATGAAAGGAATATGTCTGACTCAAGCGGCAGCTACACTATATAAAAACCATCTTGCAACATTCTCTGGTTAAAAATTGGATCGTCCAAATCGTCCAAGATGAAATAGAACTCAAATTATGTGGTGTCAACGTAATAGTCTTACATAGTCATTCCCCTAAGACTGCCTGCATAAAAAGGGTGTATTTGCGATGTAGTCTATGAAAGGAATATGTCTGACTCAAGCGGCAGCTACACTATATAAAAACCATCTTGCAACATTCTCTGGTTAAAAATTGGATCGTCCAAATCGTCCAAGATGAAATAGAACTCAAATTATGTGGTGTCAACGTAATAGTCTTACATAGTCATTCCCCTAAGACTGCCTGCATAAAAAGGGTGTATTTGCGATGTAGTCTATGAAAGGAATATGTCTGACTCAAGCGGCAGCTACACTATATAAAAACCATCTTGCAACACTCTCTGGTTAAAAATTGGATCGTCCAAATCGTCCAAGATGAAATGAAGAGATGTACATCTTGATTATAATGTGTTGCTTATCCGCCGAATTCTTATTTCTTATGAGTGTCGTCACCTCAGCTAAATACCAACAGTGCATAGATAGGCAAATCGGTGTATCGTCTAGCAGTACCCTCTGGTTAAAAACAAAATGAAATGCAAAAATGTAAATCTTAATTATCTGCTGTTGCTTATCCGCTGAATTCTTATTTCTTATGAGTGTCATCACATCAGCTAAATAATAGACCATTCCGTTTTTATTAAAAAGAAAGAAAAGGAAGAAAAGGACATACTACACAGAAAAAGTATAAGAAAGACAAAGAAAGGACGTAAGGGAAGATAGAGAGATGGTGATACTTTTTACATATTGAACTATTTAACAATAG
>CM042152.1:67155849-67160849 GCA_023376005.1 Doryteuthis pealeii | reverse complement strand
ATTGGATCGTCCAAATCGTCCAAGATGAAATGAAGAGACGTACATCTTGATTATAATGTGTTGCTTATCCGCCGAATTCTTATTTCTTATGAGTGTCGTCACCTCAGCTAAATACCAACAGTGCATAGATAGGCAAATCGGTGTATCATCTAGCAGTACCCTCTGGTTAAAAACAAAATCAAATGCAAAAATGTAAATCATAATTATCTGCTGTTGCTTATCCGCCGAATTCTTGTTTCTTATGAGTATCATCACCTCAGCTAAATAATGGACCATTCCGTTTTTATTATAAAGAAAGAAAAGGAATAAAATGACATGCTATACAGAAAAAAGTATAATAAGAAAAACAAAGAAAGGAAGTAGGGGCAGATAGAGAGAGTGTGGTACTTTTTTACATATTGAACTATTTAACAATAGCTCTCAAGTAACCATATAAAACGGTGTATCATCTAGCAGTACCCTCTGGTTAAAAACAAAATCAAATGCAAAAATGTAAATCATAATTATCTGCTGTTGCTTATCCGCCGAATTCTTGTTTCTTATGAGTATCATCACCTCAGCTAAATAATGGACCATTCCGTTTTTATTATAAAGAAAGAAAAGGAAGAAAATGACATGCTACACAGAAAAAAGTATAATAAGAAAGACAAAGAAAGGAAGTAGGGGCAGATAGAGAGAGTGTGGTACTTTTTTACATATTGAACTATTTAACAATAGCTCTCAAGTAACCATATAAAACGTTGTAACAATTAGATTATCATACAGTGTTATATCCATAGGCCCTGTCAATGTATTAGTCTTGCAAAGTCATTCCCCTAAGACTGCCTACATAAAAAGGGGTATTTGCCTCATACCCCACTTGTATGGGCTGGGCACAAGGCCTCGTTTTAACGTGGGCCCACCCACAAGCCGAAGCTCATGAGTGGGAAAGAACAAACATTGTGTCGATCCCTTCGGCATTCCCCCTCAAGGGGGCGCCTCAGGCGCTGGGCAATAAACCCAGCCCTGCTCCTTTAAGTCAAGCGACAGCTACACTATATAAAAGCGTGTGGTACAACAGGTACCTGAAGAAAAGTACAAGGATCTGTGTGTATAGAGCTATAGTCCTTGCCAACTTCCAGTGTCCTGGGTATGAGATTAAACTCCAACTTATGGTGAAATTCCTATTTTGGAGCTATGAGGAGGGTGGAATACCCCTTCATTGCCATTAATCCCAGGTTCCAGAGTGGTAGTACCTGTTAGGGTCCCGTCTGTGGGTTAACTAGATCAATAATGAGTTTAGAAATGTGTTTTAAAAAATTGAGTTTTAAAAAATTGAATACCCAAAACGAATGAATGAAACAAAATTTCACAAGAACAAAAGGCATGTGTTGGTTGATTGTTTGGTTGGATTTTAAGGCATGTCAGCGCATTGGGTTATTTTATGCCGAATAATTTTTGTTTTATTTATCCTTGATGGGTACTCAATTTTTGTTTTATTTATCCTTGATGGGTACTCAATTTTTTTTTAAACTCAATTTTTTAACATATTTTTTAAACATATTTTTTAAACTTATTTTTTCTATTCAACACTCAAATATTTCAGGTCAGAGTGGACCTGGGAGTAATGTTGATGAAAAGAGGTACTTCACATTCCCCAGATATCTGGAACTGGAACTTCTCCATCAGATAGAGTTTAATGTCATACCCAGAACACTAAGACACTCAGCCATCGCCTTCTGGCACATATATGATAAAAAGTGCTGGGGCTTGCCACAAGGGCAATAGGATCGGAACAATCATATAGGTGCTAGGGCTTGATGTGTCCAACCGATTGATCGGAGGGTGCTTTTCCGACCGCCCGTCTAGCATAAATAAGGGCCAAAGTGGAATGTTGCTTGTCATGGACTGCTCAGTCACCAGGGTTCCATCCTTAAGTATCACTGATCACTCTTACTGTAGAGGTGCAGTCGGTGTATTCTGAATTCCCCCATCAACAGGGAGGAAAAGGCATAGGAGGAAGAAACATAACACAATTCCATCAAACCCTGACCAAACCTTCAAGTGCGACCTCTGCTACCGCACCTGCTTGTCCTGCGTAGGCATTATCAGCCATAAACATACCTGCAGTAAATGTAGACCACTCCCTTAATCTTCGTTCACGAGGAAAACTATAACATGATAGTATGCATTTTGACAGTGCTTAATTCTTTCTATATTTTCGTCTTCGGTGTAAATGAATCACTCTGCCAGGTTCAATTTTTATCACGGGGGTTCACTTTAATAGGTAAAACTCGTTAAAATCGAATTACAAGAAAACGCGCGCAATTTCATTGCCAATATTCCCGAAACCAGCTAACGGCTTTCAAACTAACGAGTGTTTTCCCAGTGATTTACTTCAAGGCTTTTTTCTATAGTTTTCTGTAGTTTTTTTTTTCAATAAAATTTTGCTAACACGACCGCTTTGGATTTTGATTGGATTACTAAATCTGAATTCACAAGCTGTTTCACTATATATATATATATATATATATGTGTGTGTGTGTGTGTGTGTGTGTGTGTGTGTGTGTGTGTGTGTGTGTGTGTGTGTGTGTGTGTTGTATCCAATTGAGGCTTTAACGTTTGTGTTGCAGTGGCATCAGTAAATAATACAAAAGTGCTCAATATATTAAAAACATAGAGCAGTAATAATAATAATATTTGTAGAGGGAAAAGTTTAAGGGTCTACCATGGGTTCAATCCAAATGATTTCATCAGGACCCTACTATAGTCCAATTAGATCAGAGCAGAGTCAACGTAGAGTCCTGAAGAAATCATTAGGATTGAAACCATGGTAGACCCTTAAGTTTTTTCCTTTACTAATATCCTATATATATATATATATATATATGTATATATATAGCTAAATATATATATATATATATATATATATATATAGAGAGAGAGAGAGAGAGAGAGAGAGAGAGAGAGAGAGAGTGAGCAAAACATAAAGAGTCAGAAACTACTTACCTAGGTTTCTCCTAACGGATCATCAGGATAATTCTGACTGGAAAAAAAATTATATAGTTTGCTATAAATAAGGATTGCTCAATATCAGTGATAGAACATTTCATATCATAACATATCATATATATATATATATATATATATATATATATATATAAAGTTAGGGTAGCGAGGACATGAAGTCAACGACGCTTGGTTGCTGACATTTTCTCGTCTATGCGATTATAAATCATGGTTTAAAAATCGCATGGACGAGACACTGTCGATAATCAAGTGCCTTTGACTTCATGTCCACGCTACCTTAACTTAGACATTAATGCCCTCTTCATGATATTGAGAACTACTTACTTATAAATATAGCACACTGTATCATCAATATTAGCGTAGACATAAAGTCAACGGAGCTTTGTAACTGTCAGTTTCTCGCCTATACGTTCTTCAAGGAGGCGCGTGGTCTAATAGTTAGAGTCGTAGGAAATGGACTTGTCAACGCGAGTTCAATTCTTGGACGAAGCTGTTGGAATTTCACATGGCGCTAATACCCTTGGAAAGGTATGAATCCAATTCTCCCTCCAGCTAGGGGTAAATAGCAGGGCAAACTGGACTCTTTAACCATGGCTAGGTAACCAGTCTAGAAGGAAAACTCTGAATTCAAACCTGTTAAACTCCGCTTAAGAAATTGACCTTGTGTCGCACTGGTCCACTGACACAGAACGGTAGTACCTGTTAGGGTGCAATTTACGGGTCAAATCGATCTATTTGGATTGTTATTACTAGGCATGATTGGGTTGGAAAGGTGATCCACTGGGAACTGTGCAAGAAACTTAATTTTGACCATACAACAAAATGACCTTGTGTCACATCCTGCTTGTGCAGAGGGGTTGGTAGATATATATATATATCGTCTGATCAAACCAAAATTTAAATGTTGGATGTATAGTTACCAAAGTTTTATTTGGCTCAGAGTAAAGGAATCGTAACCAGAATAGTTTTCCATTCCAATTGTAAAATATGCAGACATATCAGTGATGATTTTGAAGTATAGAAAGATACCCCCCCCCTTATCACCACCACAAAAGAAAAACTGGCATCGGATTGACAAATGAAATGACAAAATGAATGCCGATCAATATCAGGATATTTTTCAAAGAAAAGTTTGCAAGAAATGGAACGCTAAAGTGCAAGTGGGAATATTGATTCATTTTTCCCTACTCCGAGAATTTCCTACACACACATATATATATATATATATTATATATATATATATATATATATATATATATATATATATATATATATATATGGGCGTGAGCGTGTATGTATGTGTGTGTATGCCTCTGTGTGTATTGTGTACAAGAAATATATACATATTGGAAATATGTAAATACGTATATATGTATATATACGTGTGTATGTACATATATATTATGTAAGTTGAAAATGGAAATGAATCCGACGATATGTTGAAAGGATACATAAATAAAGGAAAGAAAATCCATTCATTTTATCCATTCAACATTTTCTTTTCTTTATTTATTTATCCTTTCGACATATATATATATATATATATATATATATATATATATTATATATATATATATATATATATATGTTTTATACGGCTCTACTTGTCATTATTTGAAAACTGTTATGATTTAAGAAAAATGTTTTTATAACTGTTTGTTTATTTCACTATATGAATAAAGTAAAAGTAAAGTTGTCGGGGTGGCCTAAAGTCGGTATCAGCCAATCAGCGAGGGAGTCTATCCCCTTTTCACTAGCGCTAGACCAAGGAGATTATTTTTAGCGTCTGAGATGGAGCGCCACACCTACCATCAGTTCCTTACTTTACCGCACAGATCCCTGCGCTACTCATACGCTGAGTTGGCGAAGGCCGGTTTCGAACTAGGAACCTAGTGGTTTCTAGCCGAACGCTCTACCGACTGAGCTAAAACGGCCCTTATACTATATGAATAAATACCGTTATAATAAATAAAGAATCCGTTATAAAAACA
>CM042152.1:67030849-67145849 GCA_023376005.1 Doryteuthis pealeii | reverse complement strand
AAAGGTATCTCTTAACTGTAGCCAATTTTTTCTGACATACTAGAAAAGAAAGATATATTCAAACTACGTCACTAGGCGAATTCCCTATTCCACTAATTTGAAAAAAAAGCAACGGAAATAATGAAGGATTTATAAATTTAGTAATAATAATGACCGAAGCCACCGGATCCGCATGTCCCAAAAGTCCCGTGTTATTAATACGTCAGTGTATTGTAAGCCCCGCCGACGGGGCTATGAAAAGATAAGTGAAATATTATAAACTTAAATTGACCGAATAAAAGCTTGGATGGAAAAATCTAAGCTACGTTTTGTTTTTGTTGGGGTTTTTTTTTTGGGGGGGGGTATTTACCCTAATCCTCCTGCACGAACAGGATGTGAAAAAAGGTCAATTTTTTATGCGGAGTAAAGCCGGTTTGAATTCAGAGTTTTCCTTTCCCTAGACCAGTGGACCTTGGAGTAATAGCAAGAGTTTCAGAGCTAAAGCCTCACTAACAGATGCAGTTTAGAGTTATACCCAGAACAATCCTTTCTTTTACCTCTATGCAATGTATTCTAAGTCCCACCGACGGGGCTATGAAAAAATAAGTGAAATATAACCTTATAATTAAAAAACAAAATTTTTTAAAAGTTTGAATGGAATGGATGCGTTTTTGGAATTTTTTTTTTTTTTGTATTTACCTCTCCCCAGAGTTCCAGAACTAGAGCCTCACCATCAGATGCAGTTTAATGTCATACCCAGAACATTTCTTTGGGATTTATTTTTTTACCTCTCTGTTGTATATTCTAAGCCTCACAGACATTCCAAAAAAATCTAAGCACCAATCTTTGATACTCCATATATAACCTCATAGACAAATAATAACTTAATATTTTCATATATGAGTAAATAGTAGGGCAGACAACATATCTCTCAGTTGGTATAGCATTTATCTAGGAATGACAAGGTTCTGGGTTCGATACTGGTCACAGCCAACTCAACACATGGAGAGCTTTTTTTAAGTAATCTGAACTGTGCAGTAAACATCTGGGAGCTGACGGTAGGTATGTTGGTAAAAACAATCTCCCTAGTCTAGTGTTTGCGAAAAGGGGATATACTCCCTCGCTGTCCGGCTGATACTAGCAATAGAACTAGAGCCTCCCCATTTTTTGTCTCTCTGCGGTGTGTTTTAAGCCACGCAGACAGGGTGATTTGACATTCCCAAAACACCTAAGAGACATGACCAACTATCAATCTTTGATACTCCATATATAACTTCATAGACTAATAATAATTTGCTATTTTCTCTCGTCGTTTTCTTCAAGATTTGGGGGGGGGGTTTATCCTTCAGAAACTTTTTTGGTCAAAAGGTTAATTTGTTCTATCCAACTTATTACATTTTAAGTCGATTCTATCTTACGTAATTTAAAATTTTTCCAAAATAAACTATATTACATTTTATTTATATAAAAACTTTTTTATTCGGTTCTCCGAATATTTAGTTAGTGAATAAAACAAATTACAATTTTCTTGGAAAAATAAAAGATGTTTGGTTAAATCATACTTAATGGACATAAATTCCACCATCATATGGCACCCCGCCGAAAGAAAAAATAATACTAAAAATCAAGGAATTAACAGTGTTGATATATTAATGAATAAACAATATAATGCACCAGTTATTTCATTTGAAAACTCGTACATTTTTTCAGGTCGGTTAATTTTTAACCACATAATTTTGAGGCGTAACACAGATTCACAAACATACGTGGTTCAAAGTTAATTGACCTGAAAAATGTAAAAGTTTTTAAATAAAATAACTGGTGCATTATATCTTGTACTCATTAATGTATCGACACTGAAAATTTCATTAAATTCAGTTAACTCTTTGAGTTTTAGTATTTTTTTCTTTCGGCAGGGTGAAATTTGATGGTGGAATCTATGTCCATTAAGTAGGATTTAACCAAATGTTTCCATTTAGAAAAAAAAAAAGCTCACCAAAAGATAACAAAACCAAATACCTATATTTAATTTCATCATCATCATCATCATTATGTCGCGCTAGCAGCACGGATATCCATGACAACCTTTCGTCAACCGTCCCTATGACTCATTGTCCCTGGTAGGTCCTCCGCGCAGCATCCAGTATCTGCACAGAGCTGGTCTATGTGGGTCTTTGCTGGACGACTCGCACTAGCATGTCCATGCGCGGGTTTCCATAGGAGGACGTCACATATGAGTTCATCTTTACTTCCCCAGCTGTATTTAGCTTGTCTTGTCCGTCTTACTTGGATGGTTTATGTGATAGGGGGCAGGTGGCCGTATAGATGCTTCCTTTTGGGGTGTACAAAAACCCTGAAGAAACATCTACACAAAAACGTAAATAAATTTAGTTATTTTCTGACATCCCACCATGTCAGCTGAACACAAATTCCGATTTACGTGGGGAGCTATATATATATATATATATATATATATATATGTGTGTGTGTGTGTGTGTGTGTGTGTGTGTGTGTGTGTGTGTGTGTGTGTGAATAAATATGTATAAATACATCCATTTATACATCCAAGTTCCATATATCTATGTATCTATCATTACACACACACACACACACACACACACACACATATATATATATATATATATATATATATATATATATATATATATATATATATTTGTGTGTGTCTGTGCATCTGTGTTTGTATAAAGAAAGATAGACATACTGGATACATGAAGATTTTGTGGTGATAAATATTTACACATGGAGGATCTGTATTTTTTGTAAATCAGTATTTTAAATTTTAATTTACAAAGCACATTATTGGCGACTGTATCATATTTAGAACTTGGTGTGTGTGTGTGTGTGTGTGTGTGTGTGTGTGTGTGTGTGTGTGTGTGTGTGTGTGTGTGTGAAGAGATGGAAGTGAATCAGACAGTATGTAGTATATTAAGAAAATTGAAAAAACACAGGTTTAAATAAATTGAGTGGTAAGTTTATTAGCCGACGCTGCAGTGTTTCGATCTATTAATTAGATCTTCTTCAGGGCATTTGTTGATATAAGGAAAGGTAATAAAAAATATTTTATCACAGAATAACGAGAATGCCCTGAAGAAGATCTAATTAATAGACCGAAACACTGCAGCGTCGGCTAATAAACTTACCACTCAATTTATTTAAACCTGTGTTTTTTTCAATTTTCTTAATTAATATATATATATATATATATATATATATATATATATATATTATAGTGTACAATACATTTAAGGTGCAATTGTTACTACTGGTTTCCAGGCAGCATGCTTGCTACCCTTCATCACGACAAAGCGCCTGTTAAGAAATACGTATAAAAGAAGGGACACTCCACGTTTTCTTAACAGCCGCTTTGTCGTGATGAAGGGTAGCAAGCATGCTGCCTGGAAACTAGTGGTAACAATTGCACCTTAAATGTATTATACACTATAATAATTAAATACACCTCTTACAAAAGTAACCGAGCACTTTATTCTCAATTAAAGGACTAACATATATATATATATATATATATATATATATATATATATATTATTCTTTGTCATATATAAACATGTCTATATGTATAATATGTATAAATACATCCATTTATACATCCATATTTTATGCATCTATATACATATATATATATATAGAGAGAGACAGACAGACAGAGACACAGACACAGACACAGAGAGAGAGAGAGAGAGAGAGAGAGAGAGAGAGAGAGAGAGAGAGTCCTAGAAAGAAAGAAAGAAAGAAAGAAAGAAAGAAAGATAGACACACGAGGCGCATGAAGATTTTATAGTGATAAATATTTAGTTGCGGAGGGTCTGAACTTTTTGTAAATTAGTATTCTAAATTTTAATTTACAAGAGACATTATTGGCGACTTTATCGTATTTAGAAATTAGCAAAGCCAAAAAAAATCTAGTTATCATTTTCATCACAAATAAAATCGTATATTTCTTCAGGTGGCGGTTGCGATACTCTGTTTCGTAAATTGGTCTCGCAGGCCGTTAATAATAAGTCATTTATTTCCATTGACTTCTTTTTGAAGGTGAACTTGTGACCAAGTTAGCTTTAACCATAAATATTCATTGAAATAATCATATCTATTTTTTAAATGTTAGTTGGACATGACGCCTATTTTCTTATCGGAATGTTTTCGTTGTAAACTGATCTCTTCAAAAAGAAAATCAAATGAACAATCTTTTTTAAAGTTAAAGAATTACTTTAAGTTCTGTAAAGAAGCCAAATCATCTGCAATTTGATAGTCGACATGTATTAATAAATATATATATATATATATATATATGTGTATATATATATATATATATATATATATATATATATATATATATATATATGTGTGTGTGTGTGTGTGTGTGTGTTCAGACATATATGCATATGACATATTTATCAATGACAAAGATGTATTATATATATATATATATATATATATATATATATATATTATCTTTATCATAATATATATGTCCATATGCATGTATGTAGATATTTATTCGGACATATACGCATATGAACATATTCATCTATAACAAAGATTCAATATATATATATATATATATATATATATATATATATATATATATATGAATAAATATGTATAAATTCATCCATTTATACATCCATATTCCCTATATCTCTCACCCCCCTCCTCTCTCTCTCTCTCTCTCTCTCTCTCTCTCTCTCTCTCTCTCTCTCTCTCTCTCTCTCTCTCTCTCTCTCTCTCTCATATATATGAATGAAAATTTTGTATATATATATATATATGTATGTATATATATATATATATATATATATATATGTGTGTGTGTGTGTGTGTGTGTGTGTGTGTGTGTGCGCGTGTTACGTGTGTAAATGTGTAGTGGGATTGTCTGTGTCGGGATTGTGTTTTGCACATTACAAAAATTGAATATATTGTGGGGTTTTTTTTGTTTTTGTTTTTTTTACATTACTCAATATCTAGGTTAGATCTACTACAAAGGCAGATAAAAATATTTTCGTTCTGTTTTGGTTTGGTTTTGCTGTTGTTTCTTGTTTTTTGTTTTATTTTTTTTTTTGTGTGTGTGTGTTCTTATGCGTTTTTTTTTTTTTTTTTTTTTTTTTTTTTTCGTATATTATTTTCTAAAATCGTCTAAACCTGAACAGTCGTCAAAAGCTTTTTTTCTTTTTCTTGTTTTTTCTTTTTTTTTTTTTTTTTGCATTGCTTTCTGTTTCCCGATGATGTATCGATCGTCAGCATAACACAGTATTGATTGAAAAATGGAGATAAAAAGATGAAAATTTCTATTTTTATTTTGCTTTTATTAAAATAATCAGAAGCAAAATTAATTCTTTAAAATTTCTTTTACGTAAGAACGATGCTATATTTCAAATTTTCACCCATATTTTCAAATTTGGATCTTAAAACTAAGTCAAGCCAATCACTAACCCCCAGCATACATACTCACACGTGCCCTCGGGCGCACAAACACGCATTCATTCGGAGGCACGCTGTGTATAATAGTCATCGTCGTGGAAGATTGAATCAGTAATCCGAGTTCAAATTCTGACCGAGGCTATTAAAATTTCACTTCGCGCTAATGCCATTGAAGATACGAATCGTTCTCCCTTCCGCTCACCATACAAATAATGGTAATCTGAACATTAGCTACATAAATGGGAGTAGCCTCCCTTGTTTGCTACACTTTGAGGAAGCCGTATGTCGGCCATTTTAATTTCCCCGTAAATCTATACTGAAAATACGAATTTGTTCGAATCAATACAACTGCATGTTTTAACACGAAAATATCATAAAATGTGTTCTTAATAACAATTAAGTTAATTTCAAATAATGTGCAAGCACAATTAAGAACACATTTTATGATATTTTCGTGTTAAAACATGCAGTCGTATTGATTCGAACAAATTCGTATTTTCAGTGTAGATTTACGGTGAAATTAAAATGGCCGCCTAAAACATATGGCTTGATAATTTGTATTATTTGGATTATTCGGACTATAGTCCTCATTTTTATTGTTATCTGTACAACGTTTCGGTCGATGTGACCTCCGGTCCTCTTCGGGTATCTTCTCGGACTTTTTGTCGTTATCGGGAGCTTTCACGGAACTTTGAACCCAACCCTTTATTCAATCCACGGGGGTATACTGTTCTCATTCCGCTAACCATGACTGGGTACAAGCGTTAAGCTGTGTTAATGATTATTCTATGTTACTTGACCAGGACTGAACCTGCAGCCTAGAGATAAACTTAGAACTGTATTATCTCAATGCCTATATCCACTACGCCAATTGGACGCATTACGTATAGAAGGTTCCCGAGTTCGAAAAGGTTCCCGAATCCGAGAAGAAATACCTGAAGAAGGCCTGTGGGTACATCGGCCGAAACGTTGTACAGACAACAATAAAAATGAGGACAATAGTCCGAATAATCCAAATAATACAAAATTAGGGTTCTTTAGCGTTGGTAATGCAACCAATCTAGAAATTAGATTTACTCCGCTTAAAGATTGTTGCAACATTAACATACCAGCTGCTTTTGTTACATAATTATTAGATCCCTAATACTTATATAAGGTAGTATAGAAACATAATGGCGATTAGTGCAGTTGATGGCCTTGAGAGTGAGTGACGACGCTTGACCTCACTCTCACCTTGCCTTCCGGGGATAAATCGTGAGAACCGGAAGGCATAGAAGACCCTGTCTTCCAGTTTAAGGATAGTAAGTAAGTCTCAGGCAGTTAGAAGGTAGGAGCCGAGCTCGTAGGATGTAAGTCTCACCTGTGCAGATGTCTGGTTTGGGGATTTAACAATAAAATAAGATCAAAAGTAAATCGAAGTCTTGTGTTTATTATCTAAAAACTAACAATGACACAGGGCTTCTGATAACGAGAAATCCCTAACAGAAAACCAGACCCGAAGTCCCCAAGAAAGTCCAGACCTTAGAAGATTCCAGACCAAGTCAAGATAGATGATAGAACTACCAAAGACGATCAGAATAGCAAAGCCGGCCAGAAGAAAATACGACCAGAAGTAAGAAGTAATGAAGAGGGTATACAACACTTTAAGTCGTTCTCGTCGGTCAACCGCGGGTAGCCATTCCTGTTACCAATAGTTGCGTGAAATCGCAACAGATTAGAAAATGGAGATTGCTGAGAGGAATCAACGAAGAGGAAAATTAATCAAGATTTGTTTTGTTTTGTTTTTTAAATCACAATCAAATATGTAGGACATATGTTTTACTAATGAAATTTGAATTGGTGAGTAAACCGTTTAAATATTACAAATAATAATGGTCGTTCCGACTGTTATCATTCTAATATCTTCTTATTATGATGGAGATTGTATGTTTGTCTGTAACTGAAATTATTTCACTACTCATGTCACAATCCTCTTAGTTATTTAAGTCCCGTCTCCATGATTTATTTTTATTTAAACCTCAATTATTAATAAAATGGTTTTATATTATTAATACTGTTGGCCTTATCTACAGGTATTTGCCTCTCATCCCACTTATGAGCGCTGGACACAAGGTCTCGTTTTAACGTGGGCGCACAAAAATTGCGTCGATCCCGTCGGCATTCCCCTCAAGGGGGCGCCTCAGGTGCTGGGCCATAAACGCAGCCCTGCCCCTTTAAATCATGGGGGCAGGTATTGCCTGAGGGATAGCCCCCTGGGATCGACGCTATTAACTTGTAAAGATCCAGGGCCGAAGCCACTGGACCCCCCACACCGTTGGCCTTATCTACATACTGATAACATGCAAATGTATTTATATATACAACAAAATACCGGTTTACAGTGTGAACTGGAAGGCTAATTTGCATATTTATATTAAAAATGTGATTTTAATAAATATGTTCTTGGTATTATTTATTTCTAATTGTTTGGTTTTATTTTAATGAATATGAGCAAAAATCTTGGGATAAATCTTAAAAGAAATCCATTAACAAGAAGAAATAACTAAATAGTTTAATTAGGAAAATTTCGCAATGAAAGACGGGAGTGATGGAAGTAAGTTTCAGTTGTTCTATTTTTTTATTATACTCCCTCTATTTCAAATCATTTATCTGCATTCTTATCTAGCGTTATTAGTCTTTCTAATTTGATATATTTTATTTCATTAAAAGTTAAATACTTGTACCCGGAGGATGCATATATTTGCTAGTGATAACATCATATTAATATTACTTTATATCAGAATCCCAGACAAGGCTGTTTGCATTTCACATAGCGCTAATACCCTTGGGAGAGGTATTAATCCATATATTCTCCCTCCAGCTATGGGTAAAATAATCGTGCAGGCTGGGCTCTTTAACTTTGGGTAGGTAACCAGTCTAGGAGAGGGAAAACTCTGAATTCAAAATTCCTGAGGTCGGTCGTTGATTGGTTTGTGGCATTCCTTGTGCATCAATTCTTTCCTATCGACTGTGCCAAAAAGTGCGGATGGTCCAACACAAGCCTTTGCCACTATAAACAAATCACTGTGTGGTTGTTCATTGTATGAACCCTCATGCGTCGAAAATCGACGAGAGAATCCATAATATTAGAATACTCTGTGACAAATAATTTATTCCTAGTCTAACTCCATCTTATTATAGTTACTTTTTTATTAATCATTTTCCATATTTTCGTCATACTTTTACTCTGTCTTACTTTTGCTACAATTGAGACCATATTTCACTATTATCATTTTATCATGAATTTTACTCCATCTAATAATTATTGCTATTAATAATTTTTACTCATATTATTTAATTACTATGAAATAATTTGTTCACAACATCTTGACCAGTGTAATGTGAACCTGATGACCATCTGTTTGACTGGCAATAACGGGACAACTACGAAAACTCTCACGGTAAGTGTGAGAAACGGTCACACGAGTGTTAGGGATTTTTAAAAGTGTCAGTCAAGCAGTCAGTTAAATAACCGACAGAGGATCGGTAAGGAGCTTAAATTACGAAACGAGCATAATCGACTCCATTTCTATTGAGGGGGGGGGCAAAATTTATCGAAGAATGGGATCTTTCCTTCATCACTCAAAAAATACCACTACACGTTTTTCTGTTTGATTTCGTCGGTTGGATTTTACGATATGCCAACCCTTGTTGGGTTATTTTATGCCAAAGAAATTTTGTTTTATTCATTCATGTTGAGTATTCAATTTTTTTTTCAAACTCAGTTTTTTTAACACATTTTAATACTCATTTTTATCTATTTAACCCATAGATGGGACCCTAACAGGTACTACCACTCCGGGTTAGAGTGGACCTCGGAGTAATTGCGATAAAGATTTATTCCACATTCCCCAGAGTTCAGAATTGGAACTTCACCACTATATGCAGTTTAACGTCAGGCCCAAGACATTCAGCCACTGCCTTCCAACACATATATGATAAAAAGGGTTGGAGGGTTGTCATAGGGCTTCTGTTTTTGAGGCCGCCTCGGGGAGAGGTTGAATCACATAACTACATGGGAACTACACAGGGATGCCGAGTGCTGTTTTGAACAAATCTTGTACAACCACTTACCCGCTATCACACAAAACATCCAAGTAAGACAAACTAGACATGCTGGACACTGCTAGAGAAGAAAGGGTGACGTCTCATGTGGACGCCAACACATGGACACACCAGTGTAGACCGACCAGCAGAAACCCATGTCAATCAGATCTGTTCGGATTCTAGATGCTGTGGAGAAGACTTACGAGGGGTTATGACCGATAATGACGGTTGGTGAGAGAGAGAGAGGAGAGAGAGTCATGGTATCCGTGATGTCAACGTGACCTGATGATGATGATGAATAAAGTGAGTGGTATTTTTTCTTGGACCACTTATCTACATTTTTTTCCTTTTTCCTGTGAACTCGTTGTCATCTAGTCTTTGTTTCCGGCATCTTTTGTCAAGACCCAGCAATGGAACAGCCAATAACTCTCATCTAGTACCTGTGCGAGCTAAAACGAAATTCTGCACGAATTCCACCGCGAAGACAGATTCCACCGGACAGAGATAATCTTCAAATAGCACCCTGATCTGCAGAATGTAATCTAGACAGATGAAAAGTGATCCAATCTTGACAAGCCTAACTACTACCGATTCGCTGTTAGGATTTAGGATGAGAGACACAGAAAAAGGGTCTACGTAAACGGCGGTATTTTGAATGTTAAATTTCGAGGTAAAGCTTTTAATAATTGGAAAACTGACATATTACAATCTTCTTCCCATCCACCTCTATGTTATGCCTATGCTTATATATATATATATATATATATATATATATATATATATATATCGAATATGGGATAGATTCCCTCGCTGTCCGGCTGATACTGACAATAGCCACCCAGCAACTTTAATTACTTTAGTTAATTTGTTAGTTTCTCGCCTAAGTCCTGGTTTTAAAATTGCCTTAAGAAAATTACAGTTACTAAGTGACGATGACTTTAGTCTACGCTAAACTAACGTATATATATATATATATATATATATATATATATATATATATATATATATATATATATATATATAATCCAAAAGTCCAGAGAATAAATCTTCCTTACGAATCAAGAGTTTTATTTAAAAAAACCTGTCGCAGTTTGAGAGCTCAATGTATGCTCTTAATGTTAGAGTCACAGAGCAAATATATAAGTAAAGAAATAACAAAAGATTAGAGATTTAGCATTATAGTCTATTTCAGGGAGCTTAGACAAAGTGTCTAACTCTCCCGACTCATTAGATGCAGATGCGAAATGTCTAAGCTCCCTGAAATAGACTATAATGCTAAATCTTTTGTTTTTTGTTATTTCTTTACTTATATATATATATATATATATATATATATATATATATATATATATATATATATATATATATGATCACTCTTTATTCATAAATATAGGGAAATGCTTATATATATATATATATATATATATATATATATATATTATCTCTCTTTTTTTTATATACATATGTATATATATAGAGAGAGGGGGAAGAGAGACGTATTCCTCTTACATAAATTTGATAAGAATGGCATAGCCTATATATTTAACTAATGTTAATAACTATGAGAAATTTTTGAAAAATATGATGGACTTACATTGATTCGATTGGTTTTGGTTTAGTTTAGTTTGGTTTACAGCACATCAATCACAGTGGGTCATTTAATGCCGATATAAATATATAGAATAATCGTTCTTAGTAAAAAGGTAGTTTGAAAGATTTGGTTTTGTTAGCATTTATTTTAGAGGAACAGTTTGAAGGACAGATTTAGTTTTGTTATCGTATTCTTATAGAAGAACAGTTTGTAAAAAGCCGGTAGAGTATTTATACATTTTGTGCAATCCTACCTCCTTCAGGAATCCGAAAATGTTATTTGGATCGACCTGCCCAAAAAGGTTATTCAGGTCAAGCACCTGGTAATGTTTAGAATGGATTTCTTTGAAATCAATACATTCTACCAATATGTGTTCCACTGTAAATGGAGCATTACAGCCAACACAGAATGGAGGATCTTCTCTTTTAAGCAGACTAGCAACAACAAAAAACAACGCCCTCTGGGCGGTGTAAAAAATTTTTTTTGAAAGATATTGCCTGGGGGAGGGAGTTCAAAATTCAGTTGCAGAGGGTTTGTATCATAAGTAAGCAAAAATCATCAAATTTATAAAAATAAATAAAAATAATAAATAAATAAATAAATAAAACAATTCGAAATGGAAACTTAGTTCTTTGCTTCTCAAATAAAATGTTGCGTGCATCTATTAATTATCAATTGAATAATTATCTTGAATATTTTTCACATGAGTTTTACACAAAATCATAGGTATTTATTTATTTGTAAACTTTTTTAGTTAACTTCTTGTTGCTGCAAAAAGAAAGGGTGAGAGTAAAAAAAACAATTTTTTAAATTGCTTACTCAAATTTTGAGTGTATATAACACAGGGTTGTTTTTTTATTCTATGTATTAACGATTTTTACTATAAATTAAATACTCATTAATAGACTTACACAATCATTGAGAATATTATGACATAAACTGTGACGTAGTTTTCGTTACAGACAGAAATACACCCAATCTCCATTATTAATAGATTACGCAATCATTGAGAATATTGTGACGTAAACTGTGCCGTAGTTTTCGTTACAGACAAAAATACACCCAATCTCCATTATTAATGAGTGTCTTATGTATGTTGGCCTATGTGGAGTTGAACAAAATTTACTTCTTTTTTTCTCACTTTTCTGTAACTCTGAAAGTTATCTTTGATCATTGGTTGGATTTTTAACAGTTTGTTGTCCGCGTAGATATTCCAAAGAGTTTGCAATTTATTCATTTTAGGTTTCAAATACGTAAAGGAAATGTACAGAACACATCAGAGATAAGTAAAAGGAATTGTTTGGTTATTATTTACTAAGCTTAGCTTAGATGCGACACCAGGCCAGTAGTATGCGGCGCCCAAAGAGAATCGTACTCACTATCAATGGTTTTCGAATCTAGGTTGCTAACCATTAGCCCACGTGAAGTTCCCATGGAATGATTTGGTATATAGCACATCAACAAGTGGGGCATTAAATGCTGAGAGAAATAGAGAGAGACTTCTTTTAATGTCATTGTGCAGATATTTCAAACAATTTGCTATTTATTTGTTACTAGAAGCAGCTACTCAGTATCGCCTGGGTGGAGGGGGATTTTTTATTAAATGTAGTCTCATAGATCCATTATTACTGAATCGTGAGTTGGTTTCCCACAGGATGTCCCGTTAAAATCCCCACGTAAAAAAGACCGTGAACTGATCCAGCCACTCTGAAAAGAAAAATTAATGTCTACTATTTAAAATATTAAATGAAAAAAATTCCATGCTGTAATCATTTAAATTTCATTTTTTAATTATCTTTACAAATATAAATCAAATCTTTATTATTTTTGCTCAAAAAGATATGATGATAGTAAATGTTTATATTTACTTTGTCGTTAATTGTTTTATTTTTATAGTTTCCGCCGGACATACATACATACATACATACCAGTTGCCCTTTATATATGTATAGATTAACCTATCAATTGTGAGTTTCAAATACGTATACGGAATGTCAACATAGAATGGATGTGGAGCCAAGCAAGATTTACTTCTTTTTTTTCTCATTCTTCTGTAACTCTTGTAGTTCTCTTTGATCGATGGTTGGATTTTTTTTTCAATTTATTGTTTTCGCAGATATTTCAAAGGGTTTGCTATTTATTTGTTATGAACAAATTGTGTCATAGGCTTTAATAATACATAATTACTAATGTGTTTTTTTAAATTAAAATTATTTAAATTATTAAAAAATAATTATTTTTTAAATTAAATTAATTAAATTAAATTAAAAACAACGGTAATTCTGAATTATGGAAAAAAACACATTAGTAATTGACAGGACTTAAACTTTTACTAACCTAGTAGCTGGTCTCTGATAGTTAGAAAGCCAGTTTTGTCTGGGTGACTAAACGGAACTGATACAAATAGCGTCTGTTGGAGTTTTGGGGATATAAGGTGTGCTCCAATTCTCACCCTGAATTTATAGACTAACCGTAGTCACGTGGTTTATTCCTTCACGAATCACTAGCCATACTGCGTAGCTGATACAGTACTTAACCACTGATACTGGCCATAGTTCTACTAGCACTCATTGAGGAGGGACTTACAATACTCGGGACTCTTTACCAGAAGAACCAATTGATTCATTATCAGGGGATTACCAAGGATTCAATTCCACTGGACAAGCGCTCTTGCTTGAAGGCCAAAGGATGGCCCATAAAAACTTAACAGCGTCTGCCCTCCGTAGGCCATTTCTTCACGCGTATTGATATTAGTTGGATTAAATAAAGACTTCTAAAAACAATATTAAGTCTTGTGTTCGTTATTAAAAACAGCAACGAAAACAAAGATGAGAATTCCCAAGAAGGAAGATTAGAAGAACAGAGAGAATCCAGTTCATACGCACATATAGCAGATAGACGACCCGCAATTAACCAACTTAATAAAAGATATGTATTACAAGATGTTAAGAAGAGAGTGAAAAGGGTGATACAAGAGTTTGACGTTAGAGGAATTATGCTCTGGTGCGGTTACGCTATCTAATTACAGTTAACAGTATTTTTATTGCATTCAAATACCGAGAGATGCTAGAACACAGCTTAATCCCCAAACTATCAATGAATGATGGAGAAAGGGAAAAGTTGATCTTTAAACAGAACAATGTGATTTGTCATTCTGAAAAGACAGCTATTTCGTAAGTTAATGATTGCTTTTTATCTGTAATATAGATTTGTTTTCAGACCTTAATCCTATAACAAATGTTTGGTTAATGACAGTTAAAGATGTATGAGCTGGAAATCCGCATATTTGACTCTTAAAGAGCTGAAACAGGCTATAATGAATGCATAGGGGAAAATTCTTCAATCAATGCTCTGACAAACTTGGCAACAGATCAAACAATCAATGCTCAACAAACTCGGTGACATAAATCGGCTTTAGATTTGATCCTTGACAATTTCAAGATGCCATATACTAATTTGAAACCTAAAATTAATAGATTCCTTAATAAAAAAAAAATGGCAACAACACTGGAATAACATCCACAATAAACTCTTCCTAATCAAACCCACTTTGGGAGGCTGGAGACCACTTTAAGGAAGTCTAGAAAGGAACAAGTCATTGTGTCCCGATTACGCATTGGTCATACAAGACTAACGCACTCCAATATACTCAAACAAGAACAACAACCACAATGTGGAACATGTCAAACACCTTTGACAGTCAAACACTTATTTATGGAGTGCAGGTTTTTTTGCTCACATCAGAAACGGTTATTTTAAAGCAAACAATATGAAAGATCTGTTTGAAAATGTCAACATGGAGGATATTCCCTCTCTTTTAGGGAAATAAAATTATACCATAGAATATAGACATGAAACAAATCAATACCATACAACATAATCCCCAATGGTGCTAACACATTGTTAAAACCAATTACTAAAAAGTATAAATATAAATACACGATATGTATAACTTCCTAACCGTTACGCATGACATAACCCCAGACGGTTTGATATGCCGTTAAAATCAATAAATAAACAAACATATCAAACGATTCAGGTTTTGCAAGGAAATGTACAGTTATAAAGTTTCCCGCCTCAACTTTAGACTTTCCTGTTTTTCTCAAAGCGTCGGAACTGCCTCTATGGTGTAGTAAAACTCTTTTCCACAGCAAGGACTCTGAAGACAACTCTTTTATATCCACAGGTTTATTTACCGTAGAAAAGTGTAAAAGCTGAAATGAAGAAATACATTTTACAGATAACATTGAAAGGGAAACCATACAGCAAATAAATTATCTTAGTTTAAGTACCAACAGCTAGATAAAACAATGGCGTTGGGCGACCAAGTTACGCAAAGAAGCTCGGCCGAATGGCCAGTAAAATGCAGCATGTGCGGTTTAACACATTTTCGTCTGAAGACCCTAAATACAGTGAAGAAACTAAAGGGGAAATAAAGAAATAGTTACTGAACTAATGTCTTTTGGACCATATGACCTTTTGCGATCTCGATTCGTGGCGACATTTTTTCCATTTACACCGTCAAAATCCGGTTAATTGTTAACAGACGATTTTTAGAGGTTTTTTTTTATTATAAAACTAACCCCTAACCCTAACAAATAAAAAATAACCGGATTTTGACGCTGTAAATGAGAAAAGTGTCTTTGTGAGTCGAGATCGCGGAAGGGGTGCCTAAAGGTCATAGGGTCGGGCTTTTTTTTAATAACAAGAGTTAAAGAGAAATATGAATGACGGGAGAAAGTTGCCACATTTAAAGAAATAGACATTTTCTGTAATAAACACCGCGTTGTACGGAAATAAAAGGGGTATATATATCTAAAGGAATAGATAACTTTAAATTAAGAAATGAATTGCGGTGAAGCTAATTTAAAATAATTCAAATAAACTTTACTTTTAAGGTCCAATATAGCACTAACTAGGAGAGTCAAATCTGCATGCTTCTCTGACGAAGCCTTAAGGTGGAATGAAGGAGACCGGTGTCTCTAAGCCCGGCGAACGGGCAGCGAAAACGGTGATTGTCCTGCCTTTAAGATTGATTGCTAAGAGAGTTAACTCTAAATTTTTTAATCTATATGCGTAACATGATATAAAGCATTAACTTGTCTCCTATGGAAATGTTTGCAGAATGGTGGTAAGAAGTATGTACGCTGGCAGCACCAAATATTACAGTCTTGCAAAGCTGAAACAGGTTATCAAGAATGCATAAGAGAACATTCTTGAGGTTGATAAACTTGGTGAAAGATGCAGCTGTTTAAATCGTGTTTTTTAATGTTTTGTTAAACAAAATCTCTTGACTTTTGTACTGTTTTTATAATTACTTGACATAAGGTTTTTCATGTTTTTTTTTTTTATTTAAAAAAAAAGACTTCTAAAATGAATAATAAAAGAGTAAAACTTACAACTTTGCAGAAAGAACTTAGAATAACTGAGAATCGTTTTTATCAAAATCTGGACTTTAAACAAATGCCGCTCATTTTTTATCTTTTTATTTTATTTTATTTTTTTAAATTATATTATGAATATAATTTCGAGACGGATTGTATTCTATTTTATTCTTTATTTTTTCTATTATCGGATTGTATTTTGTTTTTTAAATATTATAATATACTAGCAAATATATGCACCCTCCGGGTGCAAGTATCTAAGTTTTAATGTAATAAATATTGTATTAAATTAGAAAGGCTAATAAAACTAAATAAGAATGCAGATAAAAAGATTTGAAACAGAGGGGTATAATAGAAAAATAGAACAACTGAAACTTACTCTTCCATCACTCTCCCTTTCATTGTAATTTTTTTCTAATTTAAGTATTTAGTTAAAAGAGGAAGTAAAGAATAAAATGACAATTATTTTTCTTGTTAATGATTTCATTTAAGATTCATTGAAGAGATTTTTGCTTATATTCATTAAAATAAATCCAAACAGTTAAAATCAATAATACTAAGCACATATTTATTAAATTCACATTTTTAAATATCAATATGCAAATTAGCCTTCCCGTTCACAGAATAAACCGCTATTTTGTTGTATATATAAATATAATTGCATGTTGTCAGTATGTAGATAGTTAACAGTATTAATAATGTAAAAAATTTTATTAATAATTGAGGTTTAGATAAAATTAAATCATGGAGAATGTGATGTCAATAACTAAGGAAATTGTGACTTGAGTAGTAATATAGTTTCGGTTACAGACAGAAAAACACACAATCTCCATTATAATAAGATTTCGATTGTAATATATATAAATATAAATAAAAGGGTATGAAAACACACAATGTTGTTAAAATTAATATATCTTTATACCATTTTCATTGCTAATATTGACAATATTTCGATTTATAAAAAAAATCATAATCAGAGCATAATGATAATTAGGTCCGTTTTTATGTTCTGATGATGATATTTTGTAAATCGAAATATTGTCAATATCAGCAATGAAAAATGATATAAAAAATATATTCATTTTAACAACATTGTGTGTTTTCATACCTTTTTATCTGTACATATACCGTCGGATTCAGTCTCTGGTGCAGTGACTGCAAACAAAGATGATGCTTTCTGCAGGTGTTGGGGGTGCTGTTGTCTCCCTTCCTTTTAGCTCTCTTTTCTGTGGCGGCTTCTTTCCTCTCTTTCTCACTCCCTTTCGTTCCTTGTTTGACGAGGAGGCCCCAGATCGCACGGTCTTCTGCACAAGCCTCCCATGTATTTATGTCGATGTGGCATGTCTTCATGTCTCTCTTGCAGACATCTTTGAAGCGTAGGCGTGGTCTCCCTGCCAGGTCGGGTGCCCTCCACTAGTTCACCGTACAGTAGGTCTTTGGGGATGCGGCCTTTGTCATATATAAATATAAATAAATATATATAATTCGATTGTATTCTATTTTATTTTTATGTTTTCTATTATCGGTGTATTCTATTTATTTCATTCTTTTTTTTTTAAATTATATTATAAATATAATTTAAGACGGATTGTATTCTCTTTTAATTAATCCTACTTTCTGGGAACTTCATGTGTTTTAATGGTTAGCAAGCTAGATTTGCAGATCATTGTTAATGAGTTTGATTCTTACTGGGTACCCCATATTTCTGTCCTTATCAAGCTTAGTAAATGGAAACTATACAAGGATGCTGCGTGTTGTTTTGAACAAATCGTGGAAGCAGCACGCGAAAATACAGCTGTACGGCCACTTACCTCCCATCTCACAAACCATTCAAGTAAGACGAACAAGACATGCTGGGCACTGCTGGATAAATAGGGATGAACTCATAAGCAACGTTCCCCCGTGGACTCCAGCATAAGGTCATCCCAGTGTTGACCGACCCCAACTATGGGTTAAATAGTACCTTTACTGTTGTGGGTTGGTCCGGTTTAGCTCAGTTGGTAGAGCATCTGCGGGTTCTATACGGGCCCTCGCCAACGCAATGCAACGCATGAGTAGCTTAGATCTGTGCGGTAAAGTAGGGAGCTGATGGTAGGTGTATCGATCCACCTAAGACGCAAAACAATCTCCCTGGTCTAGTTCTAGGGAAAAGGAGATTGACTTTCTCGTTGTCCAGCTGATCTCGACAATAGGCCATTCTGCCGAGTTCTTCTACAAGGACAGTTTGGGTATTAAATGACCCACGAAAGTTGATATTCCATTAAAACATCGAAACCACTAAAAAGCAATGAAGAATATTTTCAGGGTTTATAATTTCTCGACGGATCATTTTCGTTTTCTATTAATTCTACTTTATTCCATAAAGAGAATTCTGACCAGTGCAAGGGTATCATGTCCCCACCACCCACCACCAAATATATGACACACACCAATATATATATTTACCAACCCCTCCACACGAGCAGGATGTGACACAAGGTTAATTTCTTAAGCGAGTTCAGCAGGTTTGAATTCAGAGTGTTTCCTTCTCCTAGACCGGTTGCCTAACCAAGGTTAAAGAGCCCGGTCTGCCTTACTATTTCCCCATAGCTGGAGGGAGAGTAGGATTCATACCTTTCCCAAGGGTATTAGCGCTAAGTGAAATGCAATTACCACATCCAGGATTTGAACTCGGGGCGACGAGTCCATTTCCCATGACTTTAACCATTACACCACGCGCTTCCGATATATGATACGAGGCTCACACTCTACTGCATTCCCCAATATTCATAAAATAGTATTAATAGAAAATATATGAAACCCGACCTTCCGGGATCGCCCAATAGGCTTACCCTACTCTGAACCTGATTCTGACAACAATGTGTACTTTATTTTGATATTATAATCAATCTGTATTATAGTGAAAGTGAAAGAGAAATAAAAATGTGTTTTAATGCAATTTTATGAAATCACAAGATGATTAAATTTCAAATCTACATAAAATATGCGCATTAAAACGAAATTATGCACACGAATTTAATTTATCAACATTAATAAGATGATGTGTCTAGTGATTTTCTATCTAATAGCATTCCGTTAATTTTATAGCAAATTATACACTAGACGGGATTTTTGTTTTGTGTTGTTTTTTTAGTGATTACTGAATAAATCACTTGTATTTTACGGGTATTTATAAAGCTGTGTTTAGTCTTGCACAAGACGGCAAATTTGAGACACCCGGTGACGTTGGTTGATTGGTTGAATTTTACGGCATGTCAACCCTTGTTGGGTTATCTTATCTCGAAGATGTTTTGATTTATACATTCTTGATAGGTATTCAATATGTTTTTTCAAACACTTTTTTTTTCAAAAATATCACGGGTCGCCACCCAGGGCCAACAGGTGGTCCAATTTGGGGTTCTCCTCTCTGCAAAGATGCAGATGGTGTATTCTACTGCCCCACCCAACAGGACTTGCACCCGGTGAAAATCAAATTTAATGATACATTAATAATGTTCGGATCGATTATATACATATTTACCAATCTCTCCGTATGTGTAGGATGTGACACAGGGTCAATTTCTTAAGCGGAGTTTAACAGGTTTTAATTCTGAGCTTTCCTTCTCCTAGACTGGTTACCTAGCCATGGTTAAAGAGTCCAGTCTGTCCTGCTATTTACCCATAGCTGGATGGACAGTAGTCGGAGACATACCTTTCACTAGGGTATTAGCTTTTATTAATGTGAAATGCAAAGAGCCTCGTCCAGGATTTGAACTCGGGTCCATTTCCTACGATTCTAACCATATCAACTAAAACAGATGGTATTAAACAGAAAAAAAAGTCTTCTAGATAGCATGTGACGCATTGTTTGAGTATATATATATATATATATATATATATATATATATATATATATATATATATAGGAATAAAAGATATCAGTGGTCTGAAGAAGCTTGTGGGCATACTCACGAATGGAAATGGTCCATAACCACGATACCCATGGTATTTAAGGCCTTTTTATTCACAAATAACTTTGCTCTGTTTACAATAATTAAACATTGAGCTCTCATACAGAACCCGAACTCTACAACAAACTACTGGTAGAGAATTAGGACCAGCCTAGAATATCCTTGTACCAAGAAACTTGGTACCGCACCAAAGTATATATATATATATATATATATATATATATATATATATATATATATATATATTATTATTATTATTATTATTATTATTATTATTATATACTAAAGCTGAGCTAATCAATTTTAGTCTCCTAAAGGCATTTTTTACTGTTTAGTTTAATCACACGAAAGTTATACTAAAATATTCCTTAGTTTTAGGATTGAGATAAGTTTGAAAAAAAATCCAATTTAATTGGTTCTAATTAGTCGTAATTTGCAATTCCGTCTCTCGCTTGACATTCTGCCTGTCACTTTCCTCCTCTCTATGTATATCTTGATTAACTCCTCATTATATATATTAGTTTATCAGGGAGCGTGGAGAGAGAGATATTGGAAGAGTTATGAAACATATTCGTATGTTACGTTTCATGAACTTAGAAATCTTACAAAATGATTTTTTTAAATTTCCGGTCGTATTATTATCTATCTATTTATTTATTTGATTTAATTCGCTTTGCAAACTCACTTTTCCCTAATCCCAGTTATCTACCCAGGGCTCAATGGGTGACCCAACGGATATCGTTTTGTATATATATATATATATATATATATATATATATATATATATATATATATATACTAAAAAACTGGAATACATCACCCCTGATGATGGCACCTCGAAGTGCCGAAAGTACTCGGGAAATGAACTTTGGTGGACTTATCCACCAATTCCACCCAAACATTAAAAAGTTGGCTTGACAATTAGAAAAGATCAAAAATAAAATTATTAAACAGGAGATGTGCCTTTTGTTTAATTCTACATGTATAAATATATATATATATATATATATATATATATATATATATATATATATATATATACTCAAACAATGCGTCAGATGACATTTTTTCTGTTTAATGCTATCTGTTTTAGTTTGGATTCTTCCCAAGAGACGACTGGAGTTTACGTTTGGATCTGGAAGATATTAAAAGTCCATTTCCTGAAAACTATATCCAATGGTTGTGTTGATGTCCCATGTGAATTTATTTAATGAAATTACTTCGTTTCAAGAAATTGCCTTATTTCGATTCTGTTCAGATCAAGAACAACTTTAATATTAAACAATAAATGAAAGAGACAGATAAGAAGAATTTTATGAAACAAATTTAATTCTTCATATCTACTCATTTAGAATGAAAGGTCTTAGAAAGAATTGGTCATTACACACTAACACACACACACACATACACACACAGAGAGAGAGAGAGAGAGAGAGAGAGAGAGAGAGAGAGAGAGAGAGAGAGAGAGAGAGAGAGAGTCATACTCTCTTAAAATAAAATATTGATTTATAAAAATTTAGTAATAATAATTGCAAACGATTATTAATTTTTTTCAACATCTATACATATATAAAAGGTATTTGAATATATGTTATATGTCGGGATTAAATATGAAAATGAAATAATTAACATAATATATCACATTCAATATCACCGGTTTTGCTTTTTGTGCAAAGATTACGAAGATGTGATTTATATTTATGAAGATATCTCAAAATAAAAACATACATAATAATAATGGATCTGTGAGACTAACTTACTAACCATTACAGTGTAATGGTTAGCAAGTTAGTATCGCAGTGATCACACCACGTCCCCGCCTCCTTACCCAGGTGATGCTGGGTAGCCGTTTCTAAGTTAAATTCTAGTATAATATATGTTATATTATCATTCTACCTCTAAAAAAATGTTTAAAAATTAGATTATTTTCTAAATATATAAATATAAATATATATAATATATAAATATAAATATATATAATATAAATATATATATATATATTATGTAAGTATTTATCTTCTAAAATATTTACGGGTGACATGACTTTCGGACCACCCAGTACATATTTATTTATCCAACCGCTCTGCTAGGGACAGGATGCGACACAAGTTCATTTTTTCAGCGGAGTGGTGTTGGATAAAGGCCGGTTTAGCTAAGTTGGTAGAGTGTCGGACTAGGAACCACAAGGTTTCGAGTTCGATACTGCCCCTCGCCAACTCAGCGTATGAGTAGCACAAGGATCTGTGCGGTAAAGTGAGGAGCTGATGGCAGGAGTGGCGCTTCGCGTCAGACGCCAAAATAATCTCCTTGGGGATATACTCCCTCGCGTTCTGGCTGATACCGACATTAGGTCACACCAACGACGACTTAGTTTTGGAATTCAGAGTTTTCTTTCTCCTAGACAGATTACCGTACCAAGCCTAAAGAGCCCAGTCTGCCCTATTATTTTCCCATAGCCAGGAGAAAAAGAGATGGGTCCATAACTTACCCAAGGCATTAGCGAGAAGTAGAGATTATTTGTGTTTCACTTCGCGCTAATTCTCTTGAGAAAGGCATGACTCCATCTCATCCCCGCCCGTGCAATAAGTAGAATATTTTGTCGCACTCTGTTCGTGGAGGAGGGGTTGGTAAATACATACTCAGCTTAATCTCGTTTATCACTAAAACTGTAGTGGACCCAATGAGGATAGATCACACGATAATGGTAAGTGCCTGAGATTATAACTTATTAACAACTCCCCTTCTCTTCCGGGAATGCACTCTAAATTTATCTATATCTGTGCAAGAACGTCAGTACTCACAGGATATATATATATATATATATATATATATATATATATATATATATATATATATATATATATATATAATATATATATATATATATATATATATATATATATATATATACTACAGGATATATATATATATATATATATATATATATATATATATATATATATATATATATATATATACTCACAGGATATATATATATATATACTCACAGGATATAAATATATATAATATATATACACAGAATATACATACTCACAGAATATATATATATATATATATATATATATATATATATACCGTAATATAATTGCTTTAGAAATTTTAAATATTAGATACATGGATTTTAAAATGGGTTTTCTAGGAACTGTCGGGTTTGATTAAAAGAAATGTAGTCCGTATGAGTATAATGCTTTTTTCTTTTGTTTTTTCTTTAAAAAAATCTTTTTCCGCATAGCACTAATATTTAGAATTAAGAAAAGCCCCGTCCAATTTTAGATATTAGCTATTTCATATTCTATTGCATATTTCTGGATTTTGTGTCTAAAGATAGGAAAAGAATTTAATTCATTTTGACTAGTTCTTTTTTTTTAATCTGTATTGCGGCTTTTATCACAACAACTAGGATATTTATTTTTCGGCTGTTGAAGTAAACAACGTGAATTGAAAATTATGAAGTAGGCTCCAACAATTTATTATTATAAACGGAAAGAATACATACATATATATATGTGTGTGTGTGTGTGTGTGTGTGTGTGTGTGTGTGTGTGTGTGTGTTGTGTGTATGTGTGTGTGTGTGTGTGTGTGTGTGTGTGTGTGTGTCGTTATGAGATCCACGTATGCTTCTTTGTTGATATATCTGGTGAGTGTGGTTCTCAGTTATATATATATATATTATATTAGTATACATGTCATGTATATATAAATGTCTATAATATATATGATTTGGGATTTAGTGTGAAGCATTGGGTTTGAAATATATAAGAAACTCAATTTGTGAGATGTTAAGTTTCCTTTTATTTCATTGGAATATTTCAGAGATTTGACTCTCCTTCTTCATAGACATTTATATAAATAATATATATACTAACATAATATATACACACTGAGAACCAGATTCACCATATATATATATATATATATATATATATATATATATATATATATTCTAAGCTGGAACGGGGGTGGGAACAGATAATTCAGTTTGAAACTGATGAAATGTACGAACTGATATCTGGAGGAAAACTTTTTAAAATAAAGGACCAAAACACCTGTACTCGTAATGTAGTCACCAAAGGAAGAAAAACACCAAATGAGCGTTCTAAGTTACATGTGTAGAAAGTGCTCAATAGTAAAGTAAAATTATAAGGACCTAAATGAGTCAGACATTACCTACCTAAGTCTCACCTGAATGGCTTATCAGGATAATTCTGACTAAATATATATATGAGGAGTGAAGGATTTGAATAAATCCGACAGAATGTGCTTGAGAATAGAGGAAAGTGTGGATATAACAACACAGTCAGTTGAATTCAGTTAATATTTCGCCTCATTATATGAAGCTTTTTTCAAAACTTTATTGACATAAGTGCTTGTACATTCTGCTTTTACAGTGAAAAGGTGAATGGGTGAGGGGTGAGAGAAAGTCAGGAGGGGGTAGATATGTGGGCATGGTGCTTTTATTTTTATGGGGTCAGTCGGTTGACTTTAGAAGTCAATATATATATATATATATATATATATATATATATATATATATAGTGAGAGAGAGAGAGAGGGAAGGAGAGAGAGAATGAGAGAGAAAGGGGATGGGGAATTAACAAAATTTTATATTTTCATTTAAGATTTACAGGGTGTGTCAGAAACAGTGATATCATGTTGTAATTTAATTACTTGGCCGAATTTCATTCAAATGATCTCAAATTTTAATAGCGTGTGTAGAAGCAATTCAGAATTCTACGTTTAATTTTTATTCAGGTATAGAAATTTCATTCACTGGAAAAGAAAGGGGGATTAAGTATTAGATAATTAAATAAATAACATCTTGTGTTGTTTCTACAAATGCTGTTAACATGTGAGATCATTTGAACGAGAATTATTAGCCATCACCTCCGCACCAGCAGGATGCAGCACAATATAAATTTCTTAATCTGAGTTTAACATGTTCGAATTCTGAGTTTTCCTTCTTTTAGACTGGTTGCCTAACCAGGGTTAAAGAGTCATGTCTACCTTACTATTTACCCATAGCAGTAGTGAGAGTAGTTGGATGCCAAGATTACGAAATTATCATTTTTCTGAAACCCCTATGTGTGTGTGTGTGTGTGTGAGAGAGAGAGAGAGAGAGAGAGAGAGAGAGAGAGAGAGAGAGAGAGAGAGAGAGAGCAAGGAGTTGTTCGAGTGTGAGTGTAAGTGTTTGCCTGTAGAGGATATTAAAAAATAGGAGGGTGCAGTTTTCACACTGAATTACAAGAGAAGTTTCTGAGGTGCTTCGACCAGTGAAGTCTCGTTGGATTGAATGTTAGATACCAAGGAGAATATTTTGAAGAAAATTAACGTTTTATTCATTGTTCATCTCTAGGTAAATGGTATTTTTGAAGGGATCAATGATTTTACAGGCTAAAATGTATCTAATTTGCAACTTAATTATAGTGTGTGAGTTTGTTTTTTCACTCTCACTCAGATCACTGTAATTCATGAAGGGAGATAAGTATTAAATGTTAATTATTGTGTACTTTTCCTTATTTATTTATATGCAATTAATTATGATATAAATTCTATGAATAGAATATGATTTGAAATTTACTTTAATGGTCACCAAACACATAATATCTTCTTATTATAATGGAGATTGTATGTTTTTCTGTCTGTAACCGAAACTATATTACTATACAAATCACAATTCCCTTTAGTTGTCTGCATCCCATTCTCCATGATTTATCTTTATTTAAACCTCAATTATTAATAAAATTGTTTAACATCATCAAGACTGTTGACCATATCTACATACTAATAACATGCAGTATATATATACAACAAAACAGCGGTTTTTGATGGAAAGTAATTTGCATATTGATCTTAAAAAATTTGATTTTAATAAATATGTGCTTAATATTATTGATTTCTAATTGTTTAGTTTTATCTTATTGAATATGAGCAAAAATCTCTTCAATAAATCTTAAAAGAAATCCCTTAACAAAAAGAAATAACTGTAATATTATTCTTTACTTCCTATTTTAACTAAATAGTTAAATTAGGAATAGGAGTAATTGAAAATGATGGAAGAGTTAGTTTCAAAGTTGTTCTATTTTTCAATCATACCCCCTCTGTTCCAAATCATGTTATCTGCATTTTTATTCAGTTTCATTAGCCTTTCTAAATTAATATGATATTTTATTATATTAAAACTTAAATACTTGCTCCCGGAGGGTGCATATATTTGCTAGTACATGTAATAATGAATAACTAGTGGGATCAGTGGATATACAGTGTGATAACTGAACTCTTACATCGTTTCATATGTATACTTAAGAGTTATTGTTAAATAGTTCAATATACAAAATGTGTAATAATCTTGATTTAACCATTCTCTCTCTCTCTCTCTCTCTCTCTCTCTCTCTCTCTCTCTCTCTCTCTCTCTCTCTCTCTCTCTCTCTCTCTCTCTCTCCATATATATATATATATATATATATATATATGTCTGAAGCCACCCTGGCGCAACACCATGAAACCAAGAGGTCCAGAAGAAAGCGGCGGCAACGAAGCACCGACACATCAACACCTTCAGGGATAGCATTCACATGCGACATCTGTGGTTGAGAATGTTTTTCGAACATTAGACTTCACAGTCACAGGAGGCGCTGTAACTTCCGGGGCACAAGAACTATATAGTCTTCCGAGACTGCAATGCCAATGATATATATATATATATATATATATATATATATATATATATCCCTCTATTCATATATATATATATATATATATATACTCTCTCTCTCTCTCTCTCTCTCTCTCTCTCTCTCTCTCTCTCTCTCTCTCTCTTCTTTACTATCAGCTTTGTAATTTGAATGTGTTCCTCGGTTGCTATCAAGAACTCTAACTAGCCTACACGTGTCATCGACGAATACACGGGTATTTACGGTATCTACCGAAACTAAAAGCATTTTTAAAAAAAAACTTTGTCTCTCTTCTATGTTAGCTAACTATAAAAATAGAAAGACGGTTTTGTGTAGTATCGATTATCTCACCCAACCCTCCGGTAGTTTTTGGCGAAATAGAATTGTCTGTTCCAGGGACATTATCTGTATAACAGCAGTGCTCAATCAGTTGAAAATTCTTCTCTGGCTTCAGGGTAATTTTAGGATCTCCGTGGGGTGGGGGCACAGACTGACAGGCTCAAACTGTTGAAAAATGGATCTTCCTTTAAATCAAAATTCGCCAATGCACTTTCTGAGTAAGACAATCTTGGTTGGTTGGTTGGTTGGTTGTTGTTTTTAATGACAAATAAACCCTTATGGGTTATTGTTGTATACTGGATCATATAGTATACTAGTACATCCAAATACAGTTTGCGTCAGACATAGAGTAACTCGAAACAGAGTGTTAGAACATCGAGGTAGACGGTTCGCGTAATGGTTCTGTAATCTTCGCCGTCTCAGGTATTTGCCTCTCATCCCACTTATGAGGGCGTGACACAAGGACATTTTATGTGGGTCCACTCACAAGCCGAAACTCATGGGTGGTAGGTACAAAAAATGCGTTGACTCTATCATAAAAAATGGGTGATTCCCTCTCGAGGGGGCGCCTCGAACGCTGGGCAATAAACTGCCTTGCCCCTTTAAATCAAGGGGGCATGTATTGCCTGGGTATAGGTCCCTGGGATAAACGCTGTTAATTTTACTTAGCCGCGTCAGAGGCCGAAGCACTCTGAAGCAGGCTCAAGCAAGGTATGTGCCTCTCATTCCATTTATGAGGGCGTGACACAGACATTTTTATGTGGGTCCACCCACAATCCGAAGCTCATGAGTGGTAGGCACAAAAATGCGTTGATGCGTATGTGTATATATATATATATATATATATATATATATATATATATAGAGAGAGAGAGAGAGAGAGAGAGAGAGAGAGAGAGAGAGAGAGAGAGAGAGAGCTATATAAAAAACATGTCTTTCATTTAAAGTTTTAACATTTTTTTAAATCCTATTGAATTTACAACAACATGAAATAACTAATTTTTTTTTATTAAAATCGAAAACAATTTTAGTATAAAAACGTGCCTTTGGGTTGTAAATACACATGAACTAACTTTAAAAAAATCTTACAGTGAAATTCTAATGCAAAAAAAAAATCGTCTGTTGTTTGTAAACAAACAACCGGGAGTTTACGGTGAAAAGCAAAAGGTGTTCCTTTCAAAACAACTTCCAGCTGGGGTGCTTATTGGTTACTTGGTCCAACATTTTGACAAAAACTGTATTAAACAATTTTGGATAGGAGGAACCAAAGGATTTGTCCTTTTTTGTTTTTGTTAGGGAGATAACTCTTCCCAACGAAATTGACACTGGTATGCAGGTGTCGCAAATCAAGGACGAGAGAGAGAAGAACATGGCTGATTGATGAACACATCACATGGCCGATAGCTGAACTGTATTCCCCCAGTCGGTGAGAAAAATAAAAACCAATATTGTTATATGTGAAACATATTTAACTGTTTTTGTTATGTTTTGTTATTCCTAACATCTTGGGATATAACAGTTTTGTTTTTGTTTGTTTTTATTATGGCTGTTGAAAAAATAGATCTGTTTAGAAATTATTTGTATTCGATAGGACCGTGGGCAAAAAGACACGCCGTTAAAATCAATAAATAAATAAATAAATTAGTATTATCTGCGTTATTCGGACTATTGTCCCCATCTTCATTGTTATTTGTACAACGTTTCGGTCGATATACCCTCCGGCCTTCTTCAGGTATTTCTTGTCGGACTCGGGACACATGGCCGAATGGATTAGGCAGTTAGGTTAAAACAGTTCTAAGTGACAGTTATCTCTGGTACCCGAGTTCAATCCTGAGTGAAAGCAGTTAGAAAAATAATTAATTAATTAATACAACTCCTACCCCAGCTATGGTTAGCGGAATGAGAACAGGATACCCCCGTGGAATAAATAAAGGGTTAGGTTCAAAGTTCCGTGATGGCTCCCGAATACGACAAGAAAGTTCCCGAGTTCGAAAAGAAGGTTCCCGAGTCCGACAAAGAAATATCTGAAGAAGGCCAGAGGATATATCGGCCGAAACGTTGTACAAATAACAATGAAGATGGGGACAATAGTCCGAATAACGCAGATAATACTAATTTTCAAGCCTCATCTCAAACATTCAGAGAAATAGTAAATAAATGAATAAATAAAATGCAAAATCAGATTTAAATAATTATAACGCTAACTCGGAATAGTATTACCTGTTAGGGTCATATCTATGGGTCAAATAGATCTGTTTAAAAATTATTCGTATTCGATATGACCATGTGCAAAAAAAAACTTTTAAGACATGCCAATAAAATCAATCAAACAATCAACCTGTTAAACGCACATTTTTAGGCCTAAATAGACTGAATATTTTTACGTCAAAACTGATCAGCTAATTTCCAATCAGGGTTGTCAACCTGAACCTTTTTTTAATCACTTTCTCGGCCGACCTTGTAGTGTCAGCTAATATTATCAGTATCTTTGTCTGTCTCTTTTCTATTTTACTCCATAGCATTCTCATTTTACGAGTTTTAGGAAAATGTTTGTTTTTTGTTATTCTGTTTATTTCCGGATATGCAGACCAGTTGTCCGTCTTTAGAAATCTAAATAGTCTTTGTCTTGTTCCTCATTTATTTGTGTTGTATTTTGATATCAGAGAAGAAACCTTGTCTATTTTTAATCAGTGTCTTAAATAAGAGACGTCTTGAGAAATAAACATGGAATCAAAACCACCCGTTATTAACAATGACACAGATTAATTTTACACAAGTTAATATTATTTTTAATATTAACTTGTGTAAAATTAATCTCTATCATTGTTCATGGCGAGTGGTTTTGATTCAATGTTAATGCCATATGGCGTTTTATGGATATTGGGTTAACTATAAACATCCCTGTCGACGGGCTTAGAATACTCCGACTGCATCCCATACATAGGAGTAATCCAAAAGAAGGAGTACTCTGAGTATGACACTATACTGCATCCGGTGGTCTGGCTCCAGTTCTTGAGTTTTCATCATCAGGTTGCGCTGACAGTACAGATTCTCATGCCTCTCCCTCGTCACCTGTCCCTATCTGTCATTGCCCTTGAAACGTCTTTCGCATGGCATCCAATATCCGTACAAAGCTGATTGATATAGAGTTGTGCTGGTCGGCCTATACTGGTGTGTCCATGTGCATGTGTCCACAGGAGAACATCACTTATGAGTTCGCCCTTGGTTCTCTAGCAGTGTACAGTGTGTCTTCTTCGCATTACTTGAATGTTGTATATAATAGGGTGTAATTGGCAGTACAGCTGGATATTTTTGTTTTTGTTATTTTCATTTTATTTTATTTTATTTTTATTATTTTTTTTAGTTTGTTTGTTTGTTTGATTGGGTTTTTTTAACTTTAAGGAGGGAGTATGAAATACCGTCTCGTTGCAATTCTTCCCAATTCCACTCTTGTAGCGTTCCGAAGAAAATTGTCGGAGACAAAGACTAGATGAAAAGATGACGACAAGTTCACATCAGAAAAAGATCAGACACGTGGTTACAAAAAATCTTTATTATCGGTGTTGCAACCTCCCTCCAGACCGGTCGCAAAAACAGAGAAATGTAAAGTGGTATTCTCGACTTCATGAAGGAAGATCTATTGTTCGTCATTTCGTAGCCCATTTCCCAAAAAAGGGGGTCAGTTTTCCTAACCCCGAAATTTAAATCGTTCTTTGTTCTGCCTGTAGGTCACTAACTGTGTGAACCTATTCTTGTGAGGTACTTTACCATGACCCGTTGTTACCGGTCACATAGCTGAGCACCAGGTTCACTGGTGGTGGGAGGTAGATACTACATTAAACTCTGACACGGACTGGTAGTAACTATTAGGCTCCCATCCATGGATCAAATAGATCTGTTTAAAAATTAGTAGTAAATAGGAATACTTTAAATTATATAATTCTGTGTAAATTATCTGTATCCAGTTCCGGCATTCATCATCATCATCATCATCATCATCATGTCGCGCTTGTAGCACGGATATCCCTGACAATCTCTCGCCAACCGTCCCTATCATTCATTGTCCTCAGGATGTCCTTTGTGCAGCATCCTGTATCCGCACAGAGCTGGTCAATGTAGGTATTTGAAGGACGGCCCACACTGGCGAGCCTATGTGCTGGTTTCCATTGGCGAACGTCGCTTGTGACTTCGTCCTTGCTTCTCAAGCAGTGTCCAGCATGTCTTGTTCGTCTCACTCGGATGGTCTGTGTGATAGGGGGCAAGTGGCTGTACAGCTGCTTCCTTGTGGGGTGTTGTTTCCACGATTTGTTTAACCCCAAATAGGTTGAGATGCCGTTAAACAAATAAACCAAAACTATAAATGAGTGTAAAATATAAGATAATTAGCTAACTTCGCTAAACCCCAAAATAAATACACGCGAGTTGTCTGCCCTTAGTTTTTGTCTTCTGGCTCGAGAGAACTGTTGAATATTCTATAAGCCGGAAATTACAAAATCATTTAGTCATAAAAATAGTGTAGTGCGTGATTTTTAAAATTAGTCCGAGTCGAATTTTTTCACAGCATGACATGACCTCGGGTAGGAACCATTTTCGATATCTTTCGCAGGTAATTGAATGTTTTTTTGCTTAAGCGTTCAATTTGAAATCACATATATACTTTATAATCAGGCAGCTTTTGTGTAACGGTTATCGACCCGGCGAACCGAGTTCAAATTCTGTACGAGGCTATTTGTATTTCACATTGAGTTAATACCCTTGTGTTGTATAGCCAACATCGTATATACCTAACATCGGGGATATAATCGAGAGAGAGAGTCAGTGATAGAGAGAGAGATACACAGATACAGAGTTGAGACTTACTTGTTTGTTACTTCTTCCTTTACTTCTTCTGTTGAATCTGGCTGTTTCATCTTTACCTCTAAGGGCTTCTTCTGGGCTAACTGTTTTCGTCATGAAATTAATTAACTACAAGACGTATTGTCTTACACAAGATTTATTTGCCCATAACTCATCGCGCGGAGCTGAGTCCAGCCACTGTGGGACACGTCTATCCTACGTCACATCTCGGCTGCAACTGAGGACCTAACTAGTTCTCACGTGACTTGCGGGTTTTCAACTGTCCAGTGATTTTGTGATATGGACCCGCCGAATTACAGGGTGTTGCCAATAATCTATGCTACCACATAGATTAGGCAACACTTGGAAAAGGTATGAATCCAACTCCTCTAGCAATGAATAAATAGTGATATAGATTGTGTTCTTTAACCTTGGTATGGCAACCAGTCTTGGAGTGGGAAAACTCAGAATTCAAACCTGTTAAACTTGACCTCGGTGTGCACCCAGCTCACGCGGAGAGGTTGGGTAAATATATATTCTTTATAACCAACAAATATCAATAATAGGTGTTTTGTTTCGTTTCTTTGTTTCATCAACCTTCGTGAATTATTCCATGTCAAAGCCATCCCTTTGTAGGAAAACAGTAGTAATACTATTTAATCATAGATGAGATTGGGATCATACCTTTCCCAGTGGTGTAATTCCGAAAGTAAACGCAAGAGTGCGACTGAAGTTTGAACTCGCTTACTACAATTTTGCAGTCCAGCACGTTAGCCAATACCCGACCTTCAGTTTCATCTTTTTGTATATCCCTTTGTTCGCAGTACTTAGAATATGCTAATTGTATCCCCTACAGGGCTGAGACCCCCACCAAAAAGGGGGTATCCTGGGTATGACACAAAACTGCATCTGGTGTGCAGGCTGCAGTTTGGAAATCTGTGAAGTATGGAGTACCCCTTCATTGCCATTACTCCTAGGTCCACTCTGACCCGGAGTGCCGTATCTATTAGAGTTCCATCTACGGGTCAAAAAATGTGTTTCCAAGTTATTTGTATTAGATAGGAATACTAGATAACGTTTAACATATATATATATATATATTATACCAACCCCTCCGAACGAGCAGGATGTGACACAAGGTCAATTTCTTAAGCAGAGTTCAACAGGTTTGAATTCAGAGTTTTCCTTCTCCTGGACTGGTTGCCTAACCAAGGTTAAAGAGCCCAGTCTGCCCTACTATTTACCCTTTACCCATAGCTGGAATGAGAATAGGATTCATACCTTTCCTAAGGGTATTAGCGCTAAGTGAAATGCAATTACCACATCCAGGATTTGAACTCGGGGCGACGAGTCCATTTCCCATGACTTTAACCATTACACCACGCGCTTCCATAACGTTTAACATATAACCTCGTGCGAAAAAATTCTTAAAGACCTAGTTAGTCTCGCAGATCCATTACTACTAAATAGCGAGTTCGATCTTCTCTGGATACCCCATACTTGCGACCTTGTGTCACATCCTAAACGTGGCAAACGGGGTGGGTAGAAAAGGCGTCTCAACGTGGTGTAATGGTAAGCAAATTAGTCTCGCAGATCCATTACTAGTGAATAGCGAATTCTATCCTCTCTGGATACCCCATACTTGGCCAACGGGTTCGGTAGATACATTGATGCACGTGTATAACTGGTTGCTGAAGCGTAAAAATAACGCCTTCGAGGAACGTAACGTGAAGTCAATTGTTCTTCAGCCGATTGCTACGGGGTTCCAACGAGGTGATATTTCAACTTTTCGTGGTCAATTTCACGCACCGCTGATTTTTGGAAGATAAAGCCCCACAGCCAAAATTCTGCGTCGTCTTCCAAAATGAATCAAATCTTCAAAGCGTGCAATGTTGTCTTCGCGTATTGACAAAATTATGGGCGTTGAAATTTTTAATCATTTTGTGCGCATGTGTGTGTGTGTGGGGGGGGGTATTTATGTGTGTATTTGTGTGTGTTTTTGTATGTGTCAGTGTCTGTCAATGTGTTTGTGTGTATGTGTGTGTTTGTGTGTGTGTGCTTATGTGTGTGTGTGTTTGTATGTGTGTGGTCGTGTGTTTGTGTGTATGTTTGTGCGCGCGCGCATGTGTTGTGTGTGTGTGTTGTTTGAGTGTGTGTGTGTGTGTGTGTGTGTGTGTGTGTGTGTGTGTGTGTGTGTGTGTGTGTGTGTGTGTGTGATTGGTTGATTGGATGGATTTAACGACATGTCAACCCTTGAGTTATTTTATGAGAAATTCGCTTTTGTTTTATTCATTCTTGTTGGGCAATTTTTTAAACTCATTTTTTAATCTCAATTTTTTTAAAATCTATTTAACCCATAGATGGTTGGGTTATTTTAAGCCGAAGACGTTTTGTTTCATTCATTCTTGATGGTAATTCATTTTAAAAATTAAACTCAATTTTTTAAACACAATTTTTTAAACTTATTTTTTCTATTTAACCCATAGATAGGACCCTAAAAGATACTACCACTTTGGCTCAGAGTCGACTTGGGAGTAATGGCAATTAAGGGATATCCCACACTCCCCAGAGCTCCAAAATTGGAACCTCACCATTAGATGAAGTTTAACGCTATACCCAGGACACTAAGTCTCTTAACCACCGCCTTCTGGTAAAAAGGTTTTGGTGTTGCGCTATGAGCAATACGGTAGAGACAATCATATAGGCGCTATACACTGGATTCCCGTTGTAATAGCAGATTATGATTATATTGAATTTCCTATTTAGAAAGGAGCGTCGGGTCCTAATTAGCATTACATTAGTTATTTCTGTTATATCGAAAATTTGGTCGGAGGTGCGTGGTGTAACGGCTAAAGTCGTAGGAAATGGACTCGTGGACAGGGTTTAAATCCTTGACAAGGCTGTTTGCATTTCACATAGCACTAATGCCCTTGGGAAAGGTACGAATCCAACTACTCTCCCGCCAGCTATGGGTAAATAGTAGGGCAGACTAGGTTCTTGGCTAAGTAAGCCGTCTAGGAGAAGGAAAACTCTGAATTCAAACCTGTTAAACTCCGCTTAAGAAATTGACCTTGCGTCGTATCCTACTCGAGGGGTTGGTAAATATATATATAAAAAATTTGGGTAACCAAAAGAAATGACGAACAGTGCGATCGCAAATCCAAAATAAATATCATTCAGTTGCAAATTGAGCTGGAAATCGTGCTATTCACTAAATTAGGTAATTTTAAGGGAAATGCTTTAATAAAAATATTCCTATGATATGCCTTTTTTGCTGGGTTTTGGTCATATACGTATACAAACAATAAGAATTTTATTCACCCATAACTAAAAGGAGAATAGTTGAATCCATACTTTTCCTAAGGATATCAGCGCCATGTGAAATGCAAACCGCCTCGTCCGGGATTTGAACTCGGGTCGCCGAGTCCATTTTCTACGACGATAACCATTATCGCACCTCCATTAATTTTTATCTCGTAGTTAGGATCTCAGAATGTAGTATATATTTTTCCACTCTCCCACCAGACCGTAGAACTAAGGACGAACTCATAAACGACGTTCTCCTATAAACTCCTAAACATGGACGCACCCGTGTGGGTAGAATAGCAAAAACGCGCATTCACCAGCTCTGTACTGACACCACTGAGTGCCGTCTAGATGACTTGCCAAGCGCTAAGTGCAATGGTGGATAGGGACGGAGAGAGAGAGAGAGACAGAGAGACAGAGACAGAGGCAGACAGAGACAGTGTCAAGAGAATCCGAGCTGTTGACACGCCTTGATGATGATGATGATGATGATGATGATGATGATGATGAGGAGGAGGAGGAGGAGGAGGAGGAGGAGGAGGATGATGATGATGATGATGATGATGATGATTTTCACAATAATGTGGCTTGAAAGTTAATGATGATGATGATGATGATGATGATTTTCACAATAATTTGGCTTGCAAGTTGATGATGATGATGATGATGATGATGATGATGATTTTCACAATAATGGTTTGCAAGTTTCGTGCAGAAGTGTTGTTATATTCTTTCTATTCATATTTTCGTAGTCTGTATATCTGTTTTCTATTAAAACTTTGTCCATGATACATATATATCCGCTGTAGATTTTTTTTTTTTTACAACGGACTGGATGGAATTCCTCAAGACTTAGCTCTTCTTTGTTCCGCTATCTCAGCCGTACCATATAATTATAAAACATCGGCATTCAACATAATTGACTTATTAAGTAAGAACGATAATTAAGTGCTTTTGAGATAAGCCATTATCATTTCAAAAGTTCTTCAAACTCTTGATCCCATCCTCCCGCTTCTTCTTTGTGGCTGTTGCAGATATTACAACGTTTAAGACAATCCCTACTTCATCTTCAGGGGTAGGATCACGTGATGAAAAATGATGTAACTCTTCTTCTTCTTCTTCTTCTTCTTCTTCTTCTTCTTCTTCTTCTTCTTCTTCTTCTTCTTCTTCTTCTTCTAATAATAATAATAATAATAATAATAATAATAATAATAATAATAATACCATGAAAACAGTGAAACGAAAAACTAGCAAATACGCTGGTCGAACCAAACTGGGGCAATGGCAGGAATAGGTCTCTATCACTTTCCATTTTTACTGTATACCTAAGGAAGGCCGAATAATATCGGCCGAAAGGTGTTGACAAAATAAAATAATAAAAACAATAAAATCAATAGTCTTAACGTCTCTTGAAACGCTATTTCTGTACACTACGATTTATTCTTTTATTTATTTTAAAATTATTTTATGTTTATTTTTAAAACATTCGCCATGTCCTACGAACACGCAACAGAACCAATAAAATATCTTTTTTCTTTGATTTTCCATCAAGTAATTTTCTAAATTCACTATGCATAATTGAATAAATTTGTTTTTAAATGAGATTGAATGACTTCAATTGAAAAAAATATTTAGACACATTTTAATTAATAATACAATTAAGGGAAACCAAGCGTTATAGTGAAAATACAGTAGATAAACAAAATTTGATTTAAACTACACTTTTATAGCTTCAAATATTTTTTTAAAGTTAAGCTTCAATTTTTTTTAAAGTTGCACTTCAAATTAAATAAAAGATGAAATTTAAATAAGTTGAAATTCCAAGTTGATCTTCAAATTTAAAGTGAAAAAGTTGATCTTCAGATTTCAAATGGAAAAGTTGAACTTTAAATTTTAAAAAGTTGATCTTCAAATTTCAATTGGAAAGGTTGAACCTTAAATTTTAAAAACTTGATCTACAAATCTTAAAAAGTTGAAATTCCAAGTGGAAATTACAAATAAAATTTGAACTTCAAACTTTAAAAAGTTAATATTCAAATTCCAAGGGAAAAGTTGATCTTCAAATTCCAAGTAGAAAATTTGAATTTTGAATTACAAATAAAATTTGATCTTCAAATGTCTGTATAAATGTAAAGAGCTACAATATTGATATTTCACAAACTAACGAACACTTTAATAACAAAGACAACTAAAAGCTCAAATCAGTTCACACATTGTTTGTCATATGGATATTTTGTTGTGCCGAGGTTGGATCAAAATACTTTTGTACATGATTGTATATTTTCATACATAACAGTGGAGTGGTCGCTGTCCTAGCTTCATAACACTTCAGTCAATAAACTGGAACGTTTATCTGTGCATCTCACAATAAAAGTCCGTGTTCAAAATGTGAATCTTAAATATCCCGTTACATTTTATTGGCCTGCTGTGTTTCTGCTATTATTTATAGGTTCATTTTTTATATGTACAATATCACTCACCATAAGAAGCATCAAGTTTTACTTTCAATATAAAAATATAGTTGTTTATATTATTATTATTATTATTATTATTATTATTATTATTATTATTATTATTATTATTATTATTTCACACCAATTTATTACATCAGTAATCATTCAATCGATGGTCTATGAAATCGAGTGTGTTCCATACAATATCAGTAATATCAGCCCCCTCCATATCAGTATAAATTCAATCGATGGTCTATAGAATATTTTATGTAATACACTCTATTCCATGGACTATCGTATGAAACTGATATTATTGATATTGTATGGAACATTGTGTCCCATACAATATCAGTAAATATCAGTTCCATACATATTCGTAACAATACAATCGATGGTCTATGGAATAAAGTGTATTACCTACAATATCACTTATATCAGTTCCATACAATATCAATGATATCAGATCCAAACAATATCAGTAATATCAGTTCCATACACACTAATAATAATTAAAATCGATTTTCTATAGAATATAGTGTGTGGTCATGCAATATCAGTAATTTCAGTTCTATACAATATGAATAATATCAGTTCCATATATCTTATTATAATGGATATTGTGTGTTTATCTGTCTGTAATCGAAACTATATTACTACTCAAGTCACAATTACCTTAGTTGTTTACGTTACATTCTCCATGATTTTATTTTTATTTAAACCTCAATTATTAATAAAATTGTTTTACATTATTAATACTGTTGACTATATATGCATACCAATAACATGCAATTGTATCTATATATACAAAAAAATAGGGGTTTACTGCGAGAACAAGAAGGCGAATTTGCATATTGATATTAAAAATTTGATTTTGATAAATATGTGCTTAGTATTATTGATTTCTAATTGTTTGGTTTTATCTCAATATAGGAGCAAAGATTTTGGGGATGAATCATAAAAGAAATACATTAACAATAAGAAATAACTGTAATTTTATTAAGTTCTATATTAACTAAATAGTTAAATTAAGAAAATTTAGCAATAAAAGACGGGAGAGATGTAAGAGTAAGTCTCAGCTGCTCTATTTTTATTCCTCACTGTTTCAAATTTTTTTATCTACATTCTTATTTAGTTTCATTAGCCTTTCCAATTTGATATAATATTTTACTACATTAAAACTTAAATACTTGCACACGGAGGGTGCATATATTTACTAGTATCAATAATAATTCAATCGATGGTATATGGAATAGGGTGTTCTTTCTGCAATATCAGTAATATAAGATCCATAGAATATCAATAATATCAGATCCATGCAATATCAGTAATATCAGTTCTATACAATATCAATAATATCAGATCCATACAATATCAATATCAATATATCAATCAGATCCATACAATATCAGTAATATCAGTTCTATACAATATCAGTAATATAAAATCCATAGAATATCAATAATATCAGATCCATGCAATATCAGTAATATCAGTTCTATACAATATCAATAATATCAGATCCATACAATATCAGTAATATCAGTTCTATACAATATCAATAATATCAGATCCATACAATATCAATAATATCAGATCCATACAATATCAGTAATATAAGATCCATAGAATATCAATAATATCAGATCCATGCAATATCAGTAATATCAGTTCTATACAATATCAATAATATCAGATCTATACAATATCAATAATATTAGATCCATACAATATCAGTAATATCAGTTCTATACAATATCAATAATATCAGATCTATACAATATCAACAATATCAGTTCCCTACGTATCAGTAATAATTCAATCGATTTTCCATGGAATAGAGAGTGTTCCAACTCTTAACAGAAGAAAATTGGCAAATATGGAGTTTTCAACTTTCTAAGTTGGCTCACTTCACTTAGAGGCACTTTTTTTTGTTATACAATATGTACACCGGTTTTGCTTCAAATCATGGTAACTCAACCTTCTCCCTAACCCTGTCGAGAAAACACATATTTCCCTAATTTATTTTCACGGTGCTAAATGATCATGTTTTGCAAATAAATGTGTAAATAACTAAATTATAATCTTGTACATAAATAAGTAAATAAACTATTTTTTTAAAATTCCTATTTTTCTCGTTTCTTTTGAAGTTAATAAATAAATATCACGTGTGTGCTTCCATAAGTTTATTGAATTCATTCCAGTTATTCCGGACGTTGATCCGATGTAACAAAAAATGAAATGAGCCAAATTTGGAGGGTGGAAAATTCCACCATTGCCAAGAAATGAACAATACATTACCACAGGGTTTTTTTTTTCTTGGGTTTCATTTATACGTTTATTTATTTACTGCACCTCATATTGTACGTGACCAAAAAATCCAATTAAATACAGACTGATACGTTTATTAACATTATCAGTACTAGCAAATGTATGCATCTCCAGAGCGCAAGTATTTAAGTTTTAATTCTTAAATTTTGATGTAATAAAATATTATATCAAATTAGAAAGACTAACGAAACTAAATAAGAACGAATATAAAAATATTACACCTATTTTAATGTTATGTTAATTTATTTCTATGTAAAATTATATATAGGGATGCTCTTAATACGTTTGGGAATAACATGATAGTATTAGAAGTCACCAATATTAAAATAATTATTTATTAAACCCAGTTTTGTTAAAATCATTATGCAAATTATTCCCACCATATACTTTGTAAATCTTTATTTTGTTAGATATATTCGGGGCCTGCGTTTGTTAATGCAAATTAACATCGTCGATCTCATTAATAGTTGAGGTTTAAATAAAAATAATAATCATGGAGAATGTGACGTAAATAACAAAGGGAATTGTGACATGAGTAGTGATATAGTTTCGGTTACAGATAGACAAACACACAATCTCCATTATAAGAAGAGTTTTATCATGTACCAGTACTTTATATGCAGATTACATATAATTACTGTCCAATATCACAGCACATCTCTTTGAAACCAAGAGATTTTCTTCCCCTCCTGGATATTGAACTTCTTTTATAGACTCAGAGTGCATGAAAGTGACCTATTGAACTTTTCTTAAAAAAAAAAAACCAACTACAACATGATGAAGATTTTTTTGTTTTGGGTCATCATGATGATTGGGTCTTATATGATTAGTAGAGTGAAGCATTAAATCTAACATTACAAATTGAAGAATTGCTTTCTTCATTAAAGTACACACACACACACACACACACACACACACACACACTATATATATATATATATATATATATATATATATATATATATATAGTGGGAATTTCTTTTTCTAATTTTCAATTATTAATCATTTGCTTCTCTTTTGGTTTATGTCAGTTTTTTTTTATTATTATTATTATTATTATTATTATTATATTATTATTATTATTTACTCCTTTTGAGTTTTCACATCAGTGTTAGCTGATGGTCTTTCACTGGATTCTGAGTGACAGCAAGTCTCCTCAGATCTCCAGGACTCTTCTGAGTATTCTGGCAGATTGCAGCAGTGCAGTGTTCTGAATGGTTTCAATCCTTCCTCTGATTTCCAAACTTTCCAAACCCTTTTCTAATTCTTTTGGGACTGTTCCAACTGCACCAATTACAATTGGTATCCTTTTGGGACTGTTCCAAGTGCATCAACTACAATTGGTATCACTTTCACTTTCATGTTCTATAACTTTTTCAGTTCCCTGGCAAGATTATTATTATTATTATTATTATTATTATTATTATTATTATTATTATCAAATGTACAGATGTTATTTTGTAATCATCTTTTTTATATCTTTTTTATCTAGCCCTTTTTGCTGAAGCAACATTCTATTTAAACCTTTTCTCCTTCTTAACCAAATGAGTCTTTGTTTTTGTTTTTTGTTTTTGTTTTTTTTTGTGTATAAATTCTTAATCCTCTTTTTCGCTAATTCAATTATAAAGAATATATTTTCTAAATACTGTAGTGAAGAAAGAAAAAAGCTTCTTTTCTGAGTTTACCCTTGTTGGTAAATAGTTCAAGGAACGTTTGCACTCACAGAGAACAGATTTATTTCTCGCGTAAGTAAAAAAAAAAGTAAAGTCGTCGGGCGGCCTAATGTCGGTATCAGCCAATCAGCGAGGGAGTCTATCCCCTTTTCACTAGCGCTAGACCAAGAACATTGTTTTTGCGTCTGAGATGGAGCGCCACACCTACCATCAGTTCCTTACTTTACCGCACAGATCTCTGTGCTACTCATACGCTGAGTTGGCGAAGGCCGGTATCGAACTGGGAACCTTGTGGTTTCTAACCGAGTGCCCTGCCGAGTGAGCTAACCCGGCCCTATACTGGTGAATTAGATATGTTTTGTAATTTGATATTCAAGTTATTTAATTTAGGGAGGAATGTAAATTAGATTTGGTTACGAGGTGTGCTCGAAGTCAAAAACAAATTTGAGAAGCCCTTATATAGAAGAAATATGGAGGCACGTGGTGTAAAGGTTACTGTCGTAGGAAATGGGCACGACGAGACGAGATCAAATCCTGGACGAGGCTGTTTGCATTTCCCATAGCGCTAATACTCTTTGGAAAGGTATGAATCCAGCTATTCTCGACCCATCTATGGGTAAATAGTAGGGCAGACTAGGCTTTTTTAGCCTTCGTTAAGCAAACAGTCTAGATGGAAAACTCTGAATTCAAACCTGTTCGCTTAAGAAATTGACCATGTGTCACATCCTACTATTTAATAATTAATATTTAATTAATATTTACCACGTACCCCATGTTGTACGGGTTAGGCATAAGGCCCTATTAATGTGAGACCACCCACAAACCGAGCTCATGGGTGGCGTGTGCAAAAAATGCGTGGATCCCGTCGGCATTCCCCCTCAAAGGGGGCGCTTCAGACACTGGACATAAACCCAGTCCTACCCCTTTAAATCAAGGGGGTTGGTGTTGCCTGGAGGGATGGCCTCCTGGGGTCAGCGCTGTTAATTGTATCAACGGCCAGGGCCGAAGCCCGTTGGCCGTGTAACCCTTTGAACTTATCAATAGAATTCACATTGTTTATAAATGTATGTGACCGGGAATAATTTTTATCAAAGCAATACATTTAAAAAATACTTGAGGAATTGACCTTGTGTCACACCCTACTCGTGTTGGGTTAAAAGCTAATAAAAATGCGTTCAACAGTTGCACAAAACCTGGGATATTTTGTTATTGTTTTCGGTGTTTGGCAACTAGTGCACGTGATTAAGCGATTTTTGTTCTCCTCTTATAAAGGGATTTATAAATGTAAATTAATAAATTCACTCCCCGTGGACTCTGCGCTTTTATTCTCTCTGCCAAAATTTTATTCACTTCCCTCTGGATATTATATGGACCTCTTTGAGAAGCCCTCTTCCAGATGGTGTTTTATTTTCAATGTTTCTTTGAACTCCTTCTCTCCACTCTCTTGGGATCCCTGTACATTTCTATTACTCGGATCTCTCTCTCTCTCTCTCTCTCTCTCTCTCTCTCTCTCTCTCTCTCTCTCTCTCTCTCTCTTCTCGACGCTCTCATCTTCCTTTTCATCCTTCTCTTTTCTTGTTTTTCTCTTCTTTCTCATTTTGTCGTTTCCCTTTAAATGTTTCCTTCTCACCCTCTCTCTATCTCTCTCTAAATATATATCTCTATATTATATATCTATTTATATATTTCTCTCTCTCTCTCTCTCTCTCTCTCTCTCTCTCTCTCTCTCTCTCTCTCTCTCTCTCTCTCTTGTATTATCAGAATTTTGTTGCTCCTCATAATCCATGTTTGGATAATTAGATTCGACCGGCGTTAATCTTCGAAAAAAGGTACATTACTCGGTTTAGCTCAGTCAGTAGAGCACCCGCCTAGGAATCGCAAGGTTCCTGGTTCGATATTGGTCCCCGCCAACTCTATGAATGAGTGGCACAGATTGGGTAATCTGATCTATGTGGTAAATGGGGGCTGATGGTATGTGTGGCTCTCCACCTTAGCAACTGTGCATAATTAATAGTACACGCACCAGTTATGCAACAATATTTTCAAATGGTATTAGCGTTATGTGTGTTAGATTATTTTGAGGTATAGGGTGTGCTGAAGACCACGACTTATATTTATAGACTGTTCCAAACAACGGTGGCTGAATTAACCAAGCAAAAACGCCCAGACATGTATTTAATTTACTATTTAAAGACGTTGATAAATTGTCATAAAACTACTCACTGGAAGGACAGATCAACAGACAAGGATTATACAACTTTCTACTTTAAGACAGGATCAACTCTGATACAATTCCTTTCTAATTCAAGACATGATCAACTCTGATACAATTCCTTTCTAATTCAAGACATGATCAACTCTGATACAACTCCTTTCTAATTAAAGTCATGATCAACTCCAACTCCTTCTACTTCAAGACATGATCAACTGATACAACTCCTTTCTAATTCAAGTCATGATCAACTCTGATACAACTCCTTTCTACTTCAAGACTAGATCAACTCTGATACAACCCCTTTCTAATTCAAGACATGATCAACTCTGATACAACTCCTTTCTAATTAAAGTCATGATCAACTCTGATACAACTCCTTTCTACTTCAAGACATGATCAACTCTGATACAACTCCTTTCTAATTCAAGACATGATCAACTCTGATACAACTCTTTTCTAATTCAAGTCATGATCAACTCTGATACAACTCCTTTCTACTTCAAGACAACTGATACAACTCCTTTCTAATTCAAGTCATGATCAACTCTGATACAACTCCTTTCTACTTCAAGACTAGATCAACTCTGATACAACCCCTTTCTAATTCAAGACATGATCAACTCTGATACAACTCCTTTCTAATTAAAGTCATGATCAACTCTGATACAACTCCTTTCTAATTCAAGACAGGATCAACTCAGAGATTAATAGCTTTGAGGACAGATCAACCGACAAGGATAATACAACTTTCTACTTTAAGACAGGATCAACTCTGATACAACTCCTACTTTAAGGACAGATAAACAGACGAGGATTATACAACTCTCTACTTCAAGACAGGATAAACTCTGATAAAATTCCTGCTTTGAGGACAGATCAACAAACAAGATATTAAAATTGATACTACATCTTTCTACTCAAGAAAGGATCAAACTTTAAGCCACAAAGGATCTCTACTGTAAAACTGATTTCAACTGCAGCCCTAAAATTGGCCACACGAATCGTAACAATGAGAAATCCAAACAACTCGACTCATCGTGTCTATTTCCGACGACAATAACCATTACGCAAGCACCGCCTCCCTGATGTAAACAAGTAAGTTACTCTGTTACAAAAAGAGGAGATACAATATGAGGACATTGCACCACAGACTTGAAACAGAATAATTTACTTGATAACATCATAAGATTTACATATGAAGGACTGGTATATACATAAAGAGGATTTACCAAAACAGAAGAGTGAACTATAGGCTTGAATTTCCCACTCTTTCATATGCAAATTGCATACAAACACTGTCCAAATAACACTATACAAACCTTGAAAACATACCCTTCATCTTTGATTCTAAATATTGGCTTGCTTATCAGGCTTACTATGATTACACAGTAAATGCTTTGATGCGAGACAGTGATTTGGGCTCCAGTATATAATTCCATAACAAAGTGCGTAAATAACTATTTAGCATAATAAAATAATCTATTTATTAATACTTGTTAGTGAGTTCGATTCTCACTGTGTGTCCGATAGTTCTGGCCGTGTGACACATCTAAGCTAAGCTTAGTAATTAACTATACATTAATACTATTTTTTTAAAACATGGTCTATTGAAATATCGGACCATATGACCTTTAGGCATCCCTTTTGCGATCTCGATTCGTGGGAACATTTTTTCCATTTACACGGTCAACATCTGGTTGTTTGTTAGGGGTTAGGGGCTAGGGTTAGTGTTAGGGGTTAGGGTTAGGGGTTAGGGGTTAGTTTTATAATTTAAAAAAAAACTCTGAAAAATCGTCTGTTAACAATTAACCGGATTTCGACGGTGTAAATGGAAAAAATGTTCCCACGAATCGAGATCGCAAAAGGTCATATGGTCCGAAATGTCAGAGGTTTACCAAAGTCACCTGTTGACAGGGGACACGTAAAATCGAAATGGCTCGATATTACAAATATAAATATCTTCATACACTATTGATAACCACATTAACTTTGTGGCGTGACAGAAAGGCTACAGGGGATAAGTATATACACGGTATGCAGGAAAAGTGATAGGGTTGGGTTTGTAGCCAAGTACCTGAGGCGCCTCAAAAGAGGAATACCGGTGGGATACAAGCAATTTTTATATTGGCCACTGCATGAGTTTTGGCATGTGTGTGGTTTCCCTCGTTAATCATACTTTATGTTCATCAGACATGGTGGCAGGTCAGAAAATATCTACATAAGCGTTCCGGGAGATAGTGACAGACTATAAATGATTGATTCTAACAGCATGTAAAACTGTTTAGATTTATTTTATGTCCAGGGGTTAGGGAATCGCCTTCATTATACGTTCAAATTAAATTAAAAAGTAAATTGAATTGTGATAAATACTGTCAATATCAAAGAAATTCATGATATTCAATCCTCAAGCTAAAAGCGTAAAATGAATAAGATATTCACCGTGGCTAATGTGCTGAGCTGTGACATCGTAGTGAGCGAGTTCAAACTCCAGTCGAGCTATTACATTCACTTTCGGACTTATACGCATAGGTATGATTTAAATAGTATCACTACTGTTCCTCTACAAGGAGGCTTTCGCATTAAATAACCCACGAAGGTTGACCAATCATTGATATGAAACATAGTAAAGGTGATAATGAAACTCCCTGGAAGATTTTTCGGGAAATTTTTTACCTCGGGTTTACCCTTTTACTTCTAGTTCCCTTTTCCATTTTTAAATTAAAGCTGACTTGTAAATTTTGAGCAATTCCCAAGAGGCGTGAATGGTTTTTTAACCCACTCTCGGACAAAAATAGGATAGATTTTATTGAACTTTGGACTTTCCTGGTCCCCCTTCAATTTTCCCATATAAAAGGACGTGCACTCGGTTGTTGTACAAACAGACAGACATACGCTTTCTTTTATACATATATAGATGTATTGTTTCTTTTTATAGCAGTGTGTGCTTAGATCTTAAACGACCCTGAAAAATATATCATTCTAAAATGCAGGAATGAAAATGTTTTATTTCTCTTTCATATCGAATGTTTGCTTATTTCTGAAAAGTAGATTTGCATTCTTATCTTTCTTTTCTTTTCTTTTCTTTCAGATCGTTTTTGTTCCACAAAAAGTGAAAGATCAAGAACAATTCAGAAAATGTTGAACATCTAAATGGTTTACCTGTGAAACGGAGGAAGATTATACAAATTCGAAGGAAGAAAAAAAACAAAGTGATCTTTATTGATCGCCATTACTGAAACCTTTTTCGTCCAAATTGAACGCAGCGAAATAAATTGCGAAACCATCACAAAACAAATATCAAGAAGGAAATTAAGAAATTAAAATCTTTTTGAAATAATCTCTCTCTCTCTCTCTCTCTCTCTCTCTCTCTCTCTCTCTCTCTCTCTCTCTCTCTCTCTCTCTCTCTCTCACACACACACACACACACACACACACACACAAACACTCTCTCTCTTTATCTCACACACACACACACGCACTCTCACACACACTCTCTCTCTCATACACACACACACACACACTCTCTCTCTCTCATACACACACACATACACACACACACACACATATATATATATACAGACTCACACACTTTCTCTCTCACACATACACACACACACACATACACAGATACATACACCCTCTCTCACACAAACACACATACTCTCTCTCTCTCTCTCTCTCTCTCTCTCTCACTCTCTCTCTCTCTCTCTCTCTCTCTCTCTCTCTCTCTCTCTCTCTCTCTTCCAGTTGGTTAGATGAACAACCAGATTTTTTAAGTCTTTAATCCACTTTTCACTTAATCTCTATTTTCAGTCCCTAACACGTACTGCAATATGAACTGCATACAGATTTACAAAAAGTATAAGATACTCGGCTTTTGTTTTACTTATCTGTACGTAGACATTAACTAAACAAATCGAGAAATTTAAAATTATAACTTCAAAACGTTAAAAAAATCCCCTTAAAAACTGACCTTATGTCACCTACTGTTCGTAACCAATGGATTGGGTAAATACATAAAAACAACAATTTAACTGAAATAAACATCTTTAACAACTAAAATCAAATTATTTTCCAGTTCTCGCTTGTAAATCTCGTGGAAGCGAAACCAACGAGATCTTACCTTGAAGTTAGATATGATTTTTACTTGTTCTCTGCTGTTGCGTAAATCGGCGTTTATTGCATTCAATATGATTACTTAGTACATTAAACTGGATATAAAGTTTTATCAGAGATCAGCAGATAATATTCACATAATGTTATTTGATTCGTATGAAACGTGTTGATGTATAAAGTATATTAAAATGTATATAATAGTTGATAATAGTATTTACGTTCTGATCTTACTAATAGTTATTGCAAAAAGCTTTCTTTCGCGAGAGTCAATCTCACATTAGTTATTTCTTTTGATACCTACACACAAAAGAAAAAAACATTTCTAGCTTAAAAGAAAGAGTTAAGTCCCTTGATAATTTTAATTCAGATCTCAATATACATATTTCTTAATGAAAGATTCAGAGCTTTTTAGAGCCATGTTAAAAGCTACAGGGCTAACCACACAGATCTGATTATTATATCTAGATTATTGAACAAGATGATTCCATTTCCTGAAGGCTTGTGGAACTTTTGAATCATATTTGTCCAGTAAACAATAAACGCTTTTCTACACACATATATATATATTAACAGGAAATAATGTGCTATGTGTGTTTAACTGTCAGTAACTTTCAATTATCATCCTCCTACTTTAAACTTTTTCCATTTTTGAAAGAATAGAAATTCCATTAACATGAAAAATCGTTGCATTAAATTTCTCTAAAAGAAACAAAAAAGCTCGCTGGACAAAAGAAAAACAAATCGCTCGTTTAAATTTTTCATTGAAAAGGTTATAGGTTTTCTCAACTACTTAAATTTGTTTAATTCATTTCTATATTTGTTCCTTTCAAGACAATGAAAACACTTTTTTTCCTTTCGCTGAGTTATCAGTAAGGGAAAAGAATCACTTGTCTGCGATAAGCTAAAATTGTATTTTGAAAACGGGAAAATATTTTATACTGCCGCAAAACATGTCTGGGTATGATCAAAATAAAACAATCCAATTGCTGATATTATCAGACAGTATTCATTGAAGAAATCTATTTTACTTAACGAAACATAACCTACAATCAATAAAAATAAGTAAAAATCTATGTTCATATATAACAGACATTCTAAAATATATAACATAAAATTTATGGTAATAATTTATCTATCTATACATATAAAAAGGGCAGTTGGTGTGTATGTATGTTTGTATGTATGTCCGATGTTCATAAATAATACACATTCTAAAATATATTACATATAAGATTTATGGTAATAATTTCTCTATACATATATAAAGGGCAGTTGGTATGTATGTATGTATGTATGTCATGATGAAACTACGAAAATAAAACAATTAACGACAAAGTAAATATATATACACATTAAATATCACCGATTCTTGTTTTTAGCGCAAGAATTACGAATATTTGATTTATATTCAAAGATATTTAAAAATCAAAATATACATAGAAATATTGTTGAAATTCTACTTTAAGACGTCCAGCATTTGTAAATCTCAAAAGTAAAAAATGGTGTATTACACCAGTGTTTTTTGCCAATGCTACAGTATTATATAAAATAACATCTTCATATTAGATATCGAAATATATGGGGTTTTTTTTAAAAAGAGGTTCTATTTAGAATGTTAAGATATACGCGAATTTTAATGTTGATATATGATAAAGAAAAATTATGGAAAATATAGTTCTTTATCAATGTTAATTAGAATTTATGAGTAAAAAAACAATAATCTCAAACTGACCAGATCCTAAGCACTGTGATTTACTAAAATGATTATCCAATAAAAAATGTTATCGACCAATGAAAATTTTATTACATATAAACTCCCAACTAAATCAATATTTTAATATGATAATGATAATATAAAGCAATGTTGATAATTAATAGAAAATGACAATTACTAAAATATATAAATTCATATTATTAACGCATTAATAAATAAATGATATCAAAAGACTAATTTATCATAATAACAAATGATAAGACAATAATATAAACGTGTTAGATACATACTTAATACTTAATTTACACGTATCAAATACAAACTATATATAAAACATATTAACTGAATTTATAGAAGACATATAAAACACATGAATTGAATATAATAAACACGTGAATTTAATGAATAATTCCTACTATATATAAAACAGATAAATAAAATATAATAAAATGATGTAGATAGAATATTTATATAATGACTTGCATATGATAAAATGGTTTATATAAAGAATACATGAATTCAATATAAACACATGAATTGAATGTAAATATCATATGAATTGAATGAATCAAATATATTATTTATAAAACATTAATTTAATTTAATAAAATGATGTATATAATGAATTGAATATATTTATATTCAATTATCATATATTTATATAATAAATTTAATATAATAAAATGATTTATATAACGAATATATAAAACACATGGATTGAATTTAATAAACGCATAAATTGAAGGAATAATACATATGCATAAAACATGAATGTTATGATCCGATAATTACTGAAAAGTCAGATAAAAATGATGAAAATTTATTTCTGGAAAAATTATTTAAAATGTACTATTTAAATTCTAAAACATGATCGTCCCAATATTACAGTTATTTTTATTTAAGTTTACGGTTAAGTAAAACAAAACTATATCCCAATGCTAAATTCTGGTCGTCCCATTTTAAAGTCGCATTCTCCGAGAAATTATGATATCTATAAGGATTGCAACCTTGATTAGCATTCCTAAAACAAGCGCTCATTTTAGATTCATTCTTTTATTTTTTCATACAAAATGACTTGCAACACCTTTTTTATTGAATTCCTAAACAAAACAAGAAAAATAATTTTGTTACAAGAGAGAGAAAAGACTTAATTCAGAAGTTGTACCATTTTGAATTTGGCGCTTCACATGTTGTGGACGCTATGGAACATGAGCTTAAAATGGACGACAAATTATAAATGGAAGAAAGTATTGATGAATGAAAAAAGAAAAGTTTAATTTGGAGAGAAACCGAAAGGAAAGAGATTGAATCGTTAAAAAAATGATCAGTCCAGGAATTTACTTGATGTTACCGTTTTATATATCTTCAGTTTTCTCGCTATCTACATTTCAACAGGTAAGTCGACATTTTTATAATTTCTCTTCTTTTATTCTTCGTTGCGTAGTGGCTAACTTGCTGGACTGCAACATCGTAGTAAGTGAAATAAATTGCGATAAGGGCCGGGTTAGCTCAGTCGGTAGGTTCCTCGTTCAATACCGGCCCTTGCCAACTCAGCGTATGAGTAGCACAGGGATCTGTGCGGTAAAGTAAGGAGCTGATGGTAGGTGTGGAGCTCCATCTCAGACGCAAAAATAATCTCCTTTGTCTAGTGCTAGTGAAAAAGGGATAGACTCCCTCGCTGATAGGCTGATACCGACTTTAGGCCACCCCGACGACTTTACTTTACTTACAATCAATACCAAAGTAATTCATGATATTCAATCCTCAAGCTAAAAACGTAAAATGAATAAGAAACCCACCGTGGCTAACGTGCTGAACTGTGACATAGAAGTAAGCGAGTCCGAACTCCAGCAGCGCTATTACGTTCACTTTCGATTTGAACTCGTTTTTGCCGCTTTCATTTCCTACGACGATAACCGTTACTCTAAGCGCGCCTCCTGTAATGAGCGATTTTGAATGCAAAGGGGACTATTATTCGTTGTTCATTTCTGTCTTGGCAAATATATTATCACGATACATTTTGTAGACGCATCGTATAAACGTATAAAGTCTCAGATGTAAACATCTACCAACTATTTGCATAAAATGAATATTTAATATATTTTCAGCATTTAAGACGATTTCTCTAAAATTATGAAAATCAAGGGATGAAAGACTTTGAAGGAAACCAAAAAATATTTTTTGATATTTTTCCGTTGACTCGACAACCCAAAAGATCGATATAAAATGCAAATGTCGCGTTTCAAAATTATCGATTTTTTTTCTTTACAACTTTTTGATTTTGATTTTCTTTGTCGTACAAATTCAGTAATCTTTCAATATACGACCTTTTTCTTTGTTGGGTTTTCTGTAATGGTTATATTGAAATATGCTATATGTATAATTCTGTGCATGACTCAGACGGTAACCCGGTTTATCCAATGATGAGATTCCAGTTTTATTTGATGGTATAAAATATTTGGTGGCATAAAAGATGCACAGAGCATATAGCTGCATACAAATATATGATTTCAAGCATTCCTATCCAATACAAATGATTTTCACACAGTTATATGGTTTCAAGTATTCCTAATACAAAGAATTTGAATACAATTATATGGTTTCAAGTATTCCTATTAAATCCAGATAATTTTCACACAGTTATATGGTTTCAAATATTCTAATACAAAGAATTTGAATACAATTATATAGTTTCAAGTATTCCTATTAAATCCAGATAATTTTCACACAGTTATATGGTTTCAAATATTCCTAATACAAAGAATTTGAATACAATTATATGGTTTCAAGTATTCCTATTAAATCCAGATAATTTTCACACAGTTATATGGTTTCAAATATTCCTAATACAAAGAATTTGAATACAATTATATGGTTTCAAGTATTCCTATTAAATCCAGATAATTTTCACACAGTTATATGGTTTCAAGTATTCCTAATACAAAGAATTTGAATACAATTATATGGTTTCAAGCATTCCTATCCAATACAAATGATTTTCACACAGTTATATGGTTTCAAGTATTTCAAGCAATTTTATGGTTTCAAGTATTCCTATCAAATACATTGCACACAATTCTATGCATTTGCTACGACGATAACCGTTACGCTAAGCGCGCTTCCTGGAATGAGTGATTTGAATGCGAAGGGACCTATTGTTCATTGTTCATTTTTGTCTTGGCAAATATAGTCTCGATACATTTTAACACACATTTTATAAACATATAAACTCGGTTTATCCAGTGGTGAGACTCCAGTTCTGGAATACTGGAGTTTTTTTAGGAGTGTGAAGTAACCCTTTGTTACCATTACTTCGATGTCAACTCTGATCCGGAGTGGAGGCTGGTTGGTTGGGTTTTACGGCATATCAACCCTTGTTGGGTTATTTTATGCCGAAGACGTTTTGTTTTATTTATTCTTCATGGGTACTGAATTTTAAAAAACATTTTTCAACTTATTTTTTTCTATTTAACCTTTTTTTAACTAAATTCCTTTTATCCAACTTCTTTCGGTACTCATCTTTTTTAAATTCATTTCTTTCTATTTAACGCGTAAATGGGATCCTAACATGTACTACCACTCTGGGAGCAATGATGAAGAATGGGCACATATATGATAAAAAAAAAGGGTTGGGGCTTTTCGTAAGGGCAATAGGGTTGAAACATATGGGTGATAGGGCTTGATGTGACCAGCCGATTGATCGGTGGTGGTCTCTCCGACCGCCCGTCTAGTAGGGGGCCAAAGTTGAGTGTTGCATAATCAGGTTATGACTCTATAACTTTATCCAGTAGTGAATCTCTAGTTCTAGAATTCTGGAGTTCTGGGAGGAGTTTGGGGTAACCCTTTGTTGCCATTACTTCGACGTTAATTCTGTTACGGAGTGGAAGTACCTGTTAGAATATCATCTATGAATCAGATAGATCTGTTGCATACTGCCGGGTAGATAAGTTAAACACTAAAGCTAAGGATTTAGTTAAAGCGATGGAAAGAAACGAAAGAAACGAAAAAAGAAAGAGTGAGTGGGAGAGAGAGAGGGGTGAGAGAGAAAGAAAGAAAATAAATTTAGCGACTTCTAGGGAACATCAGATCCAATATATATTCGAAGAAGGTTGAAAATATGTCAGCCTAAAAGTTGTTATGAAAAAAAAAGGAGAATAAAAAGAAGACATTTAATATCTGAAAATTGGAAGGAGACTCGGTAATTTTTCGTTAGTTGGTTAGTTTTACAGTAAGTTCACCCTTGCTGGGTTATTTAATATCAAAGTCAGTTCTTTTTTGCAAGCAATAATATAGTTTCAAGTTACTGATGAGAATCATTTGTAAACAATTATAGCTTCAAGTATCTATTCTGAATACAAACAATTTGCACACATTTATATGATTTCAAGTATCTTATATGGTTTCAAGTATCTTATATGGTTTCAAGTAATGATAAAACTGGACTGCGATGTTTTCTAGTTCGAATATATAATTGCTGATCTAAAGGCAGTTTTTTACGCTGAATCCAAAAGCCATACACATTTTTATAGAACAATGTTATAGCTGTGACAAGTAGAGTCCACAGGCTTTTGAATAAGTGTTATTATTATGCACAACTCATTGTGAAGTATCTTAAAAACCAGACCTGACTAAACATAATGAATGGTATTTTTGAATTCAGCATAAAATGGCAATAATATATCACTTGATAAACCTTTGACATTTGGAAAAAAAATTAACACAGACCAGGGTAATCATTTGTAAACAATTATAGCTTCAATTGATTATTCTTAATTCAAATAATTTGCACACATTTATATGATTTCAAGTAACTAATGATTTAAAGAACCAGACCAGATAGTAAGTAGAAATGCCCCCGCTACAGACTACAGACCACAAGAAACAGAAGTTAGAAGAAATGCTCCAGCTACATAAGAAACAGAAGATAAGAAATCCATCCATGAAGCCATCTACACCCTGAAAGATAGTAAAGATTAAATATGAGGGCATAACCACGGATGCCCTCATAAGAAGAATAGAAACGAACTCTCTCCATATATATATATATATATATATATATATATATATATATATATATATATGCACACAAACACAACACACACACACACACACACATATATATATATATATATATATATATATATATATATATATATATATATATATATATATATATCAAGCAGAAGAAGTGGTTATATAACACCCGTGAAGAGATCGGGTTAATGCATACATTTATTTGTTTGTTTATGTTTTTTATTCCTGCTAACAAATGTAAAAATATTTGAGCTCTTCGTGAAATAAAATATATTTTTTCAAATATGTCAAGGATATTTTTAATCGTTAACAAAATAAAAAGTACAATAACACAATTATTAACACACAACCACCATCATCATCATCATCATCAGATCGTGCCGACTGCATGGATTTCCATAACTCTCTCTCTCTCTCTCTCTCTCTCTCTCTCTCTCTCTCTCTCTCCCCACCTGTTCCTATCGGCCAACGTTCCTGGTAGGTCTTCCACATGGCACCCAGAATCCACACAAAGCTTACTGATGTAGGTTTTTGCTGGTTGGCATACACTGGTGTGTCCATGTGTAGATATCCACAGGAGAATTTTACTTATGAGCCCGTCTTTAGTTTCCTATCAGTATCCAGCATGTCTTGCTCGTATTACTCATATAGTTTATGTGATTGGAGGTAAGTGGCCGTACAGTTGTGGGTGTGATTTTTTTTGTGAACTGCTGCTTCCAAGATTTGTTCAAGACATCCCATCTAGATTTCTCAAAGCGTTTCATTTCAGTCGAAGTGCTGCAACTATACAGTAGCACTGACACGGTTACAGCTTGGAAGAATTCATGCATTCATATCTTATGAATAGATAGATAGATAGATAGATATTTTTTTACAAAATATACCGCTGACGAGGACTGAAAAGGGAATCAGCTGAATTTTTTATTTTGTTTGTTTGGTTTGGTTTGTTTTACGGCATATCAACCTGAGTGGGTCATTTAATGCCGATAAAGTTTTGAAATAAATTCATTCTTAATGGATACTCATTTTTTTATAAACACATTATCCTATTTAACTCATAGATGGGACCCTAACAGGTACTACCATTCTGGGTCAGAGTGGACCTGGAAGCAATGGTGATAAAGGGGCGCTCCACATTACCCAGACCTCCAAAACTGGAACCTCACCATCAGATAGAGTTTAACGTCATTCCCAGGACATGAAGACCCTCAGCCACCACCTTCTAGCATCCATATGAAATGTGTTAACAGCAACACATATGAAAAAGGGCAAAATTGTACGGGAAGTTTTAAATCGAGTTAATGAAAATGATATCTTCCAGTTTATTGATATACATGAAGTCAATGATAAATCTTATATGAAAATTATTTCTTCTGATTTATTGATGCACATGAAGTCGGTGTAAGTTATTACTACTAATTTATTTGTACACATGAAGTTAATGGAAATTATAACATAACTCATTTCTACTAATATACTGACAGACACTGAGTTAATGAAAATTATTTCTACTAGTTTATAAAACCAAGCAAAAATATTTACCAACATTCTATTCACTTACAAATTATATATACATAAAGACAGGATTTGGCATTAGGTAGCTCACAAACGTTGATGTGCCATTAAGCAAAATAACGAACCAACATAAAAATTATTTCTACTAATTTATTAACACACCTAAAGTAAATGAAAATTATTTCTATCAATTTATCAATATATATGAAATTAAACAAATCATGTATATATATATATATATATATACTAGCAAATATATGCACCCTCCGGGTGCAAGTATTTAAGTTTTAATGTAATAAAATATTATATTAAATTAGAAAGTCTAACGGAACTAAATAAGAATACAGATAAAAAGATTTGAAACAGAGGGAGTATAATAAAAGATTTGAAACAGAGGGAGTATAATAAAAAATGGAACAACTGAAACTTACTCTTCCATCACTCTCGTCTTTCATTGTTATTTTTTCTAATTTAAGTACTTAGTTATCAGAGGAAGTAAAGAATAAAATGACAGTTATTTTTTCTTCTTAATGGATTTCATTTAAGATTCATTGAAGAGATTTTTGCTTATATTCATTAAAATAAAACCAAACAGTTAGAAATCAATAATACTAAGCACATATTTATTAAAATCACATTTTTAATATCAATATGCAAATTAGCCTTCCCATTCACACTGTAAACTGCTATTTTGTTGTATATATAAATATAATTGGATGTTGTTAGTATGTCGATATGGTTAACAGTATTAATAATGTATGACAATTTTATTAATAATTGAGTTTTAGATAAAAATAAAATCATGGAGAATGTGATGTCAATAACTAAGGGAATTATGACTTGAGTAGTGATATAGTTTCGGTTACAGACAGAAAAACACACAATCTCCATTATAATAAGATATATATATATATATATATATATATGTATATATATATATGTATATATATATATATATATATATATATATATATATACTCGTCGATTCGAGTTCAATTCCTAGACGAAGCTGTTGGCATTTCACATAGCGCTAATACCCTTGGGAAAGATATGAATCCATATATTCTCCCTCCAGCTATGGGTTAAATAGTAGGGCAGACTGGACCCTTCAGCCTTGGGTAGGTAACCAGTCTAGGAAAGGGATAACTCTGAATTAAAAATTCCTGAGGTCGGTCGTTGATTTGGTTTGTGGCAACCCTTGATGCACCAATTCTTTCCTATCGACTGTGCCAAAAAGTGTGGATGGTCCAACACAAGCCTTCACCACTATAACCAAATCACTGTGTGGGTGTTCATTGTGTGTGTGAACCCTCATACGTCGAAAATCGACGAGAGAGTCCATAATATATATATATATATATATATATATATATATATATATATATTGTGTGTGTGTGTGTGTATGTGTGTATATATATATATATATATGTGTGTGTGTGTGTGTGTGTGTGTGTGTGTGTGTGTGTGTGGTTTTCGCATGTATCAATCATGCCAGGAACATTCAATTTGACCGCTAAGCAATGAACGGTTAGGAATCTTTTCTACATATTTCCAAACACAACTCATTCAAAACATCCATCACCTTTTCAACATCAAAAACTTTTTTTCCTTACATGCTTAATTTTGTACTGAAGAGGGTTTCTATATAAATAGAAACGTTCGAACGTCGATATTACGACCAATAATAAACTTCCATCCAGTCTAACATTCCGTGTTTGTTTACTTTTCTCCATATATATATATATATATATATATATATATATATATATATATATAATGAATAGAGAATGAAAAAATGAGAAAAGTATTGGCATGAAAAGGTGCTCAATGCTAAAAAAAAACAGAGCAGATTTATAATCAATGGTAATATTATGGATTTACACTCATAACTTGAAGTTTCATGGTAATCCAATCATCAGATGAGTCCAATGGTAGAGATCTTAAAAACCTGTCGTGAAATTTCACGACTGATTTTTAAGATCTCAACCATTGGACTCATCTGATGATTGGATTACCATGAATCTTCAAGTTATGAGTGTAAATCCATAATATTACCATTGATTATATATATATATATATATATATATATATATATATATATATATATATATACAATTTGGCATTAAATCATCCACAAGGGTTCGTATGCCATAAAACACCAACCAACCAACCAATCTAGTTCTACAATTCATTCAGTCCAAGAGGAGAATTATGGCTGAGTGAGATGAACCGATGCTACACTTTAATACCTGCCTGAACTCCGGGAAAGTGGGTTGTCTGATATATTACGTACTTGAAGCGGCTACCCAGCATCGGCTTTCTAGAGAGGGGACAAATAAACCTGGTGTACTGATTTGTTTAATTTTGAGATTTACAAATCCCGGACATTTAAATAGAATTTCAATGCTATTTCTATGTATATTTTAATTTTTAAATACCTTCGAATATAAATCAAATCTTTTCCTCTGAATGTTTGAGATGGGGCTTGAAGATTAGTATTATCTGCGTTATTCGAACTATTGTCCCCATCTTCATTGTTACTTGTACAACGTTTCGGTCGATATGCCCTCCGGCCTTCTTCAGGTATTTCTTGTCGGACTCGGAAACCTTCTCGGACTCGGGAACCTTCTCGGACTCAGGGACCTTCTTTTCGAACTAGGGAACTTTCTTGTCGTATTCGGGAGCCATCACGGAACTTTGAACCTAACCCTTTATTTATTCCACGGGGATATCCTGTTTCTCATTCCGCTAACCATAGCTGGGGTAGGAGTTGTATTAATTAATTATTTTTCTAACTGCTTTCACTCAGGATTGAACTCGGGTTCCAGAGATAACTTTTAGAAAAATAATTAATTAACACAACTCCTACCCCAGCTATGGTTAGCGGAATGAGAAACAGGATATCCCCGTGGAATAAATAAAGGGTTAGGTTCAAAGTTCCGTGATGGCTCCCGAATACGACAAGAAAGTTCCCGAGTTCGAAAAGAAGGTTCCTAAGTCCGAGAAGGTTCCCGAGTCCGACAAGAAATACCTGAAGAAGGCCGGAGGGCATATCGGCCGAAACGTTGTACAAGTAACAATGAAGATGGGGACAATAGTCCGAATAACGCAGATAATATAAATCAAATCTTCATACTTTTTGCACAAAAAGCAGGAACCGTTAATATTTTATGTGTATATACATTTACTTTGTCATTAATTGTTTTATTTTTGTAGTTTCATCCGGACATACATACACACCAACTGTCCTTTATATATGTATATATAGATTAAACACTATCGTCGATCAAAGTTAAATGAAATGTTTTAACAGCAATAAATATGAAAAAGGGCTAAATTATACGGGCAGTTTTAAATCAAGTTAATAGAAATTATTTCTTCCAGTTTATTGATACACTTGTTTCATTTTGTCCTGAAGAGGGTTTCTATATAAATAGAAACGTTTGAACGTCGATATTACGACCAATAATAAACTTCTATCTAGTCTAACATCCCGTGTTTGTCTACTTTTCTTCACACACACACACACACACACACATATATATATATATGTGTGTGTGTGTGTGTGTGTGTGTGTGTGTGTGTGTGTGTGTGTGTTTTAATCCGGACTCATCGAGAGAGAAGCAGAAAATAATTTGAATTCAAACCGGAAGCATTGTTTTTCCTACTGCTTCTCTCTGGATGAGTCCGGATTAAAAACATTTACATCTAAAAACGGACCTAATTATCATTATGCTCTGATGATGATTTTTTATAAATCGATATATATATATATATATATATATATATATATATATATATATATATATAAACAGAATTTGGCATTAAATATTCTACAAGGGTTTGTATGCCATAAAACACCAACCAACCAACCAACCAACCAACCAACCTACCACTACAATTCATTCCGTCCCAGAGAAGAACATGACTGAGTGAGATGAACAGATATTACACTTTAATACCTGTCTGAACTCCGGGAAAGTGGGTTGTCTGATATATTACGTATTAAACACTATCGTCGATCAAAGTTACAGAACTGTGTGCCAAGGTCTCGTGTTAACGAGACAACAAACGAGACTGAAACGACACCGCCTTTTGCTATCAATTGAAGTTTTCTTTTCCTTAATTCAGCATTGATTTAAGAGAAAGAAAAAAAAACAAGAATTCACGAAAAGCAATTGTCAACGATTTGTTTTAAATGACCTTGTGTTGATTACCGATTTTTGTGCGCCCTTTTGCTAAAATTAACTTTTTTTTACCACCTTACGTTCCGCATAGTGTTAAAATCTACACTCAATTTGTTTACCTCAAGAATGTAGAAAAGTTCACACCGTTTTCAAGTTTCTCTTTATCAGTCTTTAAAACGATAAGAACTTCAAACAGAAATAATTCGTAAGTATTATCAGTATCATGAAAACTACATATATAATTTACTACCATATAAACTTCAGAAGAGAAGTATATCTACACCTAGTGACGAGTAAAACCAATATCGCCGTCCAAAAGTTAATCTTAAGTGGTTGTTTATTGTATGAATTTAAACAAAATGAATTCAAACTTTAAATAAAAGCATCAGAAAATCCAAAATCATGTTATATATATATATATATATATATATATATATATATATATATATATGTGTGTGTGTGTGTGTGTGTGTGTGTGTGTGTGTGTGTGTGTGAGAGAGAGAGAAGAAAATATTTTAAATATAACAAACACAGGATGTTATGATCAGGAAACAATTTTTTTGTGTCAATACTTAAGCATTTCAGTATATTGTACCATCTTCAGGACACTGTTAAGTAATGTTTATGAGAGGGATAAAATGAAAGATGTTAAGTGTATACTGAATGTGAACATTCTTACTTAACATTACAGTGTCCTGAAGATGGTACAATATACCGAAATGCTTAAGTATTGACACAAAAAAAATTGTTTCCTGATCATAATATCCTGTGTTTGTTATGTTTTTAAAATATTTTCTTCTCATATTGTCGGATTAATTTCCTCACCGTATTTCCATATATATTATATATATATATATATATATATATATATATTATGGATTTGATATCCCGTAACTTAAGTTTCATGTTTACTTGCAATCATCAGACGGTCAAAATGTTAAGATTTAAAAAAAACGGTGCCTTGTTTAAATGTAAGCATGAAACTTTAGTTCCGGGATATTAAATCCATAATATCTGATATTTGATTATACAACTGCTCTGTTATTTTAGCATTGAGCGCCTTCAGCCTGGCAGGTAGGGTTCGAATCACGCACAAAGCACTATCCTGTCTATACTTCTGCTGATGAGGCCTAATCGGCTGAAATGTACATACAGAGATGACTTTTTCTCGATTTGTTTACGCTTTACGTACGATATGTACGCCTAATTCATTTAGTTATAATTAATTAATTAACAAAATTAGGTATGACTTTAATTAAGCACATAATCTCCCATATATATATATATATATATATATATATATATATATATATATTGTGCAACCGCTCCGCACGAGCAGAGTGTGACAGGGGGACAATTTCTTAAGTGAACTTTAACAGGTTTGAATTCAGAGTTTTCCTTCTACACCGATTACCTAGCCACGGTTTAAGAATCCAATCTGCCCTACTATTTACCCATAGCTGGAGGGAGAGTAGTTGGATGTATACCTTTCCCAAGAGTATTTGTGCAATGAGAAATGCAAACAGCTTCGTCCAGGATTTGGACTCGGGTCGACGAGTCTTTTTCCCACAACTCTAACCATTACATATATGATATGCTGCATATAAGAGGTTGATTTTTTTTTTACTTATAAAAATATCTAACGAGTTTCTCCAATAGCTTCATGACTGGCAAGTGGCCTATCTTAAAATCAATGGGTTTATGTTTGTTTTGTAATACTGTAAATGCTGTTATTGCTTCGGGCGACTAAAATAAACAGAAGAAAGTTATTTTTTTATTCATAAACTAATGAATAATTTACTGATTTTCAAGTAAAGAAAATCATACAGGAAAATTAAACCGAATGTTGTTGTTGTTGTTGTTGTTGTTGTTGTTGTTGTTGTTGTTGTTCTTCTTCTTCTTCTTCTTCTTCTTCTTCTTCTTCTTCTTCTTCTTTTCTGCTAGTTAGAATTATGAATTATTTATTATTTAAAATTACCATATTTCTCAATTATTATTATTATTATTATTATTATTATTATTAATATTATTATTAATATTATTATTATTAATATTATTATTATTATTATTATTTTTCATTTTTATTATCATTATTATTATTTTCAATTTTCTTCTTCTTCTTCTTCTTATTATTATTATTATTATTATTATTATTGTTATTATTATTATTATTAATTCCCACGTTTTTTAATCTTTCAATTTTCAGTTATCCTTATTAATCAAATCTCACTCGAGTCGCCATGTTTCCAACAGCGATAATAATAATCTTTTTAAAAAATAGCAAGCTTTAGCCGAAACTCGAACTTACTTTTTCTTTTACATCGAGAAATCATGGTTAATACATCATTACGTTTGTTCCTTGATTTTCCGACCGTTATCATTTTGCAACATCCTTTGGTTAGAAAAATGAGACCGTCCAAATCGTTCAAGATGAAATCCAAAAAATGTAAATCCTGATTATCTGGTGTTGCTTATCCACCGAATTCTTATTTATTATGAGTGTCATCACCTTAGTTAAATAAAGGACTGTTTTTATTATGAAAAAAGAAAGAGAAGAAAAAATACATGCTACACAGTGGAAAGTAACTAGGACACCTGTCGATTTTTGACTGGTCAGCACAATGTTACCTGTCTATTTCTTATTGGTTAGGACAAAGCAAGGCAGAGTGTGAGAGAAAGAGAGAGGGATGAGATATCAGTCTGGACTAAGCTGTGGAAGGGAGCAGATACAAGATACGTGTCTGTTCCCCAAGGCATTTTTACTTAGGGATAAAATAAATCAGCTAATGAGAAGAAAAAAAACAAGAACGTCTTGTGTAGTTATTACAAACTATGAACGCGACAAGATAAGATATCCTCAAGCGATTCCCGAATTGTTCCAGACTCTAACAACAGATCCATGAATACCAACAACTCTGATCCAACGTCGAGAAGTAAAACAGGATCAGAAGAAGATCAGTACATTACGATAACTATTAACACGTCATCACTCCTTTCAAATAGAGCCAGTAACGCTACAGGTGGAGCGCAATCACTGCTAGTAGTTCTGGTTTTAAACGAAAGAATCGATGTTCAGTCTTCCCCCAAAGTGATAATCATGGTAAATAACCTCTTACCTGGGGAAACTTTCAGTTTCAAACGGTGTAATTATCGGCTCAAAGACCGTGATAATCACGAAAATAGCCTAGGATAGAAAAATCAGTACCAAGCAGACATACTATAAATAACTCTAGATCAAAAACAAACTTTGTAAACTACCCAGACAAAGGCCATGTTGGCTGAAGCTGTTGAATACACCGACTTCCCCTTTGCAGAGGGGTAAGTCTCCCCCCCCCCAAAAAAAAATGGGGCCATCTGTTAGTCACGGGTGGTAACCCATGTTGATTAGTGACGAAAGCATTGTGGTTAAACAGTCCATGACTTACAGCACTCCATTTTTGCCCTTACTTGAGCTAGACGAGCAGTCGAAGAAGTTCCCTCCGATCAACCGGCTTGACATATCAAACACTATCATGATTGTCCTGGTCGTATTGCTCTTTTGGCAAACCCCAAACCATTTTATCATATATGTGCTAGAAAGCAGTGGCTGAGGGTCTTAGTGTCCTGGGTATGACATTAAACTATATCTGGTAGTAAGGTTCAAATTCTTGAGCTCTGGGGAGCGCAGAATAGTCTTTCATTACCATTACTCCTAATTCCACTATGACCAGAGTGGTAGTACATGTTAGGGTCACATGTATGGGTTAAATTTATTTTTTTTAAATGAGTTTAAAAATAAAAACATCTTCGGCATAAAATAAAACCCAATGGTTGACATGCTGTAAAATCCATTCAATTAACCAACCAATTCGGATAAACAATGTTTTTACAAGACTAAATTCCGAATTTTTCTTGTTCACTATCTTGTATTTTTTAGTTATGAAAATAATTACTAGGGTGAATCATAATTTTGCAATATTTTGGTAACACGAGACATAATTCGCGGTGGAGTAATTAAGTAGAGTAAAGTTGGTTTGAATTCCCAGGAACTCTTGTGGAATAGCAGAAATGAATTCTCGTATTCGTCCTTCAAGTTCTTCCAAAGTCGTTAGTTTCGTAGAGTAGATTTGCTCCTTCAACCAACCCCAAAGAAAAAAGTCGCAGAGTGTTAAATTGATTTCCAAACTTGGCACGCTCTTTTAGAATTAAACGTCCAGACATCTTTATAGGGCTTCGAATTTTGAAACAAAATAATCAATCTGAAAAAAAAAACAACAACACATATTTATTTGCCATATATTAAGGAACATATATTAAAGAATTGAGAAAAATGTAACTGCATATAAAAAAATTATAAATAGTTTTATAAAGGGGATTGCTTTTCGGTCACTCTGTGGATCCGCTCGTAATATAAATTAAATTTATAAATAAAGTGCATTTTAAGATACCTCCAGAATCCAATTCTTTAATAACGTGTTAGCATGGTGTCTATTAAATCATACATATCTTTCAGCTGAATGAAACCGGAGCTATAAAACTAACGCGAATGAATCCCTCAGTTCAATTCAGACTTGTTATTAAACATAAATTCTCAGTTCTCCAATTCAATATCTATGCATCATATTTCAATTTTAGATTTACAAATCTATAACCATCATGTGCAATTGCTTTTATGAAGTTCTTCATGAAATCGAAATTGATGTTAAGAGATGGAAGAAAGATCTTTTGGGGATTTGTCAATGGATTGTGCTGTATATTATTATTCCCACCACGTTTTATAATGACCTATCCACCCTATGCAAACCCATTCCTAAACACAATGTATTGATCATTAGGGGAGACATGAACTTCACCACTAGATGCAGTTTAATGCCACGGTTACTTTAACTTTCGGATTAATACCATAGAGAAAAGTATGAAAACCTTTATCCACAAACTGTGGAATAAGTAGTACCACTATTTGTCTTCTACTAGAATGGCTTTAGTATTAAATAACCCACGAAGTTTGATAAGCCATTAAAACAAAGAAATCAAACCGAGCTTGTTAAAAAAAGAAATTAAATTTAGGAAGATGAAGTATTGTATTAATCAAAATTATCAATAATGATTATTGATAAAGCTTCATCTAAAAAAAAAAAAAAAAAAGAACTCTAAAAATCCTCTCTGTGCAAACACATTCCTAAACACAATGTCCTGATCATTGGGGGAGACATGAATGCGCAGGTACACAAAACCGAAAACAATAGATTATCTTTAGACAACACTCCAAACCAAAACAGTGAACTTCTAAACGAGTTCTCCCTTGAGAACATATTTGTATGCTTGAACACGAAATTCCAAAAAAGAAAGAGCAAACTATGGACAAACTCCTACCCAAATAACACAAAAAAACACAATTAGACAACGTCCTAATAAACAAAAACTGCGAAGCATATTCCTCTTTTGAAGGGGTATCTTCTGATCACAGAATCGCCCCAGTAAAACTACGCCCGAGTCTACGCAGAAATAAAACGCAAACCAGTAAATCTGTACGTTACGATTGGTCATCACTTGCCAATAGTGATATATGCGATAGATATTCAGTAACAGTAAGAAATAAGTTTGACATTCTCCAGGAGACCTCAGTAAGTCATACTCCAAATGAGGAATACGAAAAATTTGTCAGTGCCCACCTAGAATCAGCAGCTGAGTGCATACTGACCAAAATATGAGCAAAATACACTGTCCCCTGCAAGACAAAAAAAGAGAGAAATGATATAAAAAAATATCTGAACGTAATAAAACAAACCCAACTAACACGAATATACAAAAAATGAAGTCTTAAACAAATCGTGGAAACAACATCCCAGACGAACAAGGCATGTTGGTCATTGCTGAAGAAGCAAGGTTTAAACTCGTAAATGACATTCTCCTGTGTAAATTTACACATGTGCACGTCAATGTGGGCCGCTCTGCAAGGACCTACATCGATCAACTCCGAGTGGATTCCGGATGTTGTGCAAAGGACTTCCCGCGGGCGATGACTAATAGGAATGGTTGACGAGAGATTGTCATTGATATCCGTGCTGCCAGTACGACTTGATGATGATCAGCTCTGAGTGGATTCTGAATGCTGTGCAAAGGACCTTCCGGGTCCTTTGCAAGGACCTACATCGATCAACTCCAAGTGGATTCTGGATGCTGTGCAAAGGACATCCTGGGTGCGATGACTGATGGGAATGGTTAGCGAGAAATTGTTATTGATATCCGTGCTGCCAGCACGACTTGATGATGATGATGATGATGATGATGATTGTTATGTTGTCTCCCTGGACGTATGTCCGTTCCATGGTTATCGTGTGTGTCGTCTTTAGTGGCAAGATAAACGCCTTTTGGCAATCACGACTCTGAAGTAAAGTTAGTATTCATCAACAGGTTTATTGGCTGCCAGTAAAGGGTAAAACTGATAAAGGAACAAATACTGTTTGGCAGATGCGTATATAAAGCAATACGCAAAATATAACAGGCGCCTGGGGGGGGGGAGGGGGTATTATAACTTAGACTGCTGATAGTTCTTTGATAAAAAGAGATTATTTAATGAAGAAATAATGCTAATAAGAGTTGACGTCACGTTTAAGTAAACGCCTGGTTAACGATGAGAGCGAAATTACGCTAATTGTACAAAGAAAATGCATGTAATTATGTACAAAGAAAAGTCTGAAAATATCAAATATCTACGGGGGTTCTATACTCGGAGATAAATGGAGGCGCGTGGTGTGATATATTATATATATATATATATATATATATATATATATATGAAGTAGTTAAACAGTGTGTTTGAAAATGGCGAAGGCCGACAATTTGTGGGAGATTATGTGCTTAATTAAAGTCATACCTAATTTTGTTAATTAATTAATTATAACTAAATGAATTAGGCGTGCATATCGGTTTAAATGTAAAGCGTAAAAAAATCGAGAAAAAATCATCTCTGTATGTACATTTCAGGGCAGTGCTTTGTGCGTGTTCGAATCACGCACAAAGCACTGCCCTCTTTATAGCTCTGATGATGAGGCCTAATGGGTTGAAATGTACATACAGAGATGACTTTTTCTCGATTTGTTTACGCTTTACATTTAAACCGATATGCACGCCTAATTCATTTAGTTATAATTAATTATTTAACAAAATTAGGTATGACTTTAATGAAGCACATAATCTCCCATATATATATATATATATATATATATATATATATATATGTATTGCTCGCATTTTATCCTTTATACAAGTTTGGTTGAATGCACAAGATACTTCATGTCTGATAAGTTTCTTTCCGATCTTTTCAAGTTGTCTGGCCAGCTTTTTAATGTATGGGTGGAGTTGGTTAAGGAGTCCACTGAAGGTTCTATCACGAGTACTTTCGAAACTAACCACGAAAACAACTCGACTACTCTACACCTGAAGATGGCACGGTGTAGCGCCGAAAGTACTCGTTATAGAACCTTCAGTTAATCAACTTCACCCAGTCTGGCCAGACAACTTGAAAAGATCAGAAAGAAACTCGTCAGACATGAAATGTCAGTCGCGTTCAATCAGACTTATATATATATATATATATATATATATATATAGAGAGAGAGAGAGAGAGAGAGAGAGAGAGAGATTTAATTTAATTTATCCTCATATACAACATTACATTTATTCTCTCCAGATCGTCTGATATACCTTGAGAAAGGGTGAATGTTCACCCGAAATATCGGAATAGATTAAACCAGAAACAGACCAACGGTTGAATACATAAAAATTCTGATTTTTGTTCTGTTTTTTCTTGTTTTTGTTCTTATTTCCAATGCTTTAAAAAATCTAAACAAACAACTTTCACAAGAACATAACACATAATTATATATATATATATATATATATATATATATATATATATATATATATATATATGTATAGACACGAGCGCTCGCACGTAAGCACTATTAAAATACTGCACACTAACAGATCAACGTATTATGTGTGTGACCAGCCACTACGCGTACACAACCTTTATACTGCCCATAAACACTCTCATACATTCAATTCACCTTCACATACATACACACATCATTTTATCCAATCATACGCATCCCATGTCTATTGAATTTTTTGAAATTTTTTGAAATTTTTTCGATTTTTCTCACATTTGAAACATCTTCACCTGATGAATGCATCGCATGAAGCCAATATGGTTGTGAAAAGTTCCTTTGTCACCCAATAAATAGATATGTAAAACCTATATATTTATCTTATTATATTATATATATATATATATTATATATATATATATATATATATATATATATATATATATATATATATATATATAAGTAAATTTATCTATTAATAAATTCAATAGATAAATAGCATGCACAAATTTTGGACATGTTCCAAATATTCGATGTAAATTTGTATTTTGCAATTTAATTCTATTCAAATAATTCATTTGCAAATTCTCATTGACAAATCCTGATACGTCACGCACAACGACCGACAATCTAAAAGGTTTGCGTGTACTTTGAACTAGTGTTGAATTTCTTGTCTGGCATGTGCGAACGTTGTTTTCATATTGTCGAAATCAAAGGAGCTCTCTACAGAAAGAGTGATAATTGACCATCATCGTCATCATCGTGGAATTAGATGTTGAAATATCTCCAATGAACTCAATATTCTCATCAGTATGATTAGAAACCATCAAAACGGCATGACTATGGATTTGCCACGAACATGACGTTCTCGTAAATTAGATGAACGGGCAGCCACATTTGTTTGTGGAGAGGTAATTCGAAACACCTCTTCACTACCCGGAGAAAACCTCAAAAAGAACAATCTGCAGGCATTTCGAACAGAAGTGAGCAGAGATACAATTAGTATTAGATATTTCATCGCGTAGGGCTCCATTCTCGGACTCTTCTGTAGCTCAGTCACGAGACGTCTCGTCTAGTCTTTTTTTTTACATAAAAGGAGGTTGCATTGTGATCTGGCGTGATAGAAAATGAAGTCTTTGATGGAAACAGTTTGCGACATGTCTAGAGAAAAAATGTGCACCATAAGTGCAATTCGAAGAATACGGTTGGAACAGTCATATATATATATATATATACATATATATATATATATATATATATATATTGGTAATTTTTCCGAGATGAAATAAAGGAAAATAAAGTGCTCAATTACAAATGTAAGAGCTTTATTTAAAATTGCTTTTGTTTACAAATATATAACTGTAAAATGTGAACTTGCAGACACATCAGAGGGATTAAATGGTATCCTGACGAAGGCAAAGCCTGAAACCTTAGGTAGATGCTCACTAAAACCTTTGTATAAACAGTTATATTATATATATATATATTAAATATAACTGTTTAATATATATATATATATATATATATATATATATATATATATATATATATATATATATATATATGGTGGACTCTCCTATTGTGAACGATAGATGAGGGTTAGCAGTGAGTGATTTGTTTCCTCCCATGATATGTATGCTATCAAGAAGACATTTTGTGTTTCCTTGAGTGTTATAGCAGCCCAGCCTTGTTGCGAGCCATGAAGCTACACTCACAGATGAAATGTTCTAAGGCGAGTGACAGATGTTTTAGTTTTAAAGTTAGACAGAGCTAATCTTGATGTTTCAGTCTATTTTCTTCAAAGCTCTTTAATCTAGTGAAACATGTCTTACGTCATTATTTCTGACTTTATGCTACATTTTCCCAAACACTCAGGTTAATATTGAAACGTTTCAAATTGTCCTTCAGCGTAAGAGTGTGAGTTCAATAGAACGCTTAGCATTTGGTAATTGTCTGTATAATATCTTCTTTGTAAGCCTGTTCTCATTCATTCTGACAACGTGACCACCTCAGCTAAGCTGAACATTTGCTAAAAAGAAGAAGAAAAGAAATTTATATATATATATATATATATATATATATATATATATATATATATATATATATATATATTATAAAAAAGAAGGTCCACAAAATGTATTGTTTTTAGAAAAAAATGTTTATTCTTTTTATCTTACACACACACACACACACATATATATATATATATATATATATATATATATATATATATATATATATATATATATTCCAAACCCTGTGCAAGAGCAGGATTCGACACAAGGTCAATTTCTTAAGCGGAGTTTAACAGGTTTGAATTCACAGTTTTTCTTCTCCTAGACTGGTTACCTGGCCATGGTTGAAAAGCCCAGTTTTCCCTGCCATTTACCCATAGCTGGAGGGGGAATTGGATTCATACCTTTCTCAAGGGTATTAGCGCCATATGAAATGCAAACAGCTTCGTTCAGGAATTGAACTCGGGTCGACGAGTTCCATTTCCTACGACACTAAACATTACACTACGCACCTCCATGGAACAGTCATATAGGTGCTAGGATCTGACATGACCAACTAATTGATGGGATGGGGCATCTTCTATGGTCAGTCTAGTTTAAGTAAGGGTCGAGATGGTGTGTTGTGTGTCACGGGACCACTCAGCCACCACAATCTCGTCCTCAGGCATTACTAGTTGACACCCACGGCCCATTGTGGGGGGAGTGTCCTACTCCTCTGCAGAGGTGCAGTTGCTATATTCTACGGCCGCAGCCGACAGGGCGGAGAAACAATGAATGAAATGTTGTCTATTGCTTTTGTATATGAGTAAATACATACATTGCACAAATGTAAATTATGAATAGAATTAAATAAGTATAAATAAATATAAATATAAATACATACATTGAAATTATAATGGAGATTGTGTGTGTCTGTCTGTTACCGAAACTACGTCACCACAAACGTCATAATTCCCTTAGTTATTTACGTTATATTCTCAATGGTTATTAAATAATCATTATTTAATCTTAATTAGCGTCTTATTCATTAATAATGTCTCTATCAAGGTGTAGCTGAGATAGACTTGCCTAAAAGCCCATATTATTAATGTGTTTAAAATCCTGCGATGTATGCTATATATCATTAAGAAATAAATGTTTACATAGTACATGGTGTTAATAATTTGCATACCGGTTTTAATAAAATCGTATTTAATAAATAATTAATTGATTTATAATATTATTGTTTTATTCTCAAGCGCATTAAAACAATCCTATGTATAATGTTATATTGAAATCAATTAGAATAAAGTTTTTACAAAATTTCATTTTTAGTCTTTCTAATTCAATATGATATTTGATTATATTAAAATTTAAATATTTGTGCCCGGAGGGCGAATTTTTTGCTAGTTGAAATAATAAATATAAATGAATATAAATAATCTTCATACAATGACTGCTATTTACACGGTGGCATTGAAACCAACAAAGCCTTCATCAGATGATGATTCTGTGTTCAGGCATGGTTTCGGGGCCGAAGCAACATTACCACTAACCCAGAGCGCCCCAGCAGTATCTCACGATACCACCAGACTTTGTCGGTTTGATGTCACAATGTAGGATTGCCATATCCACGCTGATGCGGTTAGAGCTTTCTCCTGGATCTTTTTTATGTATTTCCTCTTGTCTAGTGAAGAAAGTCCAAGTTTAGACAGAAATGCCAAGATTGAGTTGGTAATAAATCCCCGGCATCCGACTTCGATAATAAAGTATTATTTATTTTTATGAATAAATATGAATAGATATGTAATAAATTATAAATAAATATAAACCGTAAATATAAACACATACATTTCACAAATTTAAATAATGAATAAAATTCTGAGATAAATCGTTGTCGATTTTTGTTACCATTTTATAATTTCAAGAATTAATAACATAATTCATAATCATTATTTGTAATAAATCAAACACTAAAAAAAAAAACACATTTCAATTTGCGTAAAAGCATTCAAGTATAAGGTTTTCGAAAATATATTTTTTTAACTATGGAAACACCTAAGGAGTATTGGCTCTAAACAGCGGCATATTTTAAATTGCTTAATTTGCGCGTATATCGAGGAAAGGACAGGAGCGAGGATGAATGACCGTTGCCTTTCATCAGTTAAAACTGACATGAAAAGTGAATGGGGTTTACAGAGTTTACGGAGAAAGCAATAAATCAAACTATATTAATGTCAAAATAGACAGGACACTGTAGAATGGTGCATATCGTCTGGTGTATAGATATGAAAATGTCAATCATACCACATGCTAACGCAACAAACCCAGAAGAAACATTAGTGCAAAAACCGAAATACAAAAATAGATTCTGATCACTTATCTTTCGTCTCAGCAACTTGTCTTCCGTTAACGTCTCTTTGACCACTTAGGCCACGTAAGCTTGACGATTTAGTGAAACAAAAATCTGTGGATATACCACAGTATGATAATTTAATTACTACAATGTTTGATACGTTTACTTAAGAGCTATTGCTAAATAGGTTCCGGAGCAGGGTTGAGGCTGTGATCGACGCTAATGGCGGTTATTTTGAGGGAAACTTCTTGACAGTGGTGTAATCTCTGTGCCTGTTGAATTTCTTTACAATCCATTAAATTTTGTAGTTACCAAGCACTTTTTCTTTTTCCTTATGAAACTGTCAAATAAAGTTATCTCGAACACCCTGTGTTTATATATATATATATGTATATATATATAAGTGTGTGTGTGTGTGTGTGTGTGTGTGTGTGTGTGTGTGTGTGTGTGAAAACGAAGAAGAAGAAGAAGAAGAAGAAGAAGAAGAAGAAGAAGAAGAAGAAGAAGAAGAAGAAGAAGAAGAAGAAGAAGAAGAAGAAGAAAATCGTTTATAATACTCAGAAGAGTCCTGTTGACCTGAGGAAGTTGCTGTTATTCCAACGAATGATCACTACCTAACCCTGGTATTTAAAAAAATTACATGAAGTTAAATAATAACAAAAATTAGTAATACTATTCTCTTGAATATTACCAATTTTTGCTATTATTTCAGTAAATGGAGCTTATGAAAAATGACAGAGAAGAAACTGTTAATCACAGAATAAGTGAATGCAACAAACTATCACTAAAATGAGTACAAGACTATTATTATTATTATTATTATTATTATTATTATTATTATTATTAATATAATAATAATAATAATAATAATAATAATAATAATAATTCTCTGGGACTTTGAAATAAAAACGGACCACCTTATCCCAGCAAGAAGACCAGACCTAGTGTTGATAAACAAAAAAGAAAGAACTTATCAACTGGTGGATTTTGCAGTTCCAGCAGATCACAGGGTAAAGCTAAAGGAAAATAAGAAAATGGAAAAATATCTGGATCTTGCCAGAGAACTGAAAAAGTTATGGAATATGAAAGTGAAAGTTATATCAATTGTAGTTGGTGCACTTGGAACGGTCCCAAAAGGATTGGAAAAGGGTTTGGAAAGTTTGGAAATCAGAGGAAGGATTGAAACCATTCAGAACACTGCACTGCTGCAATCTGCCAGAATACTCAGAAGAGTCCTGGAGACCTGAGGAGACTTGCTGTCACTCAGACTCCAGTGAAAGACCATCAGCTAACACTGATGTGAAAACTCAAAAGGAGTAAATAATAATAATAATAATAATAATAATAACTGGACTTTATAATTAACAAGGAAAAATATCTTTAGCAGACGACAGAAAGAAATTAAAGCGTCTACTCGTACTTCAATGCTGACCATCAGTTCCAACTGGTGTGAACAACTCACAATGAGTAAAATATAAAAGTATAAAATCAGACAGCGGTACCAATTAAGTTTCTAGAGTCAAAAGTATTAAGCAAACCAAGAAGGCAAACAGCCGCCATTTTGTTGGGGGCGGAGGTGGGCGTTGATGGGTGACTCATAATGAAGCAGCGTTTGGATTTCAACTCTGGTGAGTATTTCTTTTCACTTGTGAATGTAACAGAAAAAGTCACGTTTAAAGACGAACATCTTCAGCTTTTAACAACTGGGACATCTTTTGTACACTCCTACCGTTAAACGCTAAATTAATATAATGAAATCAATGAAAAATAAAAGAGATAAGAGAACGAAAATGAAAAGACCTTCCCAAATAAGTTAGCTTCATTATTTCATGAAAATGAAAACTGGTTCACTAATGAAGGAAAAATATACAGAAATATTCACAAAAAATAGTTCATAACTTGTTATTCTAATCTAATCAGTTACAAGAGAGAAAGAGAGTAAATCATTCGAGATAATCATATATATATATATATATATATATATATATATATATATATATATATATAGAGAGAGAGAGAGAGAGGGGGGGGGAGATTCAATATTAATACACTTGTACCTTAATCTCCCGACCGTTATCATCTTGCAATAAATACTCTCTAGTTAAAAACGAGATCGTCCAAATCGTCGAAGATGAAATGCAAAAATGTAAATCCTGATTATCTGGTGTCGATTATCCGCTGAATTCTTATTTCTTATGAATGCCGTCACCTCAGCTAAATAATGGACCATTCCATTTTTTTATAATAAATAAATAATGGACATTTTACACAGAAAAAAATCTAGTAAGAAAGAAAGAGAGTAGGGGAAAGATAGATAGGGGTGGGCACATGGAAGTGATTTCAATCGAACATAGTGAAAAGATGAAAAGAAAGAAAGAAAAAAGATTGAGAGAGAGAGAGAGAGAGAGAGAGAGAGAGAGAGTTAAATCAAGATTATTATACTTTTTACATACTGAGCAATAGCTCTTAAGAGAACATATCAGACATATTTTCATCATATCAAACGTTGTAATAATTAAATTATCATACAGTGGTATATCCACAGATCCTACTAGAAAATAACTATATCCCTAATTTTATTTTTAATAAAACAGTTATTAGATATTGTTTGATACAACATTCTACTGCATTCCATTATATTATATTAGGACTGTATGCATTCATTCAATTATCTCTCGGTGTTTACCAAGACCTCCCACCAGGTTAGGATTTGACACAAGATCTTTAAATATGGGAAGCCACGCACAAACCGAAACTCATGCGTGGCTAGAAAAAATGTGGGGATTCCATCGGATAACGCTGTTATTTTGCCTCGTGGCCAAAACAGTCATTCAATTATCTTTTAGTGGGTGATGTTTTTTCTACTTTCCGTTCCACAAATTCTTGGACTGCTACATATTCATTTTTGTTGCAGGGTTCCAATGCTTTAATAAATGATCTATATATAACACTATTGTTCCAAAATCTTCCGACCGTTATCCTCTTGCAACACACTCTGGTTAAAAATGAGACCGTCCAAATCGCCGAATATGAAATACCTATGTATGTAAACTGCTTTACTTATTTCAGAAGCTTACTATCCAGATGTTTGCAGACGTCCCAATCTTGTTTAAAAACATATGAAATCCGTTTTATCAGATTTAACATAGAAGCCAAGGTTCCTTGCTGCCTTCTATAGACTATGCAGCAATGATTTGGCTTGTGCATCTATATATTAATACTCTTGTTCCTTAATCTTCCGACCGTTATCCTATTGCAACACACCTTTGGTTTTAAAAAAAATTAGACCGTCCAAATCGTCGAAGATGAAATGCAAAAATGTAAATCCTGATTATCAGGTGTCGCTTAATCGCCGAATTCTTATTTCTTATGAGTGTCGTCACCTCAGCTAAAAAAATGGACCATTCCGTTTTTATTATAAAGATAGAAAGGGAAGAAAAACGACATTATATACAGAGAAAATAGAATGAGAAAATATATGATTGTCCTAACCACTTTACTCTTATGGCAAATCCCGACCCTTTTTATCATAAATGTGCTAGAAGGCAGTTACTGAGGGTTTTAGTGTCCTGGGTATGAAGTTAAACTGTATCTATTGGTAAAGTTCCAATTTTGGAGCTGTGCGGGGTGTGGAGTACCCCTTCATCGCCATTGCTCCCAAGTCCACTCGAACCTGGAATGGTAGTACCTGTTAGGGTTCCATCTATGGGTTAAACAGAAAAATTTAAAACATGTATTTTTTTTTTAATTGAGTTTAAACAATTTTTTTAATTGTTGGAATAATTGTTGTATATAAAGTGTGCTGGAGGACACAATTTAAATTTATAGACTCTTCGTGACCGCGTGGATTCAATCGACCAATCACCACGCCCGAATACGTGGTTGATTAACTATTTAATGGCCTTGACGGAAAGGCGTTTAGTTGTTCGTGCGGACGAACGGAACAACAAACAAGGATTCTGTTTAACACTGAGTAACACAAGGATCATAGGATTCAAGATACACGGACCAACGGAAAAGCATTACAGGATACTACACAACACGGATCAAACTTTATGCTACAAAGGGATCTCCACTGTAAAGTGCTCTGACCTGCAGCCTAAAAATGGCCACAAGAATCTTAACATTAATACCCATCAAGAATCAAACTAAACGTCTTCAGCATAAAATAACCTAACATGAGTTGACATGCCGTAAAATCCAACCAATCCACCAGTCCTTGGGGTGGCTTTTCATCTTCTTTTTAAATGCATAACATTTCTCTTGGCTTTGTCTCTGCAACATTTTGTTTTTCTGTCTGTCTGTCTGTCTGTCTTTTTCCTTTCATTCATTCTTTTTTTTTTCTTTAATCTAATCGCTAGATAATTTCGTTTTGCAAAAGGTTGTATAGAATTTTCCTTTTTTTTTTCTTTTTTTTTTTTCCTTTTTTTTTTTTAAATTTTTTGAACGATCAATCTTCACAAGGGCAATGAACCTTCTGACGTCAAAGCACCTTTCATTTCATTTCATAATTTTCTATTCCTCTTTTTTTTCTTTCTTTTTTCCTCTTGCTTTTCTTTTCTTTTTTATTTTCACGCATTTTCACATATTTCTTTAATTCTTATAATGACTTCTGTCAAGGTTGATTATGGTGGCAACAGCTTTAGCTACAACTGCCTAAGGGTTAGTGTTAGTGTTAGTGTTAGTGTTAGAGATAGTGTTATTGTTAGGGTTAGTGTTAGTGTTAGGATTAAGGTTAGGATTAGGCTACTTCGGAAGTTTCCGTAATCTAATGCTATTTATACGTGAAATGCTATTTTAATAATATCTCTTGTGCGCTATTCTGCATTTGTATCATGAATTCAATGATGTGGCACACGGCAATGGAAGAGTTAAAATAGTTGTTAATCAGCATAGTGAATGTCGTATGGAATTGGACTGTATATGTACAATGTGCATATATTGTTGAATTTCAGAGGATATTCACTTTGCTGATCAGTATTTCATAGAACATTCATTTTACTGATCAGAGGACATTCAATTTGCTGATCCGTATTTCATAGAACATTCATTTTGCTGATCAGTATTTCATAGAACATTCACTTTGCTGATCCGTATTTCATAGAACATTCATTTTGCTGATCAGTATTTCATAGAACATTCACTTTGCATCCGTATTTCATAGAACATTCACTTTGCTGATCCGTATTTCATAGAACATTCATTTTACTGATCAGGACATTCAATTTGCTGATCCGTATTTCATAGAACATTCACTTTGCTGATCCGTATTTCATAGAACATTCATTTTGCTGATCAGAGGACATTCCCTTTGCTGATCCGTATTTCATAGAACATTCACTTTGCTGATCCGTATTTCCCGACCACTTGAGAATTTTGAAAAGAAACTTCTCGTTAATTTGATACCAATTTCGACTTTTTTGTATTTTTTTTTCATTCAGATTGTTGCCATGGAAACACGTTGAAACAACAGCTTGTGTTATTACCTTGGTTATCATAACATTTATGGTGATTTAAGGCACCTTTTAAAATAATCGTGTTTTTTTTTCGTGTGTGTTTTTTTTCTGGAAACGGCAGCACTAAGAACACTGAATTTTTTTTAATACGACAGCGGACGGTTTAATGTGTTTTCTACACGAATGACAAACAGGATCTTGTGACAGAAATGTGTAAACTAAAGTTGAATAATCTGCCATTATTATTATTATTATTATTATTATTATTATTTCACTCCCTGTGAGTTTTTTCACGTCGGTGTTAGCTGATAGTCTTTCACTGGAGGCTGAGTGACAACAAGTCAACTCAGATCTCCAGGACTTTTCTGGGTATCCTAGCCTATTATTATTATTATTATTATTATTATTATTATTATTATTATACTCCATGCAAGGTTTTTACACCACCACTAACTGTAAGGGGATCTGGTGAAAGAAATGTGTAAACTAGAATTAAATAATCTGTTATTATTATTATCATTATTATTATCAGGTCATCTTTTTCCTTCCAGAAATCCTGGTTATCTATTTCAGCTGCTTTACTCTCAAAGCTACGAGAACAATTGGTATCAGAGAGTAAGTAAAGTCGTCGGGGTGACCTAAAGTCGGTATCAGCCAGACAGCGAGGGAGTATATCCTCTTTTCACTTGCGCTAGAGTAAGGAGGTTGTTTTGGGCGCCACACCTACCATCAGCTCCTCACTTTACCGCACATATCCCTGTGCTACTCTTACGCTGAGTTATCGAAGGCCGGTATCGAACTAGGAACCTTGTGGTTCCTAGTCAGACGCTGTACCGACTGAGCTAAACCGACCCTAAGTCTAATTTCCACCTGTAAACTCATCTCATATTCCGTCTTGGTCCCATGATCGATATTATTGATTATGCTCATAATCGTTTCGGGGGAGGGAGTCCCCATGTCATAGTGACTAACGTGGTGGACTGCAACATCGTAGTGAGCTAGTTCGAAATCCAGGGGCGCTATAACATTAACTTCTGGATTAATAGCCAATAGGAATACATTAACCCCCTCATACCCCAAGCTATGGATTATATCGTACCATTATTTTTTTTTTCTACAATGATGGCTTTGGCATCAAATAACAAATGAACATTAATATTTCATTATGATATATATATTATAATATATATAGTAATATCTTATATTATAATAATAATATAAGTAAATATTTAATAGATATAAATAATTATAGTAAAATTGTAATATAATGTTAATATAATAATATAATAAATAATATAATAGTAATAATATATATAAAAATATAATATATATAGTAATATATAATATAATAGATAGAAATAATTAATAGTAATATAATATAATATAGTAATATATATAAAATATATATATATAATATAGTATAATATATAGTAATAAAATATAATTATAATAGTAATAATATAGTAATATAATATGATTATAATATATATTATAATATAATATTATAATATAATAATATAATATAATAGTATAATATTCCATTCTACCAAGAAACCAAACTAAACCAAATTACTAGTATTAATAGCACTAGCAAGAATATGCGCCCTTCAGGAGTAAGTATTTAAGTGTTAATGTAATGAAATATATTAAATTAGAAAACTAAAGAAATTAAATAAGAACACATATTAAAAGATTATACTTATTTTGATTATATTCTAATTGGCTTTTATATAAAATCATTCAGAGGACTGATTTTAATGTGTTGGAGAATAAAACAAGAATATAAGAGATCAATAACACCAAGTAATTATTTGTTAAAACTAGTATGCAAATTAACCACACCATATATAATAAACCTTTATTTCTTAGTGATATATAAGACATTGCAGAATTTTAAACACACTAATGACATGGGCTATTTTGAGGCAAATCTAACGAAGATTTTCATAGAGACCTCGTAAATAAATAAGATCTATTCTATAAACTTGTGACGTAGTTTCGGTAACAGACAGACAGCGAATCTCCATTATAATAAGATGTTTTTATTTATTTAACTAGAGTGTGTCCTCATAAATGAGTAGACCCAAACATTTTCGTTTATAAAAATGTGATTTTCTTCTAAGTGGAAGATACCAGGATTTTATGATTTCTAGTGGAACATTATACAATTAAAATGAATGTTATTAGGTACTAGCAGGACTTGTGGATATACCACAGTATAATAATTTAATTATTACAACGTTTGATATATTTACTTAAGAGCTATTGCTAAATAGTTCAATATATAAAAAGTATAATATTGATTTAAATCTCTCTCTCTCTCTCTCTCTCTCTCTCTCTCTCTCTCTCTCTCTCTCTCTCTCTCTCTCTCTCACACACACACACACACACACACACACACACGCTTTTTTATTCTTTCTTTCATTTTTTCATCTTTTCATTATGTGCAATTGAAACAGATTAGTGTTATCACTTCCGCGCGCTCACCCATTTTCTCTATCTTTCCCCTATTGTCTTTCTTTCTTATTATATTTTTCTGTATAGTAGGTCCTTTTCTTTCCGCTTCTTTCTTTATAATAAAAACGGAATGGTTCATTATTTAACTGAGGTGATGACACTCATAAGAAATAAGAATTCGGCAATTAAGCGACACCAGATAATCAATATTTACATTGGACGAATTGGATGGTCTGATTTTTAACTAGAGTGTGTTGCAAGAGGATAACGGTCGGAAGATTTAGGAACAATAGCGTTAATATATATAGATCATTTATTAAAGCATTGGAACCCTGCAACAAAAATGAATATGTAGCAGTCCAAGAATTTGTGGAACGGGAAGTAGAAAAACATCATCCACTAAAAGATAATTGAATGACTGTTTTGGCCACGAGGCAAAATAACAGCGTGATCCGATGGAATCCCACACATTTTTTTATTACTAGCCACGCATGAGTTTCGGTTTGTGCGTGGCTTCCCATATTTAAAGACCTTATGTCAAATCCTAACCTGGTGGGAGGTCTTGGTAAACACCGAGAGATAATTGAATGAATGGACACTGTCGTAATATAATATGATGGAATGCAGTAGAATTTTGTGACAAACAATATCTAATAACTGTTTTACTAAATAAAAATTAGGGATATAGTTATTTTCAAGTAGGACATTTGGATATATCACTGTATGATAATTTAATTATTACAACGTTTGATATGATGAAAATATATATTTGATATGTTCCCTTAAGAGCTATTGTTAATAGTTCAGTATGTAAAAAGTATAATAATCTTAATTTAACTCTCTCTCTCTCTCTCTCTCTCTCTCTCTCTCTCTCTCTCTCTCTCTCTCTCTCTCTCTCTCTCTCTCTCTCTCTCTCTCTCTCTCATCTGTTCATTGTTTTCGATTGAAACAGATTAGCGTTATCACTTCCGTGGGCTCACCCATTATCTATCTTTCCCCTACTCTCTTTCTTATCACTCCTCTTTCACTATTTTCGTCTTTTTCCTTTTTTGTTTTCCTTTTTTGTTTTCCTTTTTTCTTCTTTTCTCTTATTTGTCCAACCTTTTCTCTCTATAAAACTCATCCTTTTTCTTTTTTCTGCTTCGTCTCTCTTTCGTCTTTTACTACTCTCTCTCTCTCTCTCTCTCTCTCTCTCTCTCTCTCTCTCTCTCTCTCTCTCTCTCCTCTCTATCTATCTATCTATCTATCTATATCTATCTATCTCGTTCTTTTTATTCCTAACTGACGTCGTACTGTCACGTGTGCATTTTTATAGCCTTACATGCATTTTTATGCCACTTTGTTGAATCATTAAGTTAAGAATTTATGATCTGATTTCCGGGTAAAACACGGAAAGAATAAAAAATAAAATTAAAAAACTTTCTCCAGGTCATACGTCGCCCCCCCCCCCCAAAAAAAAATCGGGGATTCTACCAAAACAAAAACAAAAAAGCAAATATATCCATAATGTTAGCGTTCATCATTCCGCTATAAATTTATATTCACGCAAGATTCCCTGGGTTTTTTGGGGTGTGGGGAGCTTTGTGAAGGTTAAGGTTATTATTATATGAATCCGTCAATCAAAGTAACTATGGTAATAGCATTAACAGTTAGGCCAGCTTTGTCACTTAAAAAATATTCCCCACAGCTTCCAGAAAGCAGTGTTCGAAAACAGTGATTTCTAATGATGATTTTTCAAGGTAGAAGAAATACCTACCTATAAAGATTGATTGATTTTTAAGGCATGTCAATCCGTCTAGAGCTATTTTATGCCTAGAAGTCATTTGCGTTCATATTTACATTTTTGTTAGCTGTTTCTTAAGAGTTTTTTTTTTTTTTTACATATTTATATGATATCAAGTATTCCTATTTAATGTAAATAATTAGCACATAATGACATGATTTCAAGTATTCCTATCTAAAACTAAGCGTTATATGTGTTCTACTATTTTTCTATTAAATAATAATAATTTGTTTTCACACAGTTATATGGTTTCAAATAACTTATCTTATTATAATGGAGATTGTTTGTTTGTCTGTCTGTAACCAAAACTATATTACTACTAAGTCACAATTCCCGTTGTTATTTACATCACATTCTGCATGATTTTATTTTTATCTAAACCTCAATTATTAATAAAATTGTTTTACATTATTAATACTGTTGACCATATCTACATATGAATAACATGCAATTGTATTTATATATACAACAAAATATCAGTTTACAATGTGAACGGGAAGGCTGATTTGCATATTGATATTAAAAATTTGATTTTAATAAATATGTGCTTAGTATTATTGATTTCTAATTGTTTGGTTTTATCTTAATGAATATGAGCAAAAATCTCAGGGATAATTTTTTTTTAAATCCTTTAAGAAGAAATAACTGTAGTTTTATTCTTCACTTCCTATTTCAACTAAATAGTTAAATTAGGAAAATTTAGAAATCAAAGATGGGATTGATGGAAGAGTAAGTTTTTAGTTGTTCTATTTTTCGATTATACCCAATTCTGTTTCAAACCTTTTTATTTACATTCTTATTTCGTTTCATTACCCTTTCTAATGTAATGTTTTATTACATTAAAACTTAAATATTTACACCCGGAGGGTTCATATGTTTGCTAGTAATAATAATAATAATCCTTTGTAAACAATTATAGCTTCAAGTAACTACTCTCAGTACAAATAATGTACAGTTATGTGGTATCAAGTATTCATTTTATAATACTAATTCTTTTAAAACAGATCTATTTGGTACATAGATGGGGCCCTAACATACACTACCTCACAGAGTCAGAATAAACCTGGGAGTAATGGCAATGAAGAGAATGTGTACTCCACACTCCCCAAGTCTCCAGAACTGGAGTCTCAGCATCAAATGCATTTTAGTGTCATACCTAGAACATTAAATTAACTTTTCACTGCCAGCATATATAAAGCAATGATCGTCTGTTTACAGACTGGGTCTCTCTGGTGATCGTAAAATATATAAACAAATGTATGTATTTGATAGTTTAAACCCCACCCCTTTACGGCAGCTGTCAAATGGCCGAATCGGGCGGACGAAAAGTCAGTCCGATTTTGCTCCTGGTCAGAGGTAATTGTTGTGTCTAGCCATACTGAAGAGGCGTGAAACGCCGAAACACGGTATTTGTGGATGACTTATATATATATATATATATATATATATATATATATATATATATATATAATATATTTAATATACCAAGCGTGTTGGTAGATCCTTGCGGAGAGAAAAAAAACCGGCAGAGAGTTTGATTGTAAAAATATACTACCAAACATCAACCAGGAAGAAAAAAAATTTTGAAAAAAAGAAAAGACCAAGATATTCGTACCAACAAAAAATAATCTATTGGTATAGTATTTGGCCAAAAGAAAAAACAATTTATATGTATATATATGTATATAAGATATATATATATATTCATATAACCGCTAGGAGAAGCTAATTTGTAAAAAGTGCTCGATACCTAAGTAGAGCCAAGTAATAAGGATAATCTACTGAGTCAGACGAACCTACTATTAGTTTCGCATAAAGCTCTTCAGGGCTAAAATCTGACAGAGTCAGATTTTAGCCCTGAAGAGCTTTATGCGAAACTAATAGTAGGTTCGTCTGACTCAGTAGATTATCCTTATTATATATATATATATATATATATATATATATATATATATAAAGAGAGAAAGAGGGAGAGATTGCGTGTATAGAATTTACTGTGGTCACCTAGCCCAACTCCGTAACCACAGTAAATTCTATACTCACGCAATCTCTCTCTCTTTCTCTCTTTATATATATAATATATATATATATATATATATTAGAGAGAGAGAGAGAGAGAGAGAGAGAGAGAGGGGGGGAGATTGCGTGAGTATAGAATTTACTGTGGTCACCTAGCCCAACTCGGTAACCATTAGATTACGCGACGAGTCCTAGTCTAAGTTAATCTTAGTAAAATCAATGTCGATTTTCTTTATATAAAATGAAACCAATCTATAACCTTTTTCTCAAAATAAAATGTCCACGACTAAATGCTTTACTGCACACCTTTCTCTTTTTAAGCGATTTATCGCTTGACAACAACAAAAATAATATAATATAATAGAAGTTTTAGATTCAAGAAGTGTCTTACAAGTCTCTTAGGATAAAGCACGATAAAAAGCTCTCTTGTTCTTCGTCTTCAATTACTGTGAAGCAATTTATGCAAGAACAAAAAATCCAGAAAACACGCAATATTGACAACATATTCCTTTTTCATTTTTTTTTTTTTCAAAATTGTTCTAAAAAAAAAACAGTCTTAAGCTGGAACAGACATTTAGATATTTACAAGACTTAGCCATGTCTGACACAAGGATACGAATTTATCTCAAGCGACTTAGGGAATCGCCTTCATTTACGTTCATATTTAAAGTTTTGTATAGCTTACGGTCGAGTCAGGTTAAAAGCACCGGTTCCCGCAAGATCACCAAAGTTAAACAGTGATGAGCCTGTTCAGTACTTGGATGGGTGACCATTTAAGTAATAGCTGTTACTTTAAGAAACCAAATATCTAAATAACTTGATCCGGTATCAAATACCCCGAAAAGGGTTTATATGCCGAAACCAACCAACCAACATTTTTGTATATAGATTTGCTAACTCCTCTGCACGTTACTTTTTGATAAGACATGCAACGTGTAATATAAAGGTATTTTCATAATTATTTTTAGTGCCCAAAAGCTATTAGTCTTGTTCCAGACATACTACCAAGCTGATTCTATAATTCAAATGTAACTAACTTCTAATAGATAGATAGATAAATTTCTGTTCCTGAAGACGCATCTTATAGATGCGCTGGAATGTATCATCAGGGATGTTCCTGTGTTTATTAGGCGTTTTGGATCTTTCAATCTCAGACTCTCTTCTGCAGGTTACCCAACTGGTGTTGATTTATCTCTCCAGCAGCAACAACAGTTCATAGGTTCGCCCGTTTTATCCAAATCCGACCATTTTTTCTGCAGACCTCATGATGGTCCTGACTCGGTATGTGTGTATGTGTGTGTGTGTGTGTGTGTGTGTGTGTGTGTGTGTGTGTGTGTGTGATAGATAGATAGATAGATAGATATATTGATTGATTTTAACAGACTTAGGCGATTTATCTATCTATCTAGTTAGCTAGCTAAGATAGATAGATAGATAGATAGATAGATAGATAGATAGATTGTATTGGTATTTCAGTCTCGGGAAACTATGATAAAGTTTTTGTGCCCCTGAAATTACAGCGCCTCCTGTGACTGTGAAGTCCGATGTTTGAAAAACATTCTCGACCACAGATTTCACATTTGAAGGCTGTCCCTGAAGATGTTGATGTTCCGGTGCCATAGAATTGATAGATAGATAGATAGATAGATGTTAAGAGACAGGCGATTTGTCTTTCACATTAGCTTGCTAGCTAAGATAGGTAGATAGATAGATAGATAGATAGATAGATAGATAGATATTTTACTTGGTTATTAGATTAATTTCTTCAATAAAACAGTTTGACCAATTAAGATAGTCAGTTAATTTAACGCTAACTTGATTAGTTGCAATGTAACTCAATTTTTTAATCCAATTATTTCCTTGTCTGAAAACAAGTGGACCAATTAAGATGACAATATCAATTAAACAATCAAATGTTCCTGCAAGTGAAATTGTTATATCATTAACCTTAATCTCTGGAAAAAAAAAACAGGAATTCAATTAAACTCTCAATTTAAGTTTCCATTTCGCATTTGCCGGCCTCGTTTTCTCTGACAGTAAACAAACAAATAAATGTCGGTGTTTCGACTAAAGTGCTGTTTGCAAAATAATTTGATGATTTTAAAATTGGACACTGAAACTAAAAAACTAAATTCGAGATTCTGATATTTCGTTAAATGACGCTTTCTGCTTTTAAAACAAAAGTTCTGTTTATTGTAAATTTCAGCTTACTACTCAATTCTTCCCGGCCAAAAAAAAACTGTTAAAAGTTTAGTTTATATCAATATCTATACTTACCTGTATAACTAACGCAATCATACTCAATATACTTTACCGTCCGAGTACAATTTATATATTCTTAATTATCTCCCTTTCCAAGAGGACCTCTTCACCAAGAACGAGATATACTTCACTTTTTCTACTCGGGCGTGAGGAGTTATATTACGATTTTTGTTGCCATCCTTAGGCTTCAAGCGAGAGCACTCCCCAGCAGAGATCCCTTGTGTTAAGTAGAGCGCGATCCTTAGTAAGAAACTTTTCGTTGCTCTTTGGTGTCCCTCAGTGTTGGGTATGATCCTTTGGTTGTTCCTGGATGTCCCTTAGTGTTGGGTATGATCATTTGGTTGTAGGTCCGTTCTGAACGGCAGTCCATATCGACGATTAAGTAGTTAATTAACCACGTATTTGAACTGTTCATTATCTGGGGTTTAATCCACGTCACCACGCCGAGTCTATAAGTGTAAGTGTTGGATTCCAGCGCGCTTTATATAACAAAAATAGGATGCGCGTGGTGTAATGGTTAAAGTCATAGGAAATGGACTCGTCGCCCCGAGTTCAAATAATGGACGTGGTAATTGCATTTCACTTAGCGCTAATACCCTTGGGAAAGGTATGAATTCTACTCCCCTCTAGCTATGGGTAAATAGTAGGGCAGACTGGGCTCTTTAACCTTGGTTAGGCAACCAGTCTAGGAGAAGAAAAACTCTGAATTCAAACCTGTTAAACTCCGCTTGAGAAATTGACCTTGTGTCACATCCTGCTCGTGCGGAGGAGTTGGTAAATATATATATAACAAAAATATTCCAACAAGTGAAAGGTTTGGAATTTGTTAGTCTTGTTTTGGAATTTTCCCGTACCGAAAAAAAAAGGTTGTTGTGGGGAGGTTTTAAAAAAAAAAGAAAAGAAAACCAAAATAGTAGGAAGTGTTGGTGAAGAAGAAGTTTTTGTTTTAAATAGGATGAAATTAGTGAGTCTCTTATTCTGCCTTTTACCCTTTTTATTATTTTTGTTAAACTGAAATTCGTTTTCCTTTTGAATATTTCGTACGTTGAACTTTACTTGCAATTTGCAAAATAATTTGATGATTTTTAAAATGGACGACGAAACTAAAAAAAAAAAAAAAGAAATTCCTGATTCTGATATTTTGTTAAATGACGTTTTCTGGTTTTAAAGTAAAATGTCTGTTTATTGTAAATCTCAAATTACAATTAAATTTTTCCCGGCAAAAAAAGTATGTTAAAAGTTTAAAGTCATTGTGCTGATCTCCTTCCGTTTTTTGTTTTTTTAGAGATAAAAGTCTTGATTATATATTTATAATGTTGACAATAACAAATTGTAACAAGAGATGAATACTTCATGGAAATAAGTAGAAAAACTATACCTATATATATATATATATATATATATATATATATATATATATATATATGAGGTTAAGTAAACAAACAAATGTGTTTATTTTTATATGGCTTTAAGCCGACAATTTTTAGAGGATATGTGCTTAATTGAAGTCATACCTAATTTTGAAAATTAATTATTTAATAATTAATGAATTTAGGCGGGCATATATGTTCAAATGTAAGGCTAAACAAATCGAGAAAATGTCAATTCCTGAATGTATATTTCGACCTATTTGGTCTCATCAGCAAGGTTATAGACAGGGGAGACTGCTCCGTGTGTGACTCGAAACCTCGACTGTCAAGCTGACACGCGAAGTCCCTAATCGTTACACTAGCTTGCCATTTCCACATTCTTCGTTTGTTTTGAAACTTATTTATATTCCACTTTTTATTGACTTGCTGCACGATAGTATGAGATTAAGTAAACAAACAAATGTGTTTATTTTTATATGACTTTAAGCCGACTATATATATACATATATATATATATATATATATATATATATATATATATATATATACTTTTTTTTACAAAGGTATAGTTTTTCTACTTATTTCCATGAAGTATTCATTTCTCTTTACACTTCGTTATTGTCAACATTATAAATATGTAATCAATTAGTTTTACGGCATATTAACCCTTTTCGGGTCATTTAATGCCGAATCAAGTTATTTTTGCTAAACAAAATTTCAAAAGACTGAAATATATTTACTCAAAAAAAAGGCAAAGTTTTGAACAAAAATATTTGGTGTGGTAATTCTTTATGTTAATTTGCATCTTTCGCCACGGGGAAGACGTTCCAAAATCAACCTACCTTAATATATATATATATATATATATATATATATATATATATATACATATATGGGTAGGTCGATTTTGGAACTGTAACGTCTCCCATGTGGCGAAAGTTGCAAATTAACATAAAGAATCACCACACACAATATATGTATGTATATATATATATATATATATATATATATATATATTTGAGATTTTTGCTACTAAGGCCTCTATTTTAACAATATTGAAATCAGGGTTATCTCCTATTCATAATCAAAACTGAGTCTCAATTGTACAAACAAGTTTCATTTTCATTTTTAAAAAGTAGTGAGTTCAAATCAACTATCATGCTAACCAATTATAACTTGACCGAGAAACAAAAAAGGACGTATTTTTCGATTACTCAGTTCTCAAGGATAAAAAAATATACTTAACGTCACAGGAGCTGGGTGTACAGTCAATGAGTGTTCACTGGCATGCTGACAAATGATGACTACAGAGGAAGGTTTCTTCTTATAGTATAGTACAGATGCATCGCGGGTAAGTGAGTGGACATAAAAGACACCCTCCAGGGTAGAGCCATTCAGTGAACAGGCGTCTGGGTGAGGAAGCGAAAGTAAAGCAGCAGTAGGAGGAGGAGGAGGAGGAGGAGAATGAAAAAGAGGAGGAGGGAAATACAGTATGAAGTTTTTTTTGGGGGGGGGGGGTCTGGCTAAAGAGCGGCACTCAAGAGAAAGACCGACGAAACGACAAGTTCTCAAGGATAAATATTTCGAATTTTGCACTGTTTATTATTTTTTAGTATATTATTATTCTTTTAGTTTTACACACCTGCCGTAGCTGGTGGTTCACTGGAGGCTGAGTGACAGCAAGTCTCATTATTATTATTATTATTATTATTATTATTATTATTATTATTAAAACAACTGTGCGGCCACCTGTCCCATATCACACAAACCATCCGTGTAAGGCGAACAAGACACGCCGGACACTGCTGGAGAAGCAAAGATGATAGGGAAGGCTGGCGAGATATTGTCATGGATATCCGTGCTGCTGGTGCGACATGATTATTATTATTATCATTATTGTTATTATTATTAGTAGTAGTAGTAGTAGTGTAAAAATCAGGTTTAGTAAGAAATTCTTTTTTACAAATGACTGTCAGATTTTCCCGCCAATTGACACCTACGAGCTGTCCAATTGGCCGGCCATTCTTTTTTTTTTTTCCTTCTTTTTTTTTTTTTTTTTTTTGTCAGCTGTCTCCCACAAACAACTTAGACGTCAATCGTCGGTCAACAGTTCAACGCAGAGAAAATGACTCTCTCGACCGCTTTCACCTTCTAAACGGACGTCTCAAGATTTCATCCCGTGAATATAGAGCGTATATATTTTAGTTAGAATAGCATTGATGTAGGGTCAACGGCGTTTGGTGGCTGTCAGTTTCGCACTAATACGATCATCGGCCCAAGTGGTCCACACTTGGTGGTTATCGCTTTATATACTGTTGTGTGGGACATGATGGGAAGGGGGATCTAATTTGTGGGGAATTCGGGAAAATACGTCATAGTTTATACTGAGTGGTTATTTACGTGACTATATTGTATTCATTTTGTGGTTTGTTAATCTATCTAATTTAATTTTTCACAGTTTATTAGTTTCTAGTATATTATTATTATTATTATTATTATTATTATTATTATTTGTAGCAGTAGTAGTAATAATAATAATAATAATAATAATAATAATAATAATAATAATAATAATAATAATAATAATAATAATGTGAGCATTATTTTCATATAATATATATATGAACAGACAGATTTTCATATATATATATATATGAACAGACAGATGTATATTGAAAAGATGGAGTTATATATATATATAGAGAGAGAGACAGACAGACAGACAGAGATAGAGAGAGACAGGGAGAGACAGATATGGACAGAGATGCTTATACGACAGAGAGAGAGAGAGAGAGAGAGAGAGAGAGAGAGAGAGAGAGAGAGAGAGAGAGAGAGATATGAACAGACTGAGATGATTATACGACTGATATATATATATATATATATATATATATATATATATATATATATATATGAAACAGACAACCACACGCACAAAACAAATACGAGAGTAGCGGCAATTAAGAATAAAGGAGGTCACTAACAGTGACCGCCCACACACCACCCTACGAGGTCACAACAGATGATGCTACTAGCTCATACAAACGAGTATATAAAAGACGACAGGACGACCAAACCAGCCAGTCTAAGAGTTCTGAAGAAGAGGCACAAACGGCCTCGAAAATTTTCTTATATTTCATACCTAATGCTTCATACTAATTCCCAAACAATATATATTATAAACAGATATATATATATATATATATATATAATACACATATATCAACTAAGAAGCATACGTGTATCCCTCTACAACATATATATATAAATATATATATAGAGAGAGGGGAGAGATAAAGATAGATAGATAGATATGAACTGACTGAGATGCATACACGATAGATAGATAGATAGATAGATAGATAGATATGAACAGACTAAGATGCTTATGCGACTGGGGTAGATAGATAGATAGATAGATAGATAGATAGATAGATAGATAGATATGAACAGACTAAGATGCTTATATGACTGAAGTAGATAGATCGATAGATAGATCGATGGATATGAACAGACTAAGATGCTTATATGACTGAAGTAGATAGATCGATAGATAGATCGATAGATATGAACAGACTAAGATGCTTATACGATTGAGGTAGATAGATAGATATGAACAGACTAAGATTCTTATATCACTAAAGTAGATAGATAGATAGATAAATAGATAGATAGATAGATAGATATGAACAGACTAAGATGCTTATATGACTGAAGTAGATAGATAGATAGATAGATAGATAGATAGATAGATAGAAAAATACTTAATGGGAACATTGAGAAACAAGATAACAAACAAGCAAGCAACCTACCTAAAAAAATATTCTCAAATTTGTTAAGTCAATGTATGATCACAGGCCTGTGTGCGCATGTCCTGTAATTAAAGCCGAGTAATCGGCTGAACCACGACATCCTCTTCAGTCGAATAAGAACTGAAAAGTCACGTTTAGGATCGTTTGGTTCTGCCGAGTGAAAGACATTTATAATACTTGACTCCAAAGAAGACTTGGGAAATGATGAGGGGTGGAGAGAGAACGAGAGAGCAAGAGAGGGGGGAGAATTGGCTAGAAGGAAAAGGAAGAAAGAATATAAGAGAGAAGGCCATTGAAAGTAGTGAGTCGTACCAATGTAAAAGAAAGAAGAAAAGAAGAAAAAAAAATGTGCGACCGAGAGATCCCGCCCTTTTGCCTCTAATGGCGTCTGTTCGTTCGCTCGTAAATTTTATTCACGGGGGCGACAGTTAAACTGGCGTCAGGAGAAAGACATTTTTCGTCCTGTTGTACCACGTGACGTGTATCCGGCCAGTATCGGGACAATGGCCAAAGGGGGTCGAAATTCATGCGGCAGCGCCCCCCCCCCTCCAAGAATGCAGCTGCGATTTGCACGTGAAAGCGCCATTTATATCTTATTTGCATATCGTACGTGAAAGTGTTTTACTGTCCGAACATATTTCCAAACTCCGGGTTATAAAACTGGGGACACTTGTCAAGACTGGCAATGGATATAGTGAATATTTTTTGTTGCTGTTATATAGGTGTTTATCAGAATACAAACACAAAGTTGGAATCTATCTTTCTGTGTGCGTTTCTACGTTCGTCTGTATGGTCAGACTCCTGACACGACCTAAAAACTACGGTTAACACCAAAAGCACCGGTTCCCGCTAGCATCATCCAAATTGAGTATCGATGAGCCTTAATTGTATGAAAACTTTATATATATATATATATATATATATATATATATATATATAATAATATACCAAAACTTGTTGGTAAATCCTCGCGGTGAGAAAAAACAGCAAATAGTTTGATTTTAAAAATATACTACCAAACATCAACCGGGAAGAAAAAAATTTTTGAAAAAAGAAAAGACCAAGATAATCGTACTAACAAAAAATAATCTATTAGTACAATATTTTGGCCAAAAGAAAAAACAATTTATATGCATATAATATATATATATATATATATAATATATATTATATATATATATGCATATAAATTGTTTTTTCTTTTGTATATATATATATATAAGATATATATGATATATATATTCATACAAAGCCGCCAGGAGACTAAAGCTAATAAGTAAAAAAAGAGTCAGATCTTAGCCCTGAAGAGCATTAAGCGAAACTTTTAGTAGGTTCGTCTGACTCATTAGATTTATCTTTATTATATATATATATATATATATAATATATGTGTGTGTGTGTGTGTGTGTGTGTGTGTGTGTGTGTTATTTTATTACTATTTCTATGAGTCTGACGGCGGTAAAAAAAATAATACAATTTGCAAATAAAGAAATATATCAAAACTGATATCTGGAGAAAAAATATATAAAACCAAATACCAAAACATCCACAACTGTCTGAAATAATCAACCAATACCGCAATGAATGGCCAAAAGGAAAAGCAACGAAAGGGTTGCCTCAGTTAATATATAAATGTGTTCAATACACTAAGTAGGGCAAAACTATAAAACTTAAAAGCGCCAGCAAACTGAAGATGAAGGTGGAACTGGGTAGTAATTTTTGTCTCTCTTTGGTTATATATATATATATATATATATATATATATATTATATAATGGAGATTGTGTGTTTTTCTGTCTGTAACCGAAACTATATTACTACTCAAGTCACAATTCCTTTAATTATTTACGTCAAATTCTCCATGATTTCATTCTTTTAAACCTTCAGTTATTAATAAAATTGTTTTACATTATTAATACTGTTGACCATATCTACGTACTAATAACATGCAATTGTATTTATATATACAACAAAATAGCGGTTTACAGTTTGAACGAGAAGGCTAATTTGCATATTGATATTAAAATTTTATTTTAATAAATATGTGCTTGGTATTATTGATTTCTAATTGTTTGGTTTTATCTTAAGAAATATAAACAAAAATCTCGAGGATAAATCTTAAAAGAAATTTATTTACAAGAAGAAATAACTGTAATATTATCCTTTACTTCCTATTTTAACTAAAGTTAAATTAGGAAAATTTACCAATGAAAGGGGGAGTTGGAAAATGAGATGGATTCTTTATTTTCAAAGTCTATTTTCATTTTCAAGTTGCAGATGCTGCATTTTTATCAACAGTCAGCTGTTATCATTTCATCATAATATTGCATATATATAATTATATATCAAAACTTGTAAAAATATATTCAATGATTATAATTTTTATTATTATGCATTATATATTATTATTATATACTATATCATATATAATAATAATATAAATGGTTATATTATATTTACAACATACAAATGCTATAAAAAACATTAATTAATATGTCATTAGATTAATATTATATTATATACGGTATTTATTTGTATTACATTTCTATGTGATTTAAAAAAAATCCAATTTCAAAAAAAAACTATTATTACAAACTTATCTGGAAAAAAATTATATACAAACTTAAAAAATAACAAAAATAACAATACGCAATGACTGGGGAAAAGTAACTTTCAGTTGTTCTATTATATATAACGCAAATCTTTTTATCTGCATTCTTTTTAGTTTTTAGTCTTTCTTTAATATAATATATTATACATAAATATATTATATATAAATATATATTATATATATAATAAGATATGAATATGGGATTAACATTAAGACGTTAAAATATAGGTAAAGAGTTAGGACTTTTATGAGATCTGATCAACAATAGAGGAAGAGAACGGTTGCTGTTGAATTAACATCAGTTGATTTTCAGTCAGGGTTGCCTGAAGAATAAAACTATTTGTGTACTTACTTTCTAGACACTCTGTGATAATTTTAATTTGTCCAAAAAGAATATTCCTGTGCACCACACACCATATCTTCCCTAATTCCAGTTCTTGTGATTTTCCTTATTCCCAAAATCTACGCCTAGTTCCGTGGTCTCTGATTGGTAACTGTTGAGAAATGCAACAGGTTGTGACCAAGCAAATGAAGGGCAGTGTCAGTTGAAGACTTTCGAAGTTGTGTTAGCAGTTTAAAAATAGAGGAGAAAATATTTAAAATAGAAATATTATATAAGAGGGTGAGTCAAAAAATTTGCAATATTTTGGTACCGCGCAAATTTACAGTGCGTATATCACGTGACCAAACCAGTTCAAGGCGTAGGAGGTACCCGCTTGGTTGGTAGTATCATGGTAGTTGGTGCGCTATGATTGTACCGTGTAAAAAAAAACCTCTTCAAAAACAACGCGTTGTTGGCGGGTCTTAGAATAAGCACTTTGAAAAATTACACGTCCTACGCCAGACTTTATTTCCATGGTAATTGCGCTAATTAAAAAGAAAACAACTAGTGTAGCAACATTGAAAACTAGTAAACATTGAACGTGGTATTTTTTAGCAAGCCTCCAACAGATCCAATAGTAGCTGATAATTTGCAACGTTGAAAGTTCTGGTTAAATTTGATGAATTTCCTACGTGAAAATCGACTAAAACCACGTCAAAAATGTTTTTGAGTATGTTATAAAATAGTAAAAAAAAAAAACTTGCGTAGAAAGTCTTAAAACTAATGAACTAACGTTCCAACTCTCTTTCTAGCAAGTCTCTCCGGTCTTTTTGATTTCTGATAGTTGGCAAGTTCGAAACCTTGGGGAAAAAACTTTTAAAAATTCAATAATTTATACATTTTTATGTAAGTGCGCTATTTAAAAACAAAAAGAAAATTGTGTAGCAACATTTAAAACTAGTAAAATAACATTAACTTGTTATTTTTAGCAAGCTTGATAATTAGTATTATTGGACACATAGCCTAGTGGATAAAGGAGTTAGGTTAAGACAATTCTAAGTGACAGTTATCTCTAGACTCAGGGTTCAATCCTGGTCAGGGGCAGCAGTAACATAGAATAATAATTAACAACAGCTTAACACCTGTACCCCAGCTATGGTTAGCGTAATGAGAACAGGATACCCCCGTGGACTGAATAAAGGGTTAGATCCAAAGTTCCGTGATGCTCCTGATTACGAACAAGAAGGTTCCAGTCGAGAAGGTTCCCGAGTTCAAAAAAGAAATACCTGAAGAAGGCCGGAGGGCACATCGCCGAAACGTTGTACAGATAACAATGAAGACGAACAATAGTCCGATATACAACATAATAGTAAAGCCACTTATGGGTCAATAATACCTGATAAGTGGCAAGGAGTTTTCTGGGTATGACACTAAACTGAATCTGAAGGTGAGACTCTTGTTCTAAATATCTTATGAGAGATAGCCCTTCATTATTCGTATTCGACTGGAATACTTGATCCAATATTATTTTAAATCATTCTTTATCTATATATTAATACGCTTGTTCCTAAATTTCCGACCGTTATGATCTTGCAATACCCTCTGGTTAAAATAAAACCGTCCAAATCGTCCAAGATGAAAAATATAAATCCAAATTATCTGGAGTTGCATAGACGCCGAAATAATGGACCATTCCGTTATTAATAAGAAAAAAGGGGAGAAAAAGACATGCTACCACAGAAAAAATATAAGAAAGACAGAAAGTGGGGAATAGAGAGAGAGGGGGGCTCGTGGAAGCTATACATCCAAATACCCCCTGAAAGCACCGGTTCTCACTAGATCACCGAAGTTAAGCAACGATGAATATGTTCAATACTAAGATGGGGACCATCTAAAGAACCAGGTACTGTAAACAACATAATGACTTGATTCGGCATTAAATGATCTCGAAGAGTATTGATATGCCGTAAACAAAACAACCTGCCAACACCCGACAAACCGAGTCCTTTGTTTATCAAAATGACTTGACTCGGCATTAAATAACCCGAAAGTGTTGATATGCCGTAAAACAAAACAACTTCAACCACCCAACAAACCGAGTCCTTTGTTTATCAAAATGACTTGATTCGCATTAAATGACCCGAAAAGGGTTGATATGCCGTAAAAACAAAACACCTGCCAACCACCCAACAAACCGAATCCTTTGTTATCAAAATGACTTGATTCGGCATTAAATGACCGAAAAGGGTTGATATGGCCGTAAAACAAAACAACCAACCAACCAAAATCAAATTACCCCGCCAGCGTATACTCGGTTCTATAAGAATATGGAAATGATTCTTCATTTTTTGTTTTTTTGTTTTTCATCGTCCATCCAATTCAAATCATTTCCAGATTATTCACAACTGCGGAAACAACTCATCAAGTAGACGCTACATAACTGCGGCAAGATTATTTTCTCTTGGGTTGTCGGCCTTTCCATTATTTTATTTATTTATTATTCATTTTTTTTTTTTTTTTTTTGCGCACGATTTTCTTGTCAGTGCCAAGAACATTCAAGCATTCACAAAAAATTCAAACTTTTAAGCATTTAAGTGCTTCTTCTCTTTTTCTTCAACAATGGTGTGTTTTGTTTTGGTTTTACAAGGCGCGGCATGCTTTAAAGCCATCGCTATTGAGAAATCGCATAATTGTTGACCGTGAAGAATAGGCTCGTTCCAGCCAAATGTCTGCCACTTGTTCGGCATGTTATCTTAGGATGTTTGTTCACGCTCTCAGTGGTGCTTCATTCGTCTCGCTGTTGAAAAAAGAAAATCAACAGTTTTCCCTTCGCGCCGCTCTTTTCTCCAACGGATCCAGAATCGACGACGATTAAAATTTACGTGCCGAACAACCTGTATCTCCTTGAATCTAAATACTTATAGTGTCGTCTATGTTCATTCCCAACAGCATGTGCATCAATTATCTGCTCCACATATCAGAAACTGTGTTCCTGTCCTTTAACTAGGTTGCTGCGAATAAAGAGTTTTCTACCCGGAACAGTCGGAAGAATCTTGCGAAGTCACATGTGCGACTAGTCATGTGTTCTATAAGTTTATGTACTCACGGTATTTAGTTTGTGGGGTTTGGTTTGTTTGGTTTGTTTTACGGCATATCAACCTCAGTGGGTCATTTAATGCCGTCAAAGTTTTGAAATAATTCATTTTTAATGGATACTCAATTTTTTATGAACAGCATTTTTCTATTTAACCCGTAGATGGACCCTAACAGGTACTTTACTACTCGGGTCAGAGTAGGACCAGGAGCTAAATGGCGATAAACGGGGGCTCCACATTTCTCGAGCATTAAGAACTTAACCTCGCCATCAGTTAGAGTTTAATGCCATTTCCAGGATATAAGACCCTCAACCACACAGCCTTCTGCACCCAGTATGAAAAAGTGTTGGGCTTCCATGAGGCAATAGGTCGACCATCATATGAGTGCTAAGCTTGACGTGACCACCATTGATCGGAGGGGGCCTCTTGAACCCCGTCTAGCCTAAATTAAGGACCAAAGTGGAGTGTTGAATTCATAGGACTGCCCAGCCACAAGGATTTGGTTTATTTATGCACAGCATCCTGTGTCGGTATCTAATGCCAAGAGTTTTTAATATATAATTTGTAAGTTGAATGTTGTATAGTAAATATTCTTGCTTTAACCCATTTTTAGATGAGATAAAAGTTGGTTCTCAGTCCTTTACAGTTTTATTTTTCTACTATGCTGGAGTTTATTTTATATCTAATTTATGTATGTTTTGCTTATTTTTTGTTTCTCTCAAGAAGGAAAATATGTCCATGTTAGTATTTAAAGAATTTATAAGGCGAACATATTTTTTACAACTGTACCTGAATCTAGTGAAGTTGCAGTCATAATTGTACTGAGCTCGATCCTTCTGTGTACCTTCCACCACTGTGTCCGACTAAAACTTGATAAAGATTGTGTGGCCTGACCAGACTTAATTTGTTATACACTACGGGCTTTTCGCTTTTCTAAGTGTGAATAGGAGATGGCATATTGCGTATGTGTGTAGGCACTGTCAATTCGTATTATGTCATATATGTGGACGTTGAGAGTATCTGAGTTGGGTATTTGTTGCACAGAGCCTAGCATATATATAATGGTTATATATATATATATTTATATATATAATATAGTGGAGACGGTATAGATAAGATAACCTCATTTAGTTTCACCAAAAGACTATCTTAGCGTTCATCTTCACTGCAAAAACCTATTACGCTATAATTGTATTATGCACTTCACCACAATGTATTTAATTAATCAACTTTCTATAAATTCATCAACAATTATCCCCGATGATTCTTTTCGGTCAACTTAAGTCAGGTGATCCTATCTATTATCTTTTTACTAAATCCGCTCTACTAACGATGAGACATTTCATATTCTTATAAACCCTGAACTTATTCATTAAATATTATCGACCGTCGATTTGCCGATTAACTCATAAATTCTATCCCCGGCTGATCTCTCTTTATCATCATATATGATATAATATTCATAGAAGAGGAAGAACTCACACCTAATTCCATAATTTAATTTATTTCGACCAAAAAGGAAAAGTTAAATGATACCATCTGATGAGACTGAAATTTCTGGCGAGCTATATTAAATAACTTTAGATTATATAGGCCCCCAATTTTGGTCAAAATTTAAATTTATTATGGAATACCGGTGTTGAGTTTTCCTTCCTTTTCTTGATAACTATTGCTCTGTATATAATCTAAAAAGTTAATTATACATTGAGCTCTCTTTGTATTTAAAGAGATCGCTTATTTATACATACTGGATCCATACAACTATTAATACAGTGCTATCTTAGAAATCACATATAGAATCATCCCTCACTACAAGTTTTGGATAAATTCTCTTATATATACTATATATAGATATATATATATATAATATATACTATATACTATATCGTGTGGGAAAATAGTGCGATTATGATATATGACATGGATGTAGTGTTGGTGTGTGTGGTGTGTGTGTGGTGTGATGTGTGTGTGTAGTTGAGATCAAAAGCTAGGTTGAAATCAGGCAACATTTGTCTGGTGATAAAAATTTAGTAGAAAAACTTTTGGTGAAAAATTGATTTCTGGCGATCGAGAAAATAGTAGTTTTAATGTCCGTCATAAACAAGTTCTTTGGCGCAAGTAAGAACAGTATTATTGTTTAAGTACTTTTAAAATTGGCATGGACGGGAGAGGAAATCACTTCTTCGCAGAAAAAGGTTTCGATATATTCTATGAGGGAAATTCAGGAGATAGCAGTTTGCAGTATGCCAGTATAGATTGTTGAGGCGACTGTGGTGTAATGGTTACGGTTGTAGAAAAAAAGACACGCGAATATGAGTTCAAAATTCCTGGGCGCGGCTTGCTTGCATTTGACAGAGCTCATCTACCCTTGGAAAGACACAAATCCAAACTATTCTCCCTCAGCCTATTGGTAAATAGCTTATGGCAACTGAATCTTTACCTTCATAATGCAACCGCTCTAGGAGAAGGAAAACTCCTCGCAACCTTCAACACCCACAAAGTCCCTCCTCTTCTCGTATAGTCAAAACTTTTGCATGGCGCTTGAGTACGAACTGAAACGCAAACAGCTCCGTCCAGGTTCGCATCATAGGTCGCGAGTCCCATGTCCTACAAGTTACTTCACGCGGATTCCTGTTCTCTCTGTAGTGTTGTGATTTCTCGTGAGGGCATCTACTTCCAAAGAATCCCTCGTAAAAGTAAGTAAGTCAGCGGAGCGGGCTTAATGTCGGTATCAGCAACACAGCGAGGAAAGCTATCATCCCCTTTATCCTAAGCGCTAGACCACGAGTTTGTTTTTTGGTCTGAGGTCGGAGCCGCTACATCCTACCAATCAGCTCCTCACTTTACAATACAGATTGACCGTGCACTCATGCGCTGGAGGTCGAACCCGGAACTTGTGGTTCCTATCGACGCTCATACGACGAACTAAAGCCGGCCCTATTCAATACCGTAAAAAAGTAAAGTCGATCGGGTGCCATAAAGTCAGGTATCAGTCAATCAGCAAGAGAGTCATATCCCCTATCTTCACTAGCGCTAGACCAAGGAGAGTGTTTTTTTTATGTCTGAGTGGAGACGCCAAACCTACCAGCTCAGCTCCTTACTTTACCGCACATGATCCGTGCTACTCTATAGCTGAGCTTGCGAGGTTCGTATCGAATCCGGAACCTCGGATTGTGCCAAGTTCCGAGGCCTCTACCGACTAGCTAAATCGCCCTATTCAGCTTAAAAAATCAGAATTATACAATTGAAATAAGTTCATCAAATTCAAATCAAAATATAGTTGCGAGGCCGTATCGGAACTAGGGAACCTTGTGGTCTGCGCAACAGTTGTGGTTGACTGATTTAAAGCTCCATCTCGAGAGTGATGCCTTTCAAACTTGAACTTTTCTATTGACATAATCTTACGCAATGAAATTAATTTTGTATTCGCACGCGAAAGCCGTGATGTAAAATCGAGACCTTAATCTTAGCATTCCATTTGTGCTTAATTCTACCGGTGACAACAAATCGTAATTCGGTTTATTATCACGACATTCCCCAATCAGAGAATATCAAGCAGACGAAACTTACTAAAAATCTCATATACGAGAATAAAGAGTACAACTACGAGCACGAAACGCGAGACCTTCAGACCCTTGCTTACTAAATCTAACCCTGGCAATTTCACACTTATGAATGTTGTTCTGATTATTAACATTATTAATATCGATCCCGAAGTATGGGAAATAATGACCTGCAGCTGTTTCAAAAATCTTCAAGTAAATCTCCGCCCTGATCGGCTGGGGCGTTCTCAGAATTGCACGACTGCACCTCTGCGAGGGGTAAGACTCACCAATGGCCACCTGTTGGCGTGGGTGCGACCCGTGATGCTTAAGGATAGAGCCCAGGTGGATGAGAGTTCATGACTTCAATACCTTTGCCCTATCTGGGCTAGACGCGCGCGGTCGGAGAGGCCCTCCGATCAATCGGCTGGTCACGTCAAACCTAGCACCTAATATGATTGCCCCAACCCTATTGCCCTTATGGCAAGCCCCTAACCCTATTTTATCTCATTGGGTGCTAGAAGGGCGTCGTCTGAGGGCTACATGTCCTGGGAATCAACGGTTAACTTTACTGATGGTGAGGTTCAGTTTTGGAGGTTGGGGAATGTGGCAGCACCCCTTCATTCACATTGCTCCCTGGCACTTGACCCCGGAGTGTAGTACCTGTCTAGGGTCCATCTATGGGTTAAATAGAAAATGTATTTAATAAAAAATTGATTATCCATTAAGAATGATTTATTTCAAAACTTATCGGCATTAAATGAACCACTGAGGTTGATATGCCTTAAAACAAAACAAACCAAACCAACCAACATCAAGCTAAATTATCATCTATTATTATTCATTAATTTGTTAGAATCAGTTTTTGTTCAAATGTTATGTCATCTTATCTCATTCATCTATAAAGGGCAGTTGTGTGAATCTGTCTATGTCCAGAGGAAACTCAAAAAACAATAATGACAAGTAAATATAATGTACACATTAAATATCACCGTGTTCTTGCTTTTGAGCAAAAAACTATGCAGATTACTAACAAATTAAAATATGCATAGCAATAGCATCTGAATTCTACTATAAAAATGTCCACATTTGTACATCTCAAAAGTAAAAATCATACAACCAGGGTTTCCCTTACCCAGACGACTTATATAGCCGCTTCTAGATTCTTATCATAATGGAGATTATGTGTATGTCTGTCTGTATCTAACTGGCGCCGTTCTGCTTTTGAGCAAAAATTGAAGATAATCATAAAAAAATAAAATATACAATAGAATAGCATTGAATCTACTTAAAATGTCCAGCCATTTGAAATCTCAAAAAGTAAACAAATTCAAACACACGCTCCCCCTTCATTACCATGACGACATTAGATAGCCGCTTCTAGTCTTATTATAATGGAGACTTATGTGTATGTCTGTCTGTAACCGTAAACTACGTTACACATTTCAGTTAGTTATTTACGCACATTTCCATATAATATATTTGGCGACCTTAACTTTCAGAACCCAGTATGCTCAATCTTTCGTTTTTTTAACTTTTTTTTCAACGGCTTTTACGATTACACACCAATCTATACGATTGGTGAAAAAAATTTCAATATATTTTATATATACTTTCTAGATTGTTTTAAATCTGATACATTGAGTGTGTAATCGTAAATAATTCCACATGAAGAAGAAAAAAAAAAATTTTCAGCGGTGTCCGATAATGGGGATCGTTTACGAAAACTTATACATGGAACTGAGCACCCTGAAAACTCGAAAATAAATAACTTTTGAAATTTTTTTTATCGTATTAGATTGGTGTGCAACGAAATAATAATCGTGATTAAAAAAAAAGTAACGAAAATTTTTACATACCGGGCGGTTCTGAAGTTCATCCGCCAAATTCTATTTAAGAGTTGACATGCCGTAAAAACCAATCAAATCACCAACTACATCCTTACCAACTACCCGTTCAATATTCTCAGTTTTCTCTCTTTCGCTTCTCCTCACCTGATTTTTTTGTGGGGGTCTTCTTTCTTTTCTTTCATCATCAACCAACCACTCAGAACGTAAAAGGCTGAAAAGTTAACAAAGGCCATGTTCCTGTACGGTTATGACCCAAATAATCAATGAGAAAGCGAAGGAGAACTTATGGTTATTTACAAACGTAAGGAATCATGGCCTTCTGTCTACTTTTCGCCTATTACGCTTCTGAGTGGTTGGTTGATAGATGAAAAGAAAGAAGAAAGACCCCCACAAAAATCAAGGTGAGGGAGAAGCGAAAGCAAGAAAAAACTGAGACATATTGAACGGGCTAGTTGGTAAGATGTAGCTGGTTATTGATTGGGTTTTAACGCCATGTCAACTCTTTAAATAGAAACTATATGGCGCGATCTGACTTTCAGAACCCCGTATGTAAAATCTTTCGTTAACTTCTTTCTTTTATCACGGATCATTATTATCGATTGCACACAATCTATACGATTAGAAAAAAAAAATTTCAAAAGTTATTTATTTTTCGAGTTTTTCAGGGGTGCTCAGTTCCATGTATAGTTTTAATCGTAAACCGATCCCCCCATAATCGAACGCTGAAAAATTTTTTTTTTTTCTCTTTCAAATGGATTTTTACGATTACACACAATGTATCAGATTTTTAAAAAAATTCTAAAAATTATATATAAATTAACTTTTGAAATTTTTTCTCCAATCGTATAGATTGGTGTGTAATCATAATAATCCGTTGAAAAAAAAAGTTAAAAAACGAAAATTTTACATACGGGTTCTGAAGTTCAGGTCCGCAAATATATTAATGGACAATTGTGGCGTAAATAACTAATGAATTGTAACGTAGTTTAGGTTACAGACAGACATACAATAATCTCCATTATATAAGACTAGAAGCGGCTATCTAATGTGTCATGTATATAGAAGGGGGAGCCGTGGTGTATTGAATTGTTTACTTTTGAGATTTACAAATGCTGGACATTTTAAGTAGAATTTCAATGCTTATTTATGTATATTTTTAATTTTTATATATCTTCAAATTTTGCTCAAAAAGCAAGAACCGGCGCATTTTAGGATACAGACAGACATACACATAATCTCCATTATGATAAGACTAAGAAGCGGCTATCTAATGTCGTCTGGGTAGAGGAAACCCTGGTGTATTGATTTGTTTTACTTTTGAGATTTACAAATGCTGGACATTTTAAGTAGAATTTCAATGCTATTTCTATGCATATTTTAATTTTAATATATCTTTCTAATTTTTTGCTCAAAAAGCAAGAACCGGTGATATTTAATGGTACATATATTACTGTCATTAATTGTTTTATTTTGAAGTTCCTCTGGACATACAGATTCACACAACTGCCCTTTATAGATGTATAGATAGATGACATAACATTGAAGCAAAATGATTCTACCAAATTAAATGAATAATATAATGATAGATTTACTTATTTGCTTTGTTTGTTTGTTTTGTTGTTTAAGGCATATCAACCTCAGTGGGTCATTTAATGCCGATAAAGTTTGAAATAAATCAATTCTTAATGGATAATACAATTTTTTTATAAATACATTTTTATTTAACCATAGATGGGACCCTAACAGTACTACCACTCCGGGTCAGAGGGGGACGGGGGGCAATGGTGATGAAGGGGTGCTCCACATTCCCCAAACCTCCAAAACTGGAACCTCACCATCAGAATAAAGTTTAACGTTATCCCAGGACATGTAGACCCTCAGACACCACCTTCTAGCACCCATATGATAAAAAGGGTTAGGGCTTGCCATAAGGGCAATAGGTTGGGCAAATCATATAGGTGCTAGGGTTTGACGTGACCAGCCATTGATCGGAGGGGCCTCTCCGACGCCCGTCTAGCCCAAGATAGGGCCAAAATGGGTATTGCAAGTCATGACTGCTCATCCACCTGGCTCTATCCTTAAGCATCACGGGTCGCCACCCCACGGCCAACAGGTGGCCCATTGGTGGAGTCTTACCCCTCTGCAGAGGTGCAGTCGGTGCATTCTAACGCCCCAGCCGACAGGCGGAGATTTACTTGAGATAAACACTGCAGTCATATTTCCCATACTCGGGATCGATAGTTAAAGTTTAATAATCAGACAACAGTTCATAAGTTGAAATTGCCCAGGTTAGATTTAGAACAAGGGTCTGAAGGTCTCGCGTTTTCGTGCTCGTATTTGTCTCTTATCTCGTATAAATGAGATTTTAGTAATTTCGTTGTTGATTATTTCTCTGATTGGGGAATGTCTGAATAAAAAACCCGAATTACGCATTTGTTGTCACCGGTAGAATAAGCACACTTTGGAAATGCGTAAGATTAAAGTCTCGATTTTAATCACGGCTTTCCGTGCCAATACAACAATATTTCGTAAGATTGTCAATAGAAGTCAAGTTTGAAAGCACCATCTTCCGAGATGACGCTTTAAATCAATCACCACAACTTTTGCCGCAACCACAGGTTCCTAGTTCGATACCGGCCTCGCCAACTAATTTGACTTTGAATTTGATGAATTATTTTTCAATTGTATTAATTCTGATTTTTTAAATGAAAGGCGATTTAGCTCAGTCGGTAGAGCCTCGGACTTGGACATCGAGGTTCCGGATTCGATACCGACCCCTCGCCAACTCAGCATATGGTTAGCACAGGGATCTGTGCGGTAAAGTAAGAGCTGAAGGTAGTGTGGCGCTCCACCTCAGACATAAAAAAAAAACACTCTCCTTGGTCTAGCGCCTAGTGAAAAGGGGATAGACTCTCTTGCTGATTGACTGATACCGACTTTAGGCCACCCCGACGACTTTACTTTTTTACGGGTATTAATAGGGCCGGCTTAGTTCAGTTCAGTAGAGCGTCCCCTAGGAACCACAAGGTTCCGGGTTCGACTCCCAGCGAATGAGTAGCACCTAATCTGTATTGTAAAGTGAGGAGCTGATGGTAGGTGTAGCGCTCCACCTCAGACTCCAAAAAAACAAACTCGGTGGTCTAGCGCTAGTGAAAAGGGATATACTCCCTCGCTGTTTGGCTAATACCGACATTAAGCCGCTCCGCTGACTTTACTTACTTACGAGGGATGCTTTGAAAGTAATGCCTCACAGAAGCACAACCAACATACAGAGAGCACAAGGAAGTCCGCGTGACGTAACTTCGTAGGACATGGACTCGGCGACCTATGATCGAACCCTGGACGAAGCTGTTTGCGTTTCACTTCGTACTCAAGGAGCAATCAAAGTAGTTTTGACTAACGAGAAGAGTCACTTTTTTTGAATTCATAGTTTTCCTTCTCCTAGAGCGGTTGCATTATGAAGGTTAAAGATTCCAGTCTGCCATACTATTTACAATAGCTGGAGGGAGAATAGTTGGATTTGTGTCTTTCCAAGGTTAGTAGAGCTATGTCAAATGCAAGCAACCGCGCCCAGGATTTGAACTCATATCGCCGTGTCTTTTTTCTACAACCGTAACCATTACACCACACGCCTCCAACAATCTAACTGCAACTGCAACTGGCTATCTCCTGATTTCCCTCATGAATATATCGAACCTTGTTCTGGCGAAGGAAAGTGATTTCCTCTCCAGTCCATCCAAGTTTAAAGTACTTAAAACAATAAAACTTCTCTTATCTTGCGCCAAAGACCTCTGTTTATGACGGACATTAAAACTAGCTATTCTCATCCAGAAAATCAATTTTCACCAAAAGTTCCTTTTCTTACTAATTTTATCACCAACAAAATTTGCCTGGACTTTCACCTAGCTTTTGATCTCAACACACACACACACACACACACACACACACACACACACCACACACACATCAATGTACTAAATACATATACGGCAACTATTTTCCCCACACACGGATATATATATATATATAATATATATATATATATATATATATATATATATATAAAGAGATTTATCCAAAACTTGTAGTGAGGGATGATTCTATATGTGATTTCTAAGATACACTGTATTAATATTGTATGATCCAGTATGTTATAAATATAGCGATTCTTTAAATCACTAAAAGAGAGCTCAATGTATAATAAACTTTTTAGATTATATACAGAGCAATAGTTATCATAGAAAGGAAGGAAGAACTCAACACCGTAATTCCTAAATAAATTTATTTTGACCAAATTTGGGGCCTATATAAATCTAAGTTGATTTAATATAGCTCCCCAAAATCAGTCTCATCAGATGGTATCAATTTACTTTTCCTTTTTGGTCGAAATAAATTTATTATGGAATTACGGTGTTGAGTTCTTCCTTCCTTTCTATGATATATATATATATATGATAAAGAAGATGATTCACCGGGGAATAGAATATCGAGTTAATCGCAACATCGACGGTCGATACAAATATTAACTGAATAAGTCAGGGTTATAAAGAATATGAAATGCTCAATACGTTAGTAGAGCGGATTTAGTAAAAAGATATAGATAGATAACCTACTTAAGTTTCACCGAAAAGAATCATCGGGGATAATTGTGATGAATTTATCAAGAAATTGATTAATTAAATACAATTGTGGAAGTGAATAATACAATTATAGCCGTTAAAAGGTTTTGCAGTGAAGATGAACGCTAGATAGTCTTTTGGTGAAACTTAAATAGGTTATCTATCTATACCTCTCCACTATATATATATATATATATATATATATATATATATATATATATATATGCTAGGCCTCTGTGCACAAATACCCACTCAGATACTCTCACGTCCACATATATGCACATAAATACATTGACGTGCCTACACACATACGCATATATGCCACTGCTCCTATTCACACTTAGAAGCAGAAAAGCCCGTAGTGTCATACAAATTAAGTCTGGTACCAGGCCACACAATCTTTATCAAGTTTAGTCGGACACCAGTGGGAAGTACACAGTAAGGATCGAGCTCAGTACAATGATGACTGCAACTTCACTAGGATTTCAGGTACATTGTAAAAAATATGTTTCGCCTTATAAAAATTTTCTTTATAATACTAACATGGGACATTTTTTCCTTCTTGAGAGAAACAAAAATATAGCAAAAATATAAATTAGATATAAAAATACATCCACAAAACTAGGTAGAAAAATAAACCTGTAAAGGAACTGGAGAACCAACTTTTATCTCACTCTAAAAATGGGTTTAAAAGCAAAATATTTACTTACAAACTATTCACTTACAAATTATATATTAAAATCTTGGCATTAGATAACCCACAGGGTTGCTTGTGCCATTAAATAAACCAAATCCTTGTGGCTGGGCAGTCTATGACATTCAACACTCCACTTTGGTCCTTACTTAGGCTAGACGGGTGTTCAGAGAGGCCCCCTCCGATCAATCGGCTGGTCACGTCAAGCTTTAGCACTCATATGATTGTCCCGACCCTTATGCCCTCATGGCAAGCCCAACCCTTTTTATCATAGGGTGCTAGAAGGCTGTGGTTGAGGGTCTTCATATCCTGGAAAGGCATTAAACTCTAACTGATGGCGAGGTTATAGTTCTAAAAGCTCTGAGAAATGTGGAGCCCCCTTTTATCGCCATTACTCCCTGGTCCACTCTGACACGGAGTAGTAGTACCTGTTAGGGTCCCATCTACGGGTTAAATAGAAAAATGTGTTCATAAAAAAATTGAGTATCCATTAAAAATGAATTTATTTCAAAACTTTGACGGCATTAAATGACCCACTGAGGTTGATATGCCGTAAAACAAACCAAACCAAACCAAACCACACAAACTAATACCGTGAGTACATAAACTTATAGAACACATGACTAGTCACATGTGACTTCGCAAGATTCTTCCGACTGTCTCCGGGTAGAAAACTCTTTTATTCGCAGCAACCTAGTTAAAGGACAGGAACACAGTTTCTGATATGTGGAAGCAGATAATTGATGCACATGCTGTTGGGAATGAACATAAGACGACACATAAGTATTTAGATATCACGAGATCAGTTGTTCGGAACGTATTTTAAATCTCGTGATTCTGGACCGTTGGAGAAAAAGAGCGGACGCGGAAGGAAAAACTGTTGATTTTCTTTTTTTCACAGCGAGACGAATGAGCACCACTGAGAGTCGTGAACAAACATCCTAAGATAACATGCCGAACAATGGCAGACAATTTGGCATGGACACGAGCCTATTCTTCACGGTCAACAATTATGCGATTTCTCAATAGCGATGGCTTAAAAGCATGCCGCCCTTGAAAAAAACAAAACAAAACACACCATTGTTGAAGAAAAAGAAGAAGAAGCACTTAAATGCTTAAAAGTTTGAATTTTGTGAATGCTTGAATGTTCTTGGCACTGACAAGAAAAAATCGTGCGCAAAAAAAAAAAAAAAAAAAAATGAATAAATAAATAAATAAAATATGGAAGGCCGACAACCCAAAGAAAATAATCCTTGCCGCCAGTTATGTAGCGTACTATTGATGAGTTGTTTCCGCAGTTGAATAATCTGGAAAATTGATTTGAATTGGATGGACGATGAAAAAACAAAAAAAAAAAAATGAAGAATCATTTCCATATTCTTAATAGAAACCCGAGATACGCTGGCGGGTATTTGATTTTGGTTGGTTGGTTGTTTTGTTTTACGGCATATCAACCCTTTTCGGGTCATTTAATGCCGAATCAAGTCATTTTGATAAACAAAGGATTCGTTTGTTGGGTGGTGGCAGGTTGTTTTGTTTTACAGCATATCAACCCTTTTCGGGTCATTTAATGCCGAATCAAGTCATTTTGATAAACAAAGGATTCGGTTTGTTGGTGGTTGGCAGGTTGTTTTGTTTTACGGCATATCAACACTTTTCGGGTTATTTAATGCGAGTCAAGTCATTTTGATAAACAAAGGACTCGGTTTTCGGTGGTTGGCAGGTTGTTTTGTTTTACGGCATATCAATACTCTTCGAGTCATTTAATGCGAATCAAGTCATTATGTTGTTTACAGTACCTGCTGTTCTTTAGATGGTCCCCATCTTAGTATTGAACATATTCATCGTTGCTTAACTTCGGTGATCTAGTGAGAACCGGTGCTTTCAGGGTATTTGGAATTTATAGCTTCACGAGCCCCCCTCTCTCTCTATTTCCCCCACTTTCTGTCTTTCTTATTATATTTTTTCTGTGTAGCATGTCCTTTTTCTCCCCTTTTTTCTTTATTATAAAAACGGAATGGTCCATTATTTCGGCGTCTATGCAACTCCAGATAATCAGGATTTATATTTTTCATCTTGGACGATTTGGACGGTTTTATTTTTAACCAGAGGGTATTGCAAGATCATAACGGTCGGGAAATTTAGGAACAAGCGTATTAATATATAGATAAGAATGATTTAAAATAATATTGGATCAAGTATTCCAGTCGAATACGAATAATGAAGGGCTATTCTCATAAGATATTTAGAACAAGAGTCTCACCTTCAGATTCAGTTTAGTGTCATACCCAGAAAACTCCTTGCCACTTATCAGGTATTATTGGACCCATAAGTGGCTTACTATTATTTGTATTATTCGGACTATTGTCCTCGTCTTCATTGTTATCTGTACAACGTTTCGGCCGATGTGCCCTCCGGCCTTCTTCAGGTATTTCTTTTTGAACTCGGGAACCTTCTCGGACTCGGAAAACCTCTTGTCGTAATCGGGAGCCATCACGGAACTTTGGACCTAACCCTTTATTCAGTCCACGGGGGTATCCTGTTCTCATTCCGCCAACCATAGCTGGGGTACAGGTGTTAAGCTTGTGTTAATTATTATTCTATGTTATTGCTGCCCTTGATCAGGATTGAACCCGCAGTCTAGAGATAACTGTAACATAGAATTGTCTTAACCTAACTCCCTTATCTACTAGGCTATGTGTCCAATAATACTAATTATCAAGCTTGCTAAAAATAACAAGTTCAATGTTATTTTACTAGTTTTAAATGTTGCTACACAATTTTCTTTTTGTTTTTAAATAGCGCACTTACATAAAAATGTATAAAATTATTGAATTTTTAAAAGTTTTTTCCCCAAGGTTTCGAACTTGCCAACTATCAGAAATCAAGAAAGACCGGAGAGACTTGCTAGAAAGAAGAGTTGGAACGTTAGTTCATTAGTTTTAAGACTTTCTACGCAAGTTTTTTTTTACTATTTTATAACATACTGAAAAACATTTTTTGACGTGTTTTCAGTTGATTTTCACGTAGGAAATTCATCAAATTTAACCAGAACTTTCAACGTTGCAAATTATCAGGTACTATTGGATCAGTTGGAGGCTTGCTAAAAATACCACGTTCAATGTTTACTAGTTTTCAATGTTGCTACACTAGTTGTTTTCTTTTTAATTAGCGCAATTACATGGAAATAAAGTCTGGCGTAGGACGTGTAATTTTTCAAAGTGCTTATTCTAAGACCCGCCAACAACGCGTTGTTTTTGAAGAGGTTTTTTTTTTACACGGTACAACATAGCGCACCAACTACCATGATACTACCAACCACAGCGGGTACCTCCTACGCCTTGAACTGGTTTGGTCACGTGATATACGCACTGTAAATTTGCGCGTACCAAAATATTGCAAATTTTTTGACTCACCCTCTTATATAATATTTCTATTTTTAAATATTTTCTCCTCTATTTTTAAACTGCTAACACAACTTCGAAAGTCTTCAACTGACACTGTCCTTCATTTGCTTGGTCACAACCTGTTGCATGTTCTCAACAGTTACCAATCAGAGACCACGGAACTAGGCGTAGAATTTTGGGAATAAGGAAAATCACAAGAACTGGAATTAGGGAAGATATGGTGTGTGGTGCCACAGGAATATTCTTTTTGGACAAATGAATTACTCACAGAGTGTCTAGAAAGTAAGTACACAAATAGTTTTATTCTTCAGAGCAACCCTGACTGAAAATCAGCTGATGTTGATTCAGCAGCAACCGTTCTCTTCCTCCATCGTTGATCAAATCTTATAAAACCTAACTCTTTACCTATATTTTTTAACGTCTTAATATTAATCCCATATTCATATCCTTATTTATATTATATAATATATATATATATATATATATATATATATATATATATAACCAAAGAGACAAAAATTACCTACCCAGGTTCCACCTTCATCTTCAGTTTGCTGGCGCTTTTAAGTTTTATAGTTTTGCCCTACTTAGTGTATTGAACACATTTATATATTAACTGAGCAAACCCTTTCGTTGCTTTTCCTTTTGGCCATTCATTGCGGTATTGGTTGATTATTTTCAGACAGTGTGGATGTTTTGGTAATTTGGTTTTATATATTTTTTCTCCAGATATCAGTTTGTAATATATTTCTTTATTTGCAAATTGTATTATTTTTTTTTACCACCGTCAGACTCATAGAAATAGTAATACAAATAAAAATAACACACACACACACACACACACACACACACACACACATATATATATATATATATTATATATATATATATAAATCTAATGAGTCAGACGAACCTACTAAAAGTTTCGCTTAATGCTCTTCAGGGCTAAGATCTGACTCTTTTTTACTTATTAGCTTTAGCCTCCTGGCGGCTTTGTATGAATATATATATCTTATATTATATCTTAATATATATATATACAAAAGAAAAAACAATTTATATGCATATATATATATATATATATATATATATATATATATATATATAATATGCATATAAAATTGTTTTTCTTTTGGCCAAAATATTGTACTAATAGATTATTTTTTGTTAGTACGATTATCTTGGTCTTTCTTTTTTTCAAAATTTTTTTCTTCCCGGTTGATGTTTGGTAGTATATTTTACAATCAAACAATTTGCTGTTTTTTTCTCACCGCGAGGATTTACAACAAGTTTGGTATATATAATATATATATATATATATATATATATATATATATATATATAAAGTTTTCATACAATTAAGGCTCATCGATACTCAATTTGGATGATGCTAGCGGGAACCGGTGCTTTTGGTGTGACCGTAGTTTTTAGATCGTGCCAGGAGTCTGACCATTCAGACGAACGTAGAAACGCACACAGAAAGATAGATTCCAACTTTGTATTTGTATTCTGATAAACACCTATAACAGCAACAAAAAATATTCACTATATCCATTGCCAGTCTTGACAAGTGTCCCCAGTTTTATAACCCGGGAGTTTGGAAATATGTTCAGAACAGTAAAACACTTTCACGTACGATATGCAAATAAGATATAAATGGCGCTTTCACGTGCAAATCGCAGCTGCATTCTTGGAGGGGGGGAGGGGTCGCTGCCGCATGAATTTCGACCCCCTTTGGCCATTGTCCCGATACTGGCCGGATACACGTCACGTGGTACAACAGGACGAAAAATGTCTTTCTCCTGACGCCAGTTTAACTGTCGCCCCCGTGAATAAAATTTACGAGCGAACGAACAGACGCCATTAGAGGCAAAAGGGCGGGATCTCTCGGTCGCACATTTTTTTTCTTCTTTTCTTCTTTCTTTTACATTGGTACGACTCACTACTTTCAATGGCCTTCTCTCTTATATTCTTTCTTCCTTTTCCTTCTAGCCAATTCTCCCCCCTCTCTTGCTCTCTCGTTCTCTCTCCACCCCTCATCATTTCCCAAGTCTTCTTTGGAGTCAAGTATTATAAATGTCTTTCACTCGGCAGAACCAAACGATCCTAAACGTGACTTTTCAGTTCTTATTCGACTGAAGAGGATGTCGTGGTCCAGCCGATTACTCGGCTTTAATTACAGGACATGCGCACACAGGCCTGTGATCATACATTGACTTAACAAATTTGAGAATATTTTTTTAGGTAGGTTGCTTGCTTGTTTGTTATCTTGTTTCTCAATGTTCCCATTAAGTATTTTTCCATCTATCTATCTATCTATCTATCTATCTATGTATGTATCTACTTCAGTCATATAAGCATCTTAGTCTGTTCATATCTATCTATCTATCTATTATCTATCTATCTATCTATCTACTTTAGTCATATAAGAATCTTAGTCTGTTCATATCTATCTATCTATCTACCTCAATCGTATAAGCATCTTAGTCTGTTCATATCTCATATCTATCTATCTATCGATCTATCTACTTCAGTCATATAAGCATCTTAGTCTGTTCATATCTATCTATCTATCTATCTATCTATCTATCTATCTATCGATATTAGTCTGTTCATCTATCTA
>CM042152.1:66968349-67028349 GCA_023376005.1 Doryteuthis pealeii | reverse complement strand
AGTAATATATTTCAGTCTTTTGAAATTTTATTTAGCAAAAATAACTTGATTCGGCATTAAATGACGCGAAAAGGGTTAATATGCCGTAAAACTAATTGATTACATATTTATAATGTTGACAATAACGAAGTGTAAAGAGAAATTAATACTTCATGGAAATAAGTAGAAAACTATACCTTTGTAAAAAAAAAGTATATATATATATATATATATATATATATATATATATATATATATATATATATATAGTCGGCTTAAAGTCATATAAAAATAAACACATTTGTTTGTTTACTTAATCTCATACTATCGTGCAGCAAGTCAATAAAAAGTGGAATATAAATAAGTTTCAAAACAAACGAAGGATGTGGAAATGGCAAGCTAGTGTAACGGTTAGGGACTTCGCGTGTCAGCTTGACAGTCGAGGTTTCGAGTCACACACGGAGCAGTCTCCCATGTCTATAACCTTGCTGATGAGACCAAATAGATCGAAATATACATTCAGGAATTGACATTTTCTCGATTTGTTTAGCCTTACATTTGAACATATATGCCCGCCTAAATTCATTAATTATTAAATAATTAATTTTCAAAATTAGGTATGACTTCAATTAAGCACATATCCTCCAAAAATTGTCGACTTAAAGCCATATAAATAACACATTTTTTGTTTACTTAACCTCATATATATATATATATATATATATATATATATATATATATATATATAGGTATAGTTTTTCTACTTATTTCCATGAAGTATTCATCTCTTGTTACAATTTGTTATTGTCAACATTATACATATATAATCAAGACTTTATCTCTAAACAAACAAAAAACGGAAGGAGATCAGCACAATGACTTTAAACTTTTAACATACTTTTTTTGCCGGGAAAATTTAATTGTAATTTGAATTTACAATAAACAGACATTTTACTTTAAAACCAGAAAACGTCATTTAACAAAATATCAGAATCAGGAATTTCTTTTTTTTTTTTAGGTTTCGGAGTCGTCCATTTAAAAATCATCAAATTGTTTTGCAATGCAAGTTAAAGTTCAACGTACGTAAAGTAGTTTCAAAGGAAAACGACAATTTTCGAGTTTAACAACAAATAATAAAAAGGTAAAGAGGCAGAATAGAGACTCAATATTTCATACTATATTTAAAACAAAAACTTCTTCTCACGCAACAGCTTCCTACTATTTTGGCTTTTCTTTTCTTTTTTTTTAAATCCTCCCACCAACCTTTGTTTTTTCTGGTACGGGAAAATTCCAAACAGAAACTAACAAATTCCAACCTGTGCACTTGTTGAATATTTTTGTTATATCAATATCGTTACCAACTCCTCCGCACGAGCAGGCATGTACACAAGGTATATTCTTAAGCGAGTTTAACAGGTTTGAATCAGAGTTTTCCTTCTCCTGTGACTGTTACCTAAACCAGCCCAGTCTGTTCCTACTATTTACCGCATAGCTGGAGTGAGATAAAGAAGTTCATACTTTCCCAAAGGGTATTAGCGCTAATGAGTGCATTACCTATCGTCCAGGATTTGAATCGGGCGACCGAAAAGTCCATTTCTTATGATTTAACCATTACTCCACGCGCATCCTATTTTCTGGTTATAATAAGGCGCGCTGGATCCACCTTACACTTATAGACTCGGCGTGAGTAGTGGATTACAACCCCAGATGAATTGAACGTTCAAATACGTGGTTTAATTAACTACTTAATCGTCGATATGGGCTGGCCGTTCAGAACGGTACCTAAACAACCAATTGATCATACCCAACACTAAGGGACATCAAGGAGACAACCAAAGGATCATACCCAGCACTCGAGGAATACCAAAGAACAAGTCCAGAGGACATAACCCAAACACGAGTGACATCCAAAGGAGCAACCAAATAGTTTTCTACTAGGATCGCGCTCTTTAACACAAGGGATCTCTGGCTGGGGGAGTGCTGCTCGCTTGAAGCCAAGAATGGCAACAAAAATCGTGAATATAGACCCTCACTGGCCGAGAGAAAATAGTCGGAAGTGATATCTCGTTGTCCTGGTGAGTGGTCCTCTTGAAAGGGAGATAATTAAGACATATGATAAATTGTAACTCGGACGGTCAATAGTATATTGAGTATGATGCGTTAGTTATACAGGTAAGTACAGATAATGATATAAACTAACTGTTTAACAGTTTGTTTTTGGCCGGGAAGAATTGAGTGAGTAGCTGAAATTTACACATAAAACAGAACTTTGGTTTAAAAGCAGGAAAAGGCGTCATAACGAAATATCAGAATCTCGAATTTAGTTTTTTAGTTTTTCAGGTCCAATTTTAAAATCATACCAAGGATATATTTGCAAACAGCACTTTTGTTCGAACACCGATCTACTAGTTTGTATTGTTTACTGTGCAGAGAAAACCGGGCCCGCAAGCAATGGAAACTTAATATTCGGTAGAGTGTTAATTGAAAAATCCTGGTTTTTTTTTCAGAGCTTAAGGTTAAATGATCATAGACAATTTCATTGGCAGAACATTTGATTTGTAATTGAATATTGTCATTCATTAATGGTCCACTTGTTTTCAGACAACCGGAAAAAGTAATTGATTATAAAAAAATTGAGCTTCACCCATTGCAACTATATCAGTGCGCGTTAAATTAAGCTGACAATCTTAATTGGTTCAAGACTGTTTTATTGAGAAATTTATCTAGATACCAGGGGGGTTAGAAATAAATCTATCTATGCTATCTTATCTATCTATCTTAGCTTACAAGTAATGTGAAAGACAAATCGCCCTGTCTCTAAATCTATCTATCTATCTATCTACTAGTCTACTATCTTAGCTAGCTAGCAAATGCTGAAAGACGAAGATCGCTCTGGTCTCTTAACATCTATCTATCTATCTATCTATCTATCTATCGTATCTTAGCTATGCTAGCTAATGTGAAAAGAACAAATCGCCTGTCTTCTTAACATCATCTTCTATGCTATCTATCTAATCTATCTTAGCTATGCTAGCTAATGTGAGAAAAAAGACAAATCGCCTGTCCTTAACATCTATCTATCTATCTATCTATCTATCGTATCGTATCTTTCTTAGCTAGCTAGCTAATGTGAAAGACAAGTCGCCTGTCTCTTAACAATCTATTATCTAGTCTATCTATCTACTATCTTCTTGAGCTAGCTAGCTAATTTGAAAGACAAATCCTCAGTGTTCTCTTAACATCTATCTTCTATCTCTATCTATTATCTTCTATCTTCTTAGCTAGCTAGCTAATGTGAAAGACAAATCGCCTGTCTCTTAACATCGTATCTATCTATCTATTCTATCTATCTATCTATCTATCTTAGCTAGCTAGCTAATGTGAATAGACAAAATCGCCTGTCTCTTACATCTATCTATCTATCCTATCTATCTATCTATCTAGCTAGCTAGCTATGTGAAAGACATGCTTGTCTCTTAACATCTACTATCTATCTATCTATCTAATCATCTAACTACCTTCATGAGCTAGCTAGCTAATGTGAAAGACATAATCGCCTGTCTCTAACATCTATCTATCTATTATCTATCTATCTATCTTAGCTAGCCTAGCTAATGTGAAAGACAAATCGCCTGTGCTCTTAACATCTATCTATCTAATCTATCTATCTATCTACTATCTTAATGGTAGCTAGCTAATGTGAAAGACAAATCGCCTGTCTCTTAACATCTATCTGTTTCATTCTATCTATCTACTTAGCTACTAGGCAAATGTAAAGACAAATCGCCTGTCTCTTTAACATCTATTCTATCTACTATCTATCTATCTTAGGTAGCAAGTGCTAATGTGAAGACAATGCGCCTGTCTCTAACACTATCTATCTATCTATCTATCTATTCGTTAGCTAGCTAGCAATGTGAAGAGACAAATCGCCTGTCTCTTAACATCTATCTATCTACTATCTATCTATCTATCTAGCTAGCAAGCTATATGTGAAAAATATAATGCGCTGTCTCTTAACATCTATCTATCTACTAATCTATCATCTTACTACGCTATGCAAATCTGAAAAGACAATCGATGTCTCTTAACATCTTCTATCTATCGTATCTATCTATCATCTTAGTTAGCAAGCTAATGTGAACAGACAAATCGCCTTGTCTCTTAACATCTATATTATCTATCTATTCTAATCTATTCTATGGACCGGAACATCAAAAAACATCTTCAAGGGACACTCAAATGCGACATTCTGTGGTCGAGAATCTTTTTCAAACATCGGACTTCACAGTCACAGGAGCGCTGTACTCAGGGCACACANAAACGACAAATGAGCAGTAACGTAGCATATCCATTTGTAAATGGAATTATTTTGGTATCAGTGTTTTAATATTGTTTTACGATCTCTGTGTAGCGGGCCAACTGCACGTAGGAGCGTTTTTGCGGCCTGCGGTGGAGAATGTCACAAATCGCGCAACTTTATTTAATTAAATATTTCACTGAGACATGTGTTATTAGATGTATTGTGCAACCTATCTGTCCATTCTTATTTCAAAGTGTCTTTGAAGTGGTTTAGTTTTGATGTTAAAGTTCATTGCGTCAGGTTGGGAACTTTTAGTCATTTATTTTCGTTGTTTCTATTATTGCGGGGGTTTCTAATGAGTTTATTACCAATTGGGTGGGGGTGGATTATGTGCGTGTCTTGGGCCGTAGTGGCTTAAGTATGAACTGCGTCATCGTAGTTTACGAGTTCGACTTAGTCGCGCGATTACTTTCACTTTCGGTCTTTCTACTGTTCTTCTACAAGGATTAATTTGGTATCGAATAACCCACGAAGTTTAGATTATGCCGTTACAAAGGAAACCAAACTTATATTTTCAATCCTTCTATGATGGTAAATTTGCATTTCTGTTAAAGTCTTTGTTGCTTGAGTGCAAACTGTTGTTCTATAGGAAGCGGTTTATTATAATTATAGATTTTGATCCTGTGTCTGTTTTAGCTTTGTTTTGTTTTGTTTCTTCGTTTATGACATATCAACTTGTCTGGTTACTTTCAATGCCAAGGCTATTTAAGGGAGAACGTAGTGGTACTATTTAAATATAGATGAGAAAGTACAGATGGATTCATACATTTCCAAAGGGTATTAGTCCGAAAGTGAACGTAATAGCATGATGGATTCGAACACTTTTCATGGTGTCGCAGATCCGCACAGTTAGCCACTACACCGCAGGGGATTCCTATGGCTGTGTGTTGTCTAAAATGAAAAGATTATTCCTGACTTTTCAGATGTTTTAATCTGGCAGCGTGAGCGAATCTCGTACAGTAAATACATTTTTGCTTTGAATTGTGTTGAATTTTAAAAAGGAAGTTTTCTTAGTTATGAGTGTGAATGAGTTGGTTGACTCAGGGTTTGTAGCATAGATTGTTCTTAGAATTCAGTGTTGTAGTGATATAGTTTTGGTTACCGCAGACAAAAACAAATCTCTATTATAATAAGATTGAAGATATACCATGATAAAAAAATATCAAATTAAATTATACTTTGAAAGTTAATAAAATTATAAGAAAGAAATATTCTGTTAAATTTCTATTCATGGATGTCAATCTGAAATGTGGGCAATTAAGAACCAAAGAAAGAAAACCCCCCAAAAACAAAAATGATTTTGATTGTCCATTATCCCGAAAATCAATAATACTGAATTCGCTCTTTATTTATAGTTAATGAAATCGAATTTTATTTTAATTTTAAATCGGTATTTTCTAGCCCTTCCATTATGTTGGAGCTACCCCTTCGTGTTTCATTGCCTCCCAGGTCCATATATATGGATTTTGGTATGATTCTATTTTATGTTATTGTGTTAAGTTAATAAAAAAACGAAGTTCTCTTAGTTATGAAGCTGCAAAGAGTTAATGACTCGAGTTTTGCAGTTGTTCTAGATTAAGTGGTTGGAAAGTTATTAAGGAAGAGCGGTGTGTACTGGTTTAAAGTAGTGGGAAATGGACTCGTCGACCAGAGTTTAATTACTGACGAAGCCACAGTTTCACATACCCTTGGGAAATGTAGGAATCCACTATCTCCCTCCAGCTATGGGTAAATAGTAGGGACAGATTAGGCTCTTTAACCTTGGTTAGCAACCAGTTTAAAAGAAAAACTCTGGAATCAAACCTGGTTACTACTAGAATAGGCTCAGCTCACTAATGATCTATTTTAAGTTTAAAATTATTGGGTTGGGTGTGGTTTCTTATTGGAATACTGATTATTCCGGAAAGTGCTCCTGCTTCATTTTCTGAAGTTATCTGTAACACTAACACCTGATAAACGACTATATTCTGCAATTGTTCCTATTCGACCTCTACTGTAAATTTTGTTGAATATTTTAACAGTACTTGATCACACGGGTGAGTCAAAAGTATGTATTTTGTTAGGTCAGGTATAATTTACCAACACAGAATCATGTTCTCATCAAAATGAAACTGGTCCTTGTAGATCACAGTCCTTACTTTTCCACACGTTTCATTCAGTAGGCAAGTTCCACCTTCAAATAAGAGCATGTATCCCTGTCGTAAAATGTTCTGTGCTGTTCTTTGAGCAACTTCTTCACTACATATTTAACTTCTTCGTCACTCGTCACTGGAAGAATTTTGTCCTTCAAATCGTCTTATTGGTCGTATATATATATAATATATATTATATATATATATATATATTATAATATTATATTAATATATTATAATATATTTATATTTTATAAAGAATTAAATACTGTTTATAAAGCATGAAGTGTAAATATGAATGTTAAATAGACTAATATTTAAGAAATACTATGACTACCCGTTGTGTTAGAATTAATTCTGTAGATTGACGTTGGACTAGGAGAGATTTGTTACTAATATGTAGTTTGACCCGGTTAGGGCAGTAAGTCACCTGATGTAATTTTTTTGAAGTCAAGGAATTTTTATTGGTTTGTATATTGAAAAAATATTTAGAATTATTAAGTGGGTTCGTAATATTTTAACTAAAAATAAATTGGATAATTCTTAAATTGTGTCGAGTCGTAGTAATTGTTTTTGTATTTTTGTATGTTGAGTATTGAGGGACGGGGGTTTAGGTACTAATGTTACTTGGTGTTTTGAAATCTATTAATTTGGATTCGGAGGACACAGGTACCCCAACGGGCCCTTATTATCTTATTTAATTGTTGTTCACCGTGAACTTTCTTAACAATCAAAATAGTGTATTGATAAAAATGTAGGTATAGGACAGATTCCAATCAATCTATCTATCTATCATCTCTTCTATCTGTCTCTGTCTGTCTGTCTGTCTGTCTGTCTATATATATATATAGGTTTCTTGGCAAATCATGCCCATCAAATTGTTTTAATAAATTCTTACAGAGAATCATTAACAAAAACTCTGTGAAGCCCGCAGATAAAACGTCTAAACGCGCCATTTGTAAATAAACTTTCAATGCAATCAGCGTCAAGGTTATGTAGATCTTGCTTTATCACCAACGCCTTTTTTTCATTTTATTATAAGAAACGATGGAACATGCACACAAATCGAAATTGATATTAACGATCGTCTTTGAATCATACTGTTTTTGTTCTGTAACTAAAAATAAACACTATATTATTATATAATAATATATATATATATATAATATAAAAATGAATCGCAGCGGTATAGAAATAAGTATCTGCCGACAGGCTCAATGCATGGTAGACGGTATCAAGAACATTTCCTCGTTTGGCAGATTTCACTGGCATTAAGTCAAGCATAACATTGCATCGGTTGTTATTTAAAAGATGGTAATTTTGATTCCGATTCTGACTTTTTTTCGTATATTTCTTTACATTCTCAACGTACACTTCTATTGAACTGGTTGAAACAAAAACGTTCTTTTGACATTTTCAGTACTGAGTTGTTATTATTGCTTTACCCTGCAAGTGTTTGTCTTTTTGTTTACTTGAAAAAGACTGAGAGAAATTGAAGATCATCCAGGCCACAAATTATTAAGATCAGCTTGAAGATGGGTCCTGGAGACCTTGTGAGCTTGCTGTTACTCAGGCTTCAGTTGAAAACCCACGAGTAAAACTGAGGTAAAAGTTAAACTTGCAAATCGCCTCATAAATTAAAACGGAAAACTTTATGGGTGATCCATGACAGTAACACATTGTATAAATGAACATTTTGCGATTAGGGTTTGGGGGATTAAGTTGGTTTTAATTTATGTATTGACTAAAAAAAAAACCAACAAAGACCTCTCTAAGATACTAATATATTTAATGTTGGAAAAATATTTTTTTTAAACCAAGTTTAATTGGAAATTATACATGCAATACTAACACAAACAACTTGAGACTATGTGTCTTCCGTTGGATGCAATAATTAATTTCAATGGTTAATTAAATGCTATAGTATTTGGGGTTTGGATTGTTTTTTTTTAAAGCAATACGTAATTAAAAACAACCTTAATCCCAAACCCCCACTAAACCCATTTGCAAAAAAATCATTCATAACAAGTAGTTAACTATTATTGGATCACCAAATAAGTTTCCGTTGTAATTTTGAGGCCGATTTGCAAGTTTAACTTATTTTTACCTCCAGTTTTAACTCGTGTTTCACTGAAGCCTGAGTAACAGCAAGTCTCCAGGTTTCCAATACTATCTTCAACGCTGATCTTAACCAATTTTGTGGGCCTGGTGTCATTCAATTTCTTCAGCTTTTTCCGGCCATTGGGACCGTTCCCAGGGTACCAACTAAAACTGGTATCACCTTCATCTTCTTGTTCCACAATTTGTTTTCGTCCTGGCAAGTATTTGTCATATTTTCGTTCTTTTTTTTCATTCCGTACAACTAGATGGTAACATTAATATTTTATATACTAGTTATGGTCTTTGATCGGGATTAGGGTGATCCGTTTTATCTCAGCCCCAGATTTTATGCATCTCATTTGTATAACAGATTTCTAGTTTGGCATATACCATATATCAGCATGTCAAATTTGATCTTTTGTGCAATTCCAGTGGATCGGCCTTTCGCACCCAGGTCGTGCCTAAGTTCTGTATCATTTGTACCGAAAATTTTCTGCATCGCTTTTATGTAAATTAAACGTCTGATGTCTATCGGCCATAACCTACACTGTCCTCAAGTCTCATGATTCTTCAAAATTATTTCAGCTGATTTCTGGTGTACATATACATTTATTAACTTAGCACATGATAACGACCAATATTCTTTTAGTGCTCGATGTCATTCTACTTAAATCTTGTTAGTTAAACATGGCCGTTGCAATATTTAAAGATGATTATATATATTATATATATATATATATATATTCTAATATATATATATATATAACTTTCAAAGAAAAAAGACTTAACGAACCGTCATCCCGTAATATTTATTTCAAACAGAAACCCAAAAAATTGAATTCTAGCCTCATCAACGAGTTTTACATCAACGGTTTTGAAAACCGTCTGATGGGCTAGAACTCAAATTTTGAGTTTCTGTTGAAAGTAAAAATATTAACGGGCATGAGGTTCGTTAAGTCTTTCTTTCTGTGAAAAGTAAAATAGTATCTGATATAATCTTTATTTTTTGATTATCTATACATTGAGCTTTTGTAAGGTTTATAATAATCCTCGATGATATATTATGTTTCACCCCGACAAGTATGGTTGTTCAGTGAGATTTGATGAATCCAAATAGAAGTCATCCCTTACTTACCAGTCATTTGGATACTTACAACACACACACACAACACACACACACACACACACACACACACACACACGACAATAATATACGGCCCTACTTCCACAGATATATATATATATATAATTATATATATATTATATAGTATATAATATTGTTTAGAGCATTCAAGTGTTTTTGACATTAGTTTTTAACACTGATTTTTCCACTGAGCCTGAGACAGCAAGTCCCTCAGGTCTACAGAATTCTTCAAAAGTATCTCTAGCTGTTTGTTATATCACCATTTATAACATGGTCAAATCATAATCTCTTGCCACAGTTCGCAATGGGAACATCTTCCCATCAAGTTCATGTTTAGTCTTGTATTCATTTCTGCGAGTCTGCTCTATTCGTTACCCATGTGGTTAAACTTTTCCATTTCCTGCACTAAATAACCACATTGCTATTCATTGCATTATATCTGTTTGCTCTATTATCCCAGCTCCCTACTCGCTCCCCTTTATGCGCTATCTTCAAGAAGATTAGCTCACCAGCTCCTCACTCGCGTTAATACACATGCCTTTTGACACCTTATGTCGTCATAGAGATTAGCCACGCACGTTAGCCTACTATGAGCAGTGACCATTTTTCCTCATATGTCTCAACTATATCAAGAGACTCTTTGATAGACATGTTTCTCGAACACGTAGGGCATTTCGTTTATATATTTGGATAGGAAACTTGTATTTTCTTCAGGTTTGTGAATTAAATTATTATATAGTAGTTGATTGACTTGTCTTATTTTCCTGCCGAATATTTTTGTGTTGGTTCACCTCACTTTTAAGATAAACCAATGCATTATGATAGATCCAAAGAATCCGCGAAGCATTTTATCAGGACCGCCGATAGCTCTTGAATTTGTTGTTAAAACGTACGGAACGCGAACATCTAATACCATTTAAATTTAATTCTTACTTTTTCTTCTAGTGTAGTAGGTTACAAAAATCCGTGTGTTGAAAGCATTTCACTTGACTTACGCGATTCCGAATTTTCACTTTTTACGACTCCTTGAAAAAACACAGGCAATTATTCAAAGAGTTACTTGAAGTAACGACATGATAGAAAATATGAGACAAACATTTTTGGAAAAGGAAAAACCGTACATTTTCAATATATATAAGATTTTAATAAAATTACAATTGATCAGAATGTTTAATTTGGAGCGATGTGGCTCGCGCTCATTATTTTTTCAATTATCCGACCCACCGTGAAAAAGTTAGGTGATCCCTGCATTATGAGAACGAAGTTACCTACCCCACCCCCGTAATTCTTATAGCATCTTTTAATATCACAGGTATTTGTAACTGTTATAGGTGATATACCCTATATACTAATGGAATGCGCCGACGATTAGTATAAGTAACAGGACAATTATGGCTTGAGAGTAAGCCAATGCGAGTCAGCTCATAACTCTATTGTCGGACGTATTTCCCACTTCTCTGTACTGTAATTGTCTACTCTTTTGTTAATACATTTTCCTATATTTGTTACCCATCTTATTTGACCCCTTAAAACCCCACAACAGTAACTTTCTTTTTTCTCGAAGATTTCTGATTCTTTTCTGATTGGATGGCTGTATTCCTTCCGTTGTTTCTCTTTTACCTTCAGTCATTAAGAGTATTCCTCATTTTTTTTTTCAGTACCGAATTCCATTTCTATGTCTTGGCTGAAGTTCTAAATATTTGTATTCAGGTTTCAAGTTCTTGTTTGTTTTGTTTAAAAAAAAAAAATTTGACATCCTCAAATTTGCCAAGTCATTCACGAGCTTCACAAAATTAAAGAAAGTCAGCGCGAGAAATATTATCATGAAGTTTTAAAAGAGTAAAATATTCTTTCAGGAAATTTACTTCATATATATATATATATATATATATATATATATATATATAAAATCTCTTCAAATAAACACCAGGAGATTGAGCAGCCTGACGATGGTGAAATAACCTGAAACCTGGGTAGTTGCTTATGAAAAACTTTTATATTTAAAAAATTCAACAAATAAATAAAGCTCTACAAATTTGTGGTTGAGCACTGTGATTTCTTTGTTTCACCCCAAAACAATATATAATATATATATATTATATATATATATATATATATATATATATATATACTGCTAGCATAAAGCAATGATCATCTGTTTACAGACTGGATCTCTCTGGTGATCGTAAAATATATAAACAAATGTATGTATTTAATAGTTTAAGCACCACCCCTTTACGGCAGCTGTCAAATGGCCGAGAGGTTTACGAATCGGGCTGTAGATAAATCAGTCGGATTTCGCTCCCGGTCAGAGGTAGTTGTTGTGTCTAGCCACTCTGAAGAGACGTGAAACGTCGAAACATGCTGTCTGTGGATGACTTATATATATATATATATATATATATATATATATATATATATATATATATATAAGAATGTGTATGTCTGTATATTTGTTTGTACAAAGATAGAGCGCAAGCCCTTTAAGGAAAATTGCTGGAGACCAGCAAAGACCAAAGTTCAATAAAATTCACATCCTATTTTTGGCCGAGAGGGGGTTAAAATTGTTACCCTACATTTTCCACAAGAAAAGCTAAATAAAACATAATAATGCCATAAATCAATGATATATTAAAAAGTTGATATAAAAAATGATTATAAGTAGAACAAAATAATAAAGGATAAGACATAATAAAAAGCAAATACAATAGAAATAAAAGAAAAATACAACCAAGAATAACAAAAAAATAAACAAGAATATATAAAGAATAAAAGATAAAACAAATACATAGAAAACTAATTTTTATCAATCTAAATTAGATATAGATAAGAGATTTATTTTTAATATTTTATATCCTGGGCAACGCGGGTAGCACTGCTAGTCTATCTATAAAGATGCTGTGTCTGTCTGTCTGTTTGGGCCCGGGTTCTACATAAAATTGTATCGCTAAAACAACCGCTTCTCTCACCTAAAACAAATTTTCTGAGTAGAAAAGCAGCGATTTTTCCTTATAGTTGATTAAATGATTGATTTTAACGACATTTCAACACGTCTTGGGTTATTCTATGCCTACAAGTTAGGGAATTTCGTTCATTATATGTTTATTTTTTTGTGCAGTTGTTCCTTAAGATGTTTTTTAACGCGGTCGTATCGAATACGAATACTTCTTAAACATTTTTACAGTTTTTTTTACAGTTTTAAAACTATCCAGTTGACTTTTAAGCGGGTTAGTGCTGGTTTGGATTAAAATTTTTCCTTCTCCTAAACTGGTAAAGAACTCAGTCTGCCCTACTATTTATCCCAAGAGACAGGATGACAAGGGAAAGTACAAAAGTGAAAATAATAGCGCGACTGAGGCTCGAACTATTCGCAGCCAAGCGCGTTAAACATTACGACGCGTGGACTGCCTCCCGCAAATTTAATGAATTTTCAAATAAAGAATTCTCACTCCCTTTCAAAAAGTGTTATTGGTAAATGGGGGTTGACACGCACACATTTTCCGTAGTAAGATTTCACAATAAGAACATCAATATTTCTCCTCAACACAATGTTTTAGGGTCTTTCACTTTCTTAGCGGCTTTCTTCTCTCTCTCTCTCCTGACAACATGGTAAGGTCCAAATGTCTGTCTGCCTGCCTCTGTTGGCTTGGTTTGTGTCTCCAGAGAAGCTCAATGTTGCTACTTCCTGCTACTGTTGTATCTCGGCTTCTCCTGCTTATTTCTCTTGGGGTCATCCTGTCTCTTGCGATTATTGGGTTTTTATCCCCCACCCCTTTGAAACTCCTGCCTAACTTGGGCCATATCCATCTTCGTATAAGATGGAATTGTCCATAATGGTACTGGCGATAACCTATATTTTTCATAAAACAATTATGAAACATAAAATTATTACAGATACGATTAAAAGCTCTAAATCTGTTTTTGTTTCTTCGTTTTATGGCATATCAACCTCCGTGACTTATTTAATGTCAAAACCAACTTTGTAGCAGAACTATTTAACCAATAGCTGGGGTAATGCGTGGGTTCATACCTTTGCCTTAGAGTATTTGTCAGAAAAGTAATCTAATAGCACGACAAGAGTTCGAACTCACTTACTACAAATGTCGCAGTCCAGCACGTTAACTACTCCGCCACGAGTCCCCTCCCCTCCCCCGACCTCTCTACCACAGATCTTTCAATAATGTGTGAAAACGATATTCACAATCAGTACGTAAGAGGTTAATGGGACTCACAAAACAGTCCGAAAATTATTTGCATATGTATAAATTATAAAAACATATATTTAAATATATTTATGGAAAAAAGAAAGAAAGAAAAAAGTTACCACAAACCGAATTTCTTATTGGCAAGAAAAATAAAACACAAAATGATAATGAGAATGAACCTATGTGTATATACATTTACATATACAAATAAGTATATCTATATGTATATATCATAAAGTAAACCTTTATTTAAATTTATTCGGTGAATGTCCCTAAAACTGAATAATTATCTCGACTGTTTGTAATATATTTATTACTCTTTTTATATGGTAAATAAGTACTCGGTAAAAAGTTATTTCTGGTCGTTAGGTTATGACCAAATAAGTCAATGAGAAAGCGAAGGAAGGAACTTATGGTTATTTACAACGTACAGGAACATGGCCTTCTGTTTAACTTTTCAGCCTTTACCTTCTGAGTAGTTGGTTGATAGATGAAAAGAAAAGAAAGAAAGACCCCCCACAAAAAAAATCAAGGTGAGGAGAAGCGAAAGAGAGAAAAACTGAGAAATATTGAACGGGTAGTTGGTAAGATGTAGTTGGTTGATTGATTGGGTTTTACGGCATGTCAACTCTTTAAATAGAAATATATGGCGGATCTGAACTTTCAGAACCCCGTATGTAAAATTTTCGTTAACTTTTTTTTTTATCAACGGATTATTATCGATTGCACACCAATCTATACGATTGAAAAAAAAATTTCAAAAGTTATTTATTTTTCGAGTTTTCAGGGGTGCTCAGTTCCATGTATAAGTTTATCGTAAACCGATCCCCCATATCGGAACCGCTGAAAAATTTTTTTTTTTCTTCTTCAATGGATTATTTACGATTACACACCAATGTATCAGATTTAAAAAAAAAATTCTAAAAAGTTATATATAAATAACTTTTGAAATTTTTTTTCTCCAATCGTATAGATTGGTGTGTAATCGATAATAATCCGTTGAAAAAAAAAAGTTAAAAACGAAAATTTTACATACGGGGTTCTGAAAGTTCAGGTCCGCCAAATATATTAATGGACAATGTGGCGTAAATAACTAATGAAATTGTAACGTAGTTTAGGTTACAGACAGACATACACATAATCTCCATTATAATAAGACTAGAAGCGGCTATCTAATGTCGTCATGGTAGAAGGGGGAACCGTGGTGTATTGATTTGTTTACTTTTGAGATTTACAAATGCTGGACATTTTTAAGTAGAATTTCAATGCTATTTCTATGTATATTTTAATTTTTATATATCTTCAAATTTTTGCTCAAAAAGCAAGAACCGGGCGCAGTTTAGGATACAGACAGACATACACATAATCTCCATTATGATAAGACTAGAAGCGGCTATCTAATGTCGTCTGGGTAGAGGGGAAACCCTGGTGTATTGATTTGTTTACTTTTGAGATTTACAAATGCTGGACATTTTTAAGTAGAATTTCAATGCTATTTCTATGCATATTTTAATTTTTATATATCTTATAATTTTTGCTCAAAAAGCAAGAACCGGTGATATTTAATGTGTACATATATTTACTTTGTCATTAATTGTTTTATTTTCGAAGTTTCCTCTGGACATACAGATTCACACAACTGCCCTTTATAGATGTATAGATAGATGACATAACATTTGAAGCAAAATGATTCTACAAATTAATGAATAATATAATGATAGATTTACTTGATTTGGTTTGGTTTGGTTTGTTTTGTTTTAAGGCATATCAACCTCAGTGGGTCATTTAATGCCGATAAAGTTTTGAAATAAATCAATTCTTAATGGATAATACAATTTTTTTATAAATACATTTTTCTATTTAACCCATAGATGGGACCCTAACAGGTACTACCACTCAGAGTGGACCAGGGAGCAATGGTGATGAAGGGGTGCTCCACATTCCCCAAACCTCCAGAACTGGAACTTCACCATCAGATAGAGTTTAACATCATTCCCAGGACATGTAGACCCGCAGCCACCGCCTTCTAGCACCCATATGATAAAAAGGGGTTGGGGCTTGCCATAAGGGCAATAGGGTTGGGAAAATCATATAGGTGCTAGGCTTGACGTGACCAGCCGATTGATCGGAGGGGCCTCTCCGACCGCCGTCTAGCCCAAGATAGGGCCAAAATGGAGTATTGCAAGTCATGAACTGCTCATCCACCTGGGCTCTATCCTTAAGCATCACGGGTCGCCACCCACGGCCAACAGGTGGCCCCATTGGTGGAGTCTTACCCCTCTGCAGAGTGCAGTCGGTGCATTCTAACGCCCCAGCCGACAGGGCGGAGATTTACTTGAAGATAAACACTGCAGTCATATTTCCCATACTCGGATCGATAGTTAAAAGTTTAATAATCAGACAACAGTTCATAAGTTGAAATTGCCCAGGTTAGATTTAGAACAAGGGTCTGAAGGTCTCGCGTTTTCGTGCTCGTATTGTCTCTTATCTCGTATAAATGAGATTTTAGTAATTTCGTCTGTTGATTATTTCTCTGATTGGGGAATGTCTGAATAAATAAAACCGAATTACGCATTTGTTGTCACCGGTAGAATAAGCACAATTGGAAATGCGTAAGATTAAAGGTCTCGATTTTAATCACGGCTTTCCGTGCCAATACAACAATATTTCATTGCGTAAGATATGTCAATAGAAGTCAAGTTTGAAAGCATCACATCTCTGAGATGACGCTTTAAATCAATCACCATAACTTTTGCCGCAATCACAAGGTTCCTAGTTCGATACCGGCCCTCGCCAACTAATTTGACTTTGAATTTGATTAATTATTTTCAAATTTGTATAATTCTGATTTTTTAAATGAAAGGGCCGGTTTAGCTCAGTCGGTAGAGCCTCGGACTTGGAACATCGAGATTCCGGATTCGATACCGACCCTCGCCAACTCAGCATATGAGTAGCACAGGGATCTGTGCGGTAAAGTAAGGAGCTGAAGGTAGGTGTGGCGCTCCACCTCAGACGTAAAAAAACAATCTCCTTGGTCTAGCGCTAGTGAAAAGGGGATAGACTCTCTTGCTGATTGACTGATACCGACTTTAGGCCACCCCGACGACTTTACTTTTTTTACGGGTATTAATAGGACCGGTTTATTTCAGTCAGTAGAGCGTCCGCCTAGGAACCACAAGGTTCCGGGTTCGACTCTAGCCCTCGGCAACCCAGCGCATGAGTAGCACAGTAATCTGTACTGTAAAGTGAGGAGCGGATGGTAGGTGTAGCGCTACACCTCAGACTCCAAAAAACAAACTCGGTGGTCTAGCGCTAGTGAAAAGGGGATAGACTCCCTCGCTGTTTGGCTGATACCGACATTAAGCCGCTCCGCTGACTTTACTTACTTTACGAGGGATGCTTTGAAAGTAATGCCTCACAGAAATCACAACAACAACAGAGAGCACAAGGAAGTCCGCGTGACGTAACTTCGTAGGACATGGACTCGGCGACCTATGATCGAACCCTGGACGAAGCTGTTTGCGTTTCACTTCGTACTCAAGGAGCAATCAAAGTAGTTTTGACTAACGAGAAGAGAGTCACTTTTGTTTGAATTCATAGTTTTCCTTCTCCTAGAGCGGTTGCATTATGAAGGTTAAAGATTCCAGCTGCCATACTATTTACCAATAGCTGGAGGGAGAATAGTTGGATTTGTGTCTTTCCCAAGGGTAGTAGAGCTATGTCAAATGCAAACAATCGCGTCCAGGATTTGAACTCATATCGCCGTGTCTATTTTCTACGACCGTAACCATTACACCACACGCCTCCAACAATCTAACTGCAACTGCAAACTGGCTATCTCCTGATTTCCCTCATGAATATATCGAGCCTTGTTTCTGGCGAAGGAAAGTGATTTCCTCTCCCAGTCCATCCAAGTTTAAAGTACTTAAAACAATAAACTTCTCTTATCTTGCGCCAAGGACCTCTATTTATGACGGACATTAAAACTAGCTATTTCTCATCCAGAAATCAATTTTCACGAAAAGTTCCTTTTCTTACTAATTTTATCACCCAACAAAATTTGCCTGGACTTTCAACCTAGCTTTTGATCTCAAGACACACACACACAGACACACAGACGCACACACACACACACACACACACACACACACACACACACATCCATGTACATAAATACATATACGGCAACTATTGTCCCCTCCCACACAGACATGTATGCCTCTAAATCAATATATATATATATATATATATATATATATATATATATATATATACTAGCAAATATATGCACCTCCGGGTGCAAGTATTTAAGTTTTAATGTAATGAAAATATCGTATTAAATTAGAAAGTCTAATAAGAAGGCAGATAAAAAGATATGTAACAGAGTAGGGGTATAATAGAACAATAGAAATGAAACTTACTCTTCCATCACTCCCGTCTTTCATTGCTGAATTTTACTTATTTAACTTAGTTAAATTAGGAAATAAATAATAAAATGACAGTTATTTTTTCTTGTTAATGGATTTCATTTAAGATTCATTGAAGAGATTTTTGCTTATATTCATTAAAATAAAACCAAACAATTAGAAATCAATAATACTAAGCATATATTTAATAAAATCACATTTTTAATATCAATATGCAAATTAGCCTTCCCATTCACACTGTAAACCGCTATTTTGTTGTATATATAAATACAATTGCATGTTATTTGTATGTAGATATGGACAACACTAATAAAACAGTGAAGCAATTTTATTAATAATTGAGGTTTAAATATAAATAAAATCATGGAGAATGTGATGTAAATAACGAAGGGAATTGTGACTTGAGTAGTTTCGGTTACAGACAGAAAAACACACAATCTCCATTATAATAAGATATATATATGAGATTTATCCAAAACTTGGTAGTAAGGGGTGATTCTATATGTGATTTCTAAGACACACTGTCTATTATTATTGTATGATCCAGTATGTATAAATACAGTGAATCTTTAAATCACTACAGAGAGCTCAATGTATAATAAACTTTTTAGATTATATACAGAGCAATATTTATCATAGAAAGGAAGGAAGAACTCAACACCGTAATTCCATAATAAATTTATTTCGACCAAAATTGGGGCCTATATAAATCTAAGTTGATTTAATATAGCTCCCCAAAATTCAGTCTCATCAGATGGGTATCAATTTACTTTTCCTTTTTGTTCGAAATAAATTTATTATGGAATTACGGTGTTGAGTTCTTCCTTCCTTTCTATGATATATATATATATATATATATATATGATAAAGAGGATGATTCACCGGAGAATAGAATATCGAGTTAATCGCAACATCGACGGTCGATACAAATATTAACTGAATAAGTCAGGGTTATAAAGAATATGAAGTGCTCAATACGTTAGTAAAGCGGATTTAGTAAAAAGATATAGATAGATAACCTACTTAAATTTCGCCGAAAAGAATCATCAGGGATAATTGTGATGAATTTATCAAGAAATTGATTAATTAAATACAAAAGAATACAATAATAGCCGTTAAAAAGTTTTGCAGTGAAGATGAACGCTAGATAGTCTTTTGGTGAAACTTAAATAGGTTATCTATCTATACCTCCCACATATATATATATATATATATATATGCATATATATATATATATATATATATATATATATATATATATATGCTAGGCCTCTGCGTACAAATACCCACACAGATACTCTCACGTCCACATATATACACATAAACACATTGACGTGCTCACACACATACGCATATATACCACTGCTCCTATTCACACTTAGAAGCAGAAAAGCCCGTAGTGTGATACAAATTAAGTCTGGTACAAGGCCACACAATCTTTATCAAGTTTAGTCAGACACCAGTGGGAAGTACACAGTAAGGATCGAGCTCAGTACAATGATGACTGCAACTTCACTAGGATTTCAGGTACATTGTAAAAAATATGTTTCGCCTTATAAAAATTTTCTTTATAATACTAACATGGGACATTTTTTCCTTCTTGAGAGAAACAAAAATATACCAAAAATATAAATTAGATATAAAATACATCCACAAAACTAGGTAGAAAAATAAACCTGTAAAGGAACTGGAGAACCAACTTTTATCTCACTCTAAAAATGGGTTTAAAAGCAAAATATTTACTTACAAACTATTCACTTACAAATTATATATTAAAAATCTTGGCATTAGATAACCCACAGGGTTGCTGTGCCATTAAATAAACCAAATCCTTGTGGCTGGGCAGTCTATGACATTCAACACTCCACTTTGGTCCTTACTTAGGCTAGACGGGTGTTCAGAGAGGCCCCCTCCGATCAATCGGCTGGTCACGTCAAGCTTTAGCACTCATATGATTGTCCCGACCCTATTGCCCTCATGGCAAGCCCAACCCTTTTTATCATATGGGTGCTAGAAGGCTGTGGTTGAGGGTCTTCATATCCTGGGAAAGGCATTAAACTCTAACTGATGGCGAGGTTATAGTTCTAAAGCTCTGAGAAATGTGGAGCCCCCCTTTATCGCCATTACTCCCTGGTCCACTCTGACACGGAGTGATAGTACCTGTTAGGAAAAATGTGTTCATAAAAAAATTGAGTATCCATTAAAAATGAATTTATTTCAAAACTTTGTCGGCATTAAATGACCCACTGAGGTTGATATGCCGTAAAACAAACCAAACCAAACCAAACCACACAAACTAATACCGTGAGTACATAAACTTATAGAACACATGACTAGTCACATGTGACTTCGCAAGATTCTTCCGACTGTCTCCGGGTAGAAAACTCTTTTATTCGCAGCAACCTAGTTAAAGGACAGGAACACAGTTTCTGATATGTGGAAGCAGATAATTGATGCACATGCTGTTGGGAATGAACATAAGACGACACATAAGTATTTAGATATCACGAGATCAGTTGTTCGGAACGTAATTTTAAATCTTCGTGATTCTGGACCGTTGGAGAAAAAGAGCGGACGCGGAAGGAAAAACTGTTGATTTTCTTTTTTCACAGCGAGACGAATGAGCACCACTGAGAGTCGTGAACAAACATCCTAAGATAACATGCCGAACAATGGCAGACAATTTGGCATGGACACGAGCCTATTCTTCACGGTCAACAATTATGCGATTTCTCAATAGCGATGGCTTAAAAGCATGCCGCCCTTGAAAAAAACAAAACAAAACACACCATTGTTGAAGAAAAAGAAGAAGAAGCACTTAAATGCTTAAAAGTTTGAATTTTGTGAATGCTTGAATGTTCTTGGCACTGACAAGAAAAATCGTGCGCAAAAAAAAAAAAAAAAAAAAAAAAATGAATAAATAAATAAATAAAATATGGAAGGCCGACAACCCAAAGAAAATAATCCTTGCCGCCAGTTATGTAGCGTACTATTGATGAGTTGTTTCCGCAGTTGAATAATCTGGAAAATTGATTTGAATTGGATGGACGATGAAAAACAAAAAAACAAAAAAATGAAGAATCATTTCCATATTCTTAATAGAAACCCGAGATACGCTGGCGGGGTATTTGATTTTGGTTGGTTGGTTGTTTTGTTTTACGGCATATCAACCCTTTTCGGGTCATTTAATGCCGAATCAAGTCATTTTGATAAACAAAGGATTCGGTTTGTTGGGTGGTTGGCAGGGTTGTTTTGTTTTACGGCATATCAACCCTTTCGGGTCATTTAATGCCGAATCAAGTCCTTTTGATAAACAAAGGACTCGGTTTGTTAGTTGGTTGGCAAGTTGTTTTGTTTTACGGCATATCAACACTTTTCGGGTTATTTAATGCCGAGTCAAGTCATTTTGATAAACAAAGGACTCGGTTTGTCGGGTGGTTGGCAGGTTGTTTTGTTTTACGGCATATCAATACTCTTCGAGTCATTTAATGCCGAATCAAGTCATTATGTTGTTTACAGTACCTGCTGTTCTTTAGATGGTCCCCCATCTTAGTATTGAACATATTCATCGTTGCTTAACTTCGGTGATCTAGTGAGAACCGGTGCTTTCAGGGGGTATTTGGAATGTATCGCTTCCACGAGCCCCCCTCTCTCTCTATTTCCCCCACTTTCTGTCTTTCTTATTATATTTTTTCTGTGTAGCATGTCCTTTTTCTCCCCTTTTTTCTTTATAATAAAAACGGAATGGTCCATTATTTCGGCGTCTATGCAACTCCAGATAATTTGGATTTATATTTTTGCGTTTCATCTTGGACGATTTGGACGGTTTTATTTTTAACCAGAGGGTATTGCAAGATCATAACGGTCGGGAAATTTAGGAACAAGCGTATTAATATATAGATAAGAATGATTTTAAATAATATTGGATCAAGTATTCCAGTCGAATACGAATAATGAAGGGCTATTCTCATAAGATATTTAGAACAGGAGTCTCACCTTCAGATTCAGTTTAGTGTCATACCCAGAAAACTCCTTGCCACTTATCAGGTATTATTGGACCCATAAGTGGCTTACTATTATTTGTATTATTCGGACTATTGTCCTCGTCTTCATTGTTATCTGTACAACGTTTCGGCCGATGTACCTCCGGCCTTCTTCAGGTATTTCTTTTTGAACTCGGGAACCTTCTCGGACTTGGGAACCTTCTTGTCGTAATCAGGAGGCATCACGGAACTTTGGATCTAACCCTTTATTCAGTCCACGGGGGTATCCTGTTCTCATTACGCTAACCATAGCTGGGGTACAGGTGTTAAGCTTGTGTTAATTATTATTCTATGTTACTGCTGCCCCTGACCAGGATTGAACCTGCAGTCTAGAGATAACTGTCACTTAGAACTGTCTTAACCTAACTCCTTTATCCACTAGGCTATGTGTCCAATAATACTAATTATCAAGCTTGCTAAAAATAACAAGTTCAATGTTATTTTACTAGTTTTAAATGTTGCTACACAATTTTCTTTTTGTTTTTAAATAGCGCACTTACATAAAAATGTATAAAATTATTGAATTTTTAAAAGTTTTTTCCCCAAGGTTTCGAACTTGCCAACTATCAGAAATCATGAAAGACCGGAGAGACTTGCTAGAAAGAAGATTTGGAACGTTAGTTCATTAGTTTTAAGACTTTCTACGCAAGTTTGTTTTTACTATTTTATAACATACTCAAAAACATTTTTGACGTGTTTTTAGTCGATTTTCACGTAGGAAATTCATCAAATTTAACCAGAACTTTCAATGTTGCAAATTATCAGCTACTATTGGATCTGTTGGAGGCTTGCTAAAAATACCACGTTCAATGTTTACTAGTTTTCAATGTTGCTACACTAGTTGTTTTCTTTTTAATTAGCGCAATTACATGGAAATAAAGTCTGGCGTAGGACGTGTAATTTTTCAAAGTGCTTATTCTAAGACCCGCCAACAACGCGTTGTTTCTGAAGAGGTTTTTTTTTTACACGGTACAGCATAGCGCACCAACTACCATGATACTACCAACCACAGCGGGTACCTCCTACGCCTTGAACTGGTTTGGTCACGTGATATACGCACTGTAAATTTGCGCGTACCAAAATATTGCAAATTTTTTGACTCACCCTCTTATATAATATTTCTATTTTTAAATATTTTCTCCTCTATTTTTAAACTGCTAACACAACTTCGAAAGTCTTCAACTGACACTGCCCTTCATTTGCTTGGTCACAACCTGTTGCATGTTCTCAACAGTTACCAATCAGAGACCACGGAACTAGGCGTAGAATTTTGGGAATAAGGAAAATCACAAGAACTGGAATTAGGGAAGATATGGTGTGTGGTGCCACAGGAATATTCTTTTTGGACAAATTAATTATTCACAGAGTGTCTAGAAAGTAAGTACACAAATAGTTTTATTCTTCAGGGCAACCCTGACTGAAAATCAACTGATGTTAATTCAACAGCAACCGTTCTCTTCCTCTATTGTTGATCAGATCTCATAAAAGTCCTAACTCTTTACCTATATTTTAACGTCTTAATGTTAATCCCATATTCATATCCATTATATATACTAGCAAATATATGCACCCTCCGGGTGCAAGTATTTAAGTTTTAATGTAATAATATATTATATTAAATTAGAAAGACTAATGAAACTAAATAAGAATGCAGATAAAAAGATTTGAAACAGAGGGGGGTATAATCGATAAATAGAACAACTGAAACTTACTCTTCCATCACGCTCGTGTTTCATTGTTATTTTTCTCTAATTTAAGTATTTAGTTAAAAGAGGAAGTGAAGAATAAAATGACAGTTATTTTTTCTTGTTAAACGGATTTCATTTAAGATTCATTGAAGAAATGTTTGCTCATATACATTAAAATAAAACCAAACAGTTAGAAATCAATAATACTAAGCACATATTTATTAAAATCGCATTTTTAATATCAATATGCAAATTAGCCTTCCCGTTCACACTGTAAGCCGCTATTTTGTTGTATATATAAATATAATTGCATATTATTAGTTTGTAGATATGGTTATCAGTATTAATAATATAAAACAATTTTATTAATAATTGAGGTTAAAATAAAAATAAAATCATTGAGAATGTGATATAAATAATTAAGGGAATTTGTGACTTGAGTAGTAATATAGTTTCGGTTACAGACGGAAAAACACACAATCTCCATTATAATAACTAGCAAATATATGCACCCTCCAGGTGCAAGTATTTAAGTTTTGATATAATAAAATATCATATTAACTTAGAAAGGCTAATGAAACTGACTAAGAATGCAGATAAAAAGATCTGCAACAGAGGGGGTATAATCGAAAAATAGAAACTACTTTGAAACTAACTATTCCATCATTTTCCATTACTCCCTCTTTCATTGGTAAATTTTCCTAATTTAACTTATTAGTTAAAATAGGAAGTAAAGGATAATATTACAGTTATTTCTTCTTGTAAATAAATTTCTTTTAAATTTATCCTCGAGATTTTTGTTTATATTTCTTAAGATAAAACCAAACAATTAGAAATCAATAATACCAAGCACATATTTATTAAAATAAAATTTTAAATATCAATATGCAAATTAGCCTTCTCGTTCAAACTGTAAAACGCTATTTTGTTGTATATATAAATACAATTGCATGTTATTAGTACGTAGATATGGTCAACAGTATTATAATGTAAAACAATTTTATTAATAACTGAAGGTTTAAAAGAATGAAATCATGGAGAATTTGACGTAAATAATTAAGGGAATTGTGACTTGAGTAGTAATATAGTTTCGGTTACAGACAGAAAAACACACAATCTCCATTATAATAATATATATATATATATATATATATATATATATATAACCAAAGAGAGACAAAAATTACCTACCCAGGTTCCACCTTCATCTTCAGTTTGCTGGCGCTTTTAAGTTTTATAGTTTTGCCCTACTTAGTGTATTGAACACATTTATATTAACTGAGGCAACCCTTTCGTTGCTTTTCCTTTGGCCATTCATTGCGGTATTGGTTGATTATTTTCAGACAGTGTGGATGTTTGGTATTTTGGTTTATATATTTTTTCTCCAGATATCAGTTTGTGATATATTTCTTTATTTGCAAATTGTATTATTTTTTTACCGCCGTCAGACTCATAGAAATAGTAATAAAAATAACACACACACACACACACACACACACACACACACACATATATATATATATATATATATATATAATATATAAAGATAAATCTAATGAGTCAGACGAACCTACTAAAAGTTCGCTTAATGCTCTTCAGGGCTAAGATCTGACTTTTTTTTACTTATTAGCTTTAGTCTCCTGGCGGCTTTGTATGAATATATATCTTATATATATATTCTTATATATATATATACAAAAGAAAAAACAATTATATGCAATATATATATATATATATATATATATATATATATATATATATATATGCATATAAATTGTTTTTTCTTTTGGCCAAAATATTGTACTAATAGATTATTTTTTGTTAGTACGATTATCTTGGTCTTTTCTTTTTTCAAAAATTTTTTTCTTCCCGGTTGATGTTTGGTAGTATATTTTTAAAATCAAACTATTTGCTGTTTTTTTCTCACCGCGAGGATTTACCAACAAGTTTGGTATATTATATATATATATATATATATATATATATATATATATAAAGTTTTCATACAATTAAGGCTCATCGATACTCAATTTGGATGATGCTAGCGGGAACCGGTGCTTTTGGTGTTAACCGTAGTTTTTAGGTCGTGTCAGGAGTCTGACCATACAGACGAACGTAGAAACGCACACAGAAAGATAGATTCCAACTTTGTGTTTGTATTCTGATAAACACCTATATAACAGCAACAAAAAATATTCACTATATCCATTGCCAGTCTTGACAAGTGTCCCCAGTTTTATAACCCGGGAGTTTGGAAATATGTTCGGAACAGTAAAACACTTTCACGTACGATATGCAAATAAGATATAAATGGCGCTTTCACGTGCAAATCGCAGCTGCATTCTTGGGGGGGGGGCGCTGCCGCATGAATTTCGACCCCCTTGGCCATTGTCCCGATACTGGCCGGATACACGTCACGTGGTACAACAGGACGAAAAATGTCTTTCTCCTGACGCCAGTTTAACTGTCGCCCCCGTGAATAAAATTTACGAGCGAACGAACAGACGCCATTAGAGGCAAAAGGGCGGGATCTCTCGGTCGCACATTTTTTTTTCTTCTTTCTTCTTTCTTTTACATTGGTACGACTCACTACTTTCAATGGCCTTCTCTCTTATATTCTTTCTTCCTTTTCCTTCTAGCCAATTCTCCCCCTCTCTTGCTCTCTCGTTCTCTCTCCACCCCTCATCATTTCCCAAGTCTTCTTTGGAGTCAAGTATTATAAATGTCTTTCACTCGGCAGAACCAAACGATCCTAAACGTGACTTTTCAGTTCTTATTCGACTGAAGAGGATGTCGTGGTTCAGCCGATTACTCGCTTTAATTACAGGACATGCGCACACAGGCCTGTGATCATACATTGACTTAACAAATTTGAGAATATTTTTTTAGGTAGTTGCTTGCTTGTTTGTTATCTGTTTCTCAATGTTCCCATTAAGTATTTTTCATCTATCTATCTATCTATCTATCTATCTATCTATCTACTTCAGTCATATAAGCATCTTAGTCTGTTCATATCTATCTATCTATCTATCTATTTATCTATCTATCTATCTACTTTAGTGATATAAGAATCTTAGTCTGTTCATATCTATCTATCTACCTCAATCGTATAAGCATCTTAGTCTGTTCATATCTATCGATCTATCTATCGATCTATCTACTTCAGTCATATAAGCATCTTAGTCTGTTCATATCCATCGATCTATCTATCGATCTATCTACTTCAGTCATATAGCATCTAGTCTTTCATTATCTATCTATCTAATCTATCTATCTATCTATATCTATCTACCCCAGTCGCATAAGCATCTTAGTCTGTTCATATCTATCTATCTATCTATCTATCTATCTATCGTGTATGCATCTCAGTCAGTTCATATCTATCTATCTATCTTATCTCTCCCCTCTCTCTATATATATATTATATATATATGTTGTAGAGGATACACGTATGCTTCTTAGTTGATATATGTGTATTATATATATAATATATATATATATATCTGTTTATAATATATATTGTTTGGGAATTAGTATGAAGCATTAGGTATGAAATATAAGAAAATTTTCGAGCCGTTTGTGCCTCTTCTTCAGAACTCTTAGACTGGCTGGTTTGGTCGTCCTGTCGTCTTTTATATACTCGTTTGTATGAGCTAGTAGCATCATCTGTTGTGACCTCGTAGGGTGGTGTGTGGGCGGTCACTGTTAGTGACCTCCTTTATTCTTAATTGCCGCTACTCTCGTATTTGTTTTTGCGTGTGGTTGTCTGTTTCATATATATATATATATATTATATATATATAATATATATATATATCAGTCGTATAATCATCTCAGTCTGTTCATATCTCTCTCTCTCTCTCTCTCTCTCTCTCTCTCTCTCTCTCTCTCTCTCTCTTCTCTGTCGTATAAGCATCTCTGTCCATATCTGTCTCTCCCTGTCTCTCTCTATCTCTGTCTGTTCTGTCTGTCTCTCTCTCTCTATATATATATATAACTCCATCTTTTCAATTACATCTGTCTGTTCATATATATATATATATGAAAATCTGTCTGTCATATATATATTATATGAAATAATGCTCACATTATTATTATTATTATTATTATTATTATTTATTATTATTATTATTATTTTATTATTATTATTACTACTACTGCTACAAATAATAATAATAATAATAATAATAATAATAATAATATACTAGAAACTAATAAACTGTGAAATTAAATTAGATAGATTAACAAACCACAAAATGAATAACATATAGTCACGTAAATAACCACTCAGTATAAACTATGACGTATTTTCCCGAATTCCCCACAAATTAGATCCCCCTTCCCATCATGTCCCACACAACAGTATATAAAGCGATAACCACCAAGTGTGGACCACTTGGGCGATGATCGTATTAGTGCGAAACTGACAGCCACCAAACGCCGTTGACCCTACATCAATGCTATTCTAACTAAATATATACGCTCTATATTCACGGGATGAAATCTTGAGACGTCCGTTTAGAAGGTGAAAGCCCGAGAGAGATCATTTTCTCTGCGTTGAACTGTTGACCGACGATTGACGTCTAAGTTGTTGTGGGAGACAGCTGACAAAAAAAAAAAAAAAAAAAAAGAAGGAAAAGAAAAAAAGAATGGCGGCCAATTGGACAGCTCGTAGGTGTCAATTGGCGGGAAAATCTGACAGTCATTTGTAAAAAAGAATTTCTTACTAAACCTGATTTTTACACTACTACTACTACTACTAATAATAACAATAATGATAATAATAATAATCATGTCGCACCAGCAGCACGGATATCCATGACAATATCTCGCCAGCCTTCCCTATCATCTTTGCTTCTCCAGCAGTGTCCGGCGTGTCTTGTTCGCCTACACGATGGTTGTGTTGATATGGGACAGTGGCCGCGCACAGTTTTTTAATAATAATAATAATATAATAATAATTAATAATAATAATAATGAGACTTGCTGTCACTCAGCCTCCAGTGAACCACCAGCTACGGCAGGTGTGGTAAACTAAAAGAATAATAATATACTAAAATAATAAACAGTGCAAAATTCGAAATATTTATCTTTTGAGAACTTGTCGTTTCGTCGGTCTTTCTCTTGAGTGCCGCTCTTTAGCCAACCCCCCCCCAAAAAAAACTTCATACTGTATTTCCCTCCTCCTCTTTTCATTCTCCTCCTCCTCCTCCTCTCCTACTGCTGCTTTACTTCGCTTCCTCACCAACGCCTGTTCACTGAAATGGCTCTACCTGGAGGGTGTCTTTTATGTCCACTCACTTACCCGCGATGCATCTGTACTTACTATAAGAAGAAACCTTCCTCTGTAGTTCATCATTTGTCAGCATGCCAGTAACACTCATTGACGATACACCCAGCTCCTGTGACGTTAAGTAATATTTTTTATCCTTGAGAACTGAGTAATCGAAAAATACGTCCTTTTTTTTCTCGGTCAAGTTATAATTGGTTAGCATGATAGTTGATTTGAACTCATACTTTTTTAAAAATGAAAATGAAACTTGTTTGTACAATTGAGACTCAGTTTTGATTATGAATAGGAGATAACCCTGATTTCAATATTGTTTAAAATAGAGGCCTTAGTAGCAAAAATCTCAAATATATTATATAATATATTATAATATAAATATACATACATATATTTGTGTTGGTGATTCTTTATGTTAATTTGCAACTTTCGCCACATGGGAGACGTTACAGTTCCAAATCGACCTACCCATGATATGATATATATATATAGTATATATATATTATATATATATATATATATTAAGGTAGGTTGATTTTGGACGTCTTCCCCGTGGCGAAAGATGCAAATTAACATAAAAATTACCACACCAATATTTTGTTCAAAACTTTGCCTTTTTTTGAGTAAATATTATTTCAGTCTTTTGAAATTTTGTTTAGCAAAAATAACTTGTCGGCATTAAATGACCCGAAAGGTTAATATGCCGGAAAACTAATTGATTACATATTTTATAATGTTGACAATAAACGAAGTGTCGAAAGATACTTCATGGAAATAAGTAGAAAACTATACCTTTGTAAAAAAAAGTATATATATATATATAATATATATTATATTATATATATATATTGTATATATATAGTCGGCTTAAAGTCATATAAAAATAAACACATTTGTTTGTTTACTTAATCTCATACTATCGTGCCAGCAAGTCAATAAAAGTGGAATATAAATAAGTTTTCAAAACAAACGAAGAATGTGGAAATGGCAAGCTAGTGTAACGATTAGGGACTTCGCGTGTCAGCTTGACAGTCGAGGTTTCGAGTCACACACGGAGCAGTCTCCCTGTCTAGTAACCTTGCTGATGAGACCAAATAGGTCGAAATATACATTCAGGAATTGACATTTTCTCGATTTGTTAGCCCTTACATTTGAACATATATGCCGCCTAAATTTCATTAATTATTAAATTAATTTCAAAATTAGTATGACTTCAATTAAGCACATATCCTCTAAAATGTCGGCTTAAAGCCATATAAAAATAAACACATTTGTTGTTACTTTAACCTCATATATATATATATATATATATATATTATTATATATATATTATATATAGTATAGTTATTTCTACTTATTTCATGAAGTATTCATCTCTTGTTACAATTTGTTATTGTCAACAGATATAAATATATAATCAGACTTTTATCTCTAAAAAAAAAAAACGGAAGGAGATCAGCACAATGACTTTAAACTTTAACATACTTTTTTTGCCGGGAAAAAAATTTAATGTAATTTGAGATTTACAATAAACAGACATTTACTTTAAAAACCAGAAAACGTCATTTAACAAAAATATCAGATCAGGATTCTTTTTTTATTTTGTTAAACTGAAATTCGTTTATTCCTTTTGGAATATTTCGGACGTTGAACTTTACTGCAATTGTGCAAAATAATTTGATGATTTTTAAAATGAGACGACGAAACTAAAAAAAAAAAAAGAAATTCCTGATTCTGATATTTTGTTAAATGACGTTTTCTGGTTTTAAGTAAAATGTCTGTTTATTGTAATCTCAAATTCACAATTTAAATTTTTCCCGGCAAAAATGGTTTATGTTAAAAAGTTTAAGTCATTGGTGCTGATCTCCTTCCGTTTTTGTTTTTTAGAGATAAAAGTCTTGATTATAATATTATATAAATGTGCAATAACAAATTGTAACAAGAGATGATACCTTCATGGAAAATAAGTAGAAAACTATACCTATATATATACTTAAAATATATATATAATATATATATATATATATATAGGTAAGTAAACAAACAATGTTTTTATTTTTATATGGCTTTAAAGCCGACAATTTTTAGAGGATATGTGCTTAATTGAAGTCATACCTAATTTGAAATTAATTATTTAAAATTAATGAATTAGGCGGGCATATTTTTTCAAATGTAAGGCAAACAAATTGAGAAATGTCAATTCCTGAATGTATTATTCGACCTATTTGGTTCTAATCAGAAGGTTTAAGACAGGGGAGACTGCTCCGTGTGTGACTCGAAACTCGACTGCAAGCTGACACGCGAAGTCCCTAATGTTACATAGCTTGCCCTTTCCACATTCTTCGTTTGTTTGAAACTTATTTATATTCCACTTTATTATGACTTGCTGCACATAGTATGAGATTAAGTAAACAAACAATGATGTTTATTTTATATGACTTTAAGCGACTATATATATAATATATATAATATATATATATAAATATATATATTATATATATTAACTTTTTTTACAAAGGTATATTTTCTACTTATTTCATGAAGTATCATTTCTCTTTACACTTCGTTATGTCAACATTATAAATATTGTAATCAATTAGTTTTACGGCCATAATTAACCCTTTTCGGTCATTTAATGCCGATCAAGTTTATTTTTGCTAAACAAAATTTCAAAGACATGAAATATATTTACTCAAAAAAAAGGCAAAGTCGTTGAACAAAAATATTTGGTGTGTAATTCTTTATGTTAGATTCATCTTTCGCCACGGGAAGACGTTCCAAAATCAACCTACCTTAATTATATATTATATATATATATATATATATATATATATATATATCATATATGGGTAGGTCGATTTTGGAACTGTACGTCTCCCATGTGGCGAAAGTTGCATAACATAAAGAATCACCACACACAATATATGTATGATATATAATATATATATAATATATTATATATATATATATTGAGATTTTTTGTACTAAGGCCTCTACTTTTAACAATAGAAATCAGTTTATCTCCTATTCATAATCAAAATGAGTCTCAATTGTACAAACAGTTTCATTTTCATTTTTAAAAAGTGTGAGTTCAAATCAACTGATCATGCTAAACCAATTATAACATTTGACGAAACAAAAAAGGACGCTATTTTTCGATTACTCAGTTCTCCAAGGATAAAAAAATATACTTAACGTCACAGGAGCTGGGTGTACAGTCAATGAGTGTTCACTGGCATTGCTGACAAATGATATCTACAAGGGAAGGTTTCTTCTTATAGTATAGTACAGATGCATCGCGGGTAAGTGAGTGGACTAAAAAGACACCCTCCAGGTAGAGCCTCAGTGAACAGGGCGTTTTGGCTGTGGGTGAGGGGAAAAAGCGAGTAAAGCGCAGATAGGAGGAGGAGAGGAGGAGGAGATGAAAAAGAGGGAGGAATACAGTATGAAGTTTTTTTTTGGGGGGGTCTGGCGTAAAGAGCGGCACTCAAGAGAAAGACCGACGAAAACGACAAGTCTCAAGGATAAATATTTTCGAATTTTGCACTGTTTATTATTTTTTTAGTATATTATTATTCTTTTGTTTTACACCTGCCGTAGCTGGTGGTTCACTGGAGCTGAGTGACAGAGTCTCATTATTATTATTTATTATTATTATTTATTATTATTATTATTATTTAAAACAACTGTGCGGCCACCGTCCCATATCACGCAAACCATCCGTGTAAGCGAACAAGACACGCCGGACACTGCTGGAGAAGCAAAGATGATAGGGAAGGCTGGCGAGATATTGTCATGGATATCCGTGCTGCTGGTGCGAATGATATTATTATTTATCATTATTGTTATTATTAGTATAGTAGTAGTAGTAGTGTAAAAATCAGGTTTAGTAAGAAATCTTTTTACAAATGACTGTCAGATTTTCCCGCCAATTGACACCTACGAGCTGTTCAATTGGCCGGCCATTCTTTTTTTTCTTCCTTCTTTTTTTTTTTTTTTTTGTCAGCTGTCTCCACAACAACTTAGACGTCAATCGTCGGTCAACAGTTCACGCAGAGAAAATGACTTCTCTCGACCGCTTCACCTTCTAAACGGACGTCTCAAGATTTCATCCGTGAATATAGAGCGTATATATTTTAGTTAGAATAGCCATTGATGTAGGGTCAACCGGCGTTTGGTGGCTGTCAGTTTCGCACTAAATACGATCATCGGCCCAAGTGGTCACACTTGGTGGTTATCGCTTTATATACTGTTGTGTGGGACATGATGGAAGGGGATCTAATTTGTGGGGGAATTCGGGAAAATACGTCATAGTTTATACTGAGTGGTTATTTACGTGACTATATTGTATTCATTTTGTGGTGTTAAAAAAATCTTAATCTAATTTAATTTTTCACAGTTTATTAGTTTCTAGTATATTATTATTATTATTATTATTATTATTATTATATTTGTACAGTAGTAGTAAATAATAATATAATAATAATAATATATAAATAATAATATAATAAATATAATATAATGTGAGCATTATTTTCATATGAATAATATAGAACAGACGATTTTTCATATATATTATATTAACAGACAGATGTATATTGAAAAGATGGAGTTATATATATATATAGAGAGAGAGACAGACGACAGACAGAGAGTAGAGAGAGACAGGAGAACAGATATGGACAGAGATGCTTATACGACAGAGAGAAGAGAGAGAGAACGAGAGAGAGAAGAGAGAGGGAGAGAGAGAGAGAGAGAGAGAGATAGAACAGGACTGAGAATGATTATACGGGACTGATATATATATATATGATATATATTATTATATATATATTATATATATGAAACAGACTACCACACGCACCAAAACAAAACGAGAGTAGCGGCAATTAAGAATAAAGGAGGGTCAACTAACAGTGACCGCCCACACCCACCCTACGAGGTCACAACAGATGATGCCTACTAATAGCATACAAACGAGTATATAAAAGACGACAGGACACAAACCAGCCAGTCTAAGATTCTAAAAGAAGAGGCACCAAAGGCCTCGAAAATTTTCTTTATATTTCATACCTAATGCTTCATACTAATTCCCAAACAATATATATTATAAACAGATATATATATTATATATTATATATAATACACATATATCAACTAAGAAGCATACGTGTATCCCCTACAACATTATATAAAATATATTATAGGAGGAGGGGAGAATAAAGATAGATAGATAGATATGACTGACTGAGATGATACACGATGATAGATAGATAGATAGATAGATAGATATGAACAGATAAATGCTTATGCGACGGGGTAGATAGATAGATAGATAGATAGATAGATAATAGATAGATAGATATGAACAGACTTAAGATGCTATATGACTGAAGTAGATAGATCGATAGATAATCGATGGATATGAACAGACTAGATGCTTATATGACTGAAGTAGATAGATCGATAGGTAGATCAGATAGATATGAACAGGACTTAAGATGCTTATACGATTGAGGTAGATAGTAGATATGAAACGACTAAGATTCTTATATCACTAAGTTAGATAGATAGTTAGATAAATAGATAGATAGATATATAGATATGAACAGACTAGATGCTTAGATGACTAAGTAGTAGATAGATAGATAGATAGATGATAGATAGATAGAAAAATACTTAATGGGAACATTGGAAACAAGAAACAAACAAGCAGCAACCTACCTAAAAATATTCTCAAATTTTGTTAGTCAATGATGTACAGGCCTGTGTGCGCATGTCCTGTAATTAAAGCGTAGTAATCGGCTGAACACGACTCCTCTTCAGTCGAATAAAACTGAAAAGTCACCTTTAGATCGTTTTGGTTCTGGCCAGAGTGAAGGACATTTATAATACTGACTCCAAAGAAGACTTGGGAATGATGAGGGTGGAGAGGAGAACGGAGAGCAAGAAGGGGGGAGAATTGGCTAGAGGAAAAGGAAGAAAGAATATAGAGAGAAGGCCAGTGTGGTGGGAAAGTAGTAGTCGCTACCAATGTAAAAGAAGAGAAAAGAAAAAAAAAAATGTGCGACGAAGAGATCCCGCCCTTTTGCCTCTAATGGCGTCTGTTCGTTCGCTCGTAAATTTTATCACGGGCGCGACAGTTAAACTGGCGCGTCAGAGAAACATTTTTTTTCTCTGTTTAACCAGTGGACGTGTACGGCCAGTATCGGGACAATGGCCCCAAAGGGGGTGCGAAATTTCATGCGGCAGCGCCCCCCCCCCTCAAGAATGCAGCTGCGATTTTGCACGTGGAAAGCCATTATATCTATTTGCAATGTACGGAAGTTTTTACTGTTCCGAACATATTTCCAAACTCCCGGTTATTAAACTGGACACTTGTCAAGACTGGCATGAGATATAGGAATTATTTTTGTTTGCTGTTTATATAGGTGTTTATCAGAAATACAAACACAAAGTTGGGAATCTATTTTCTGTGTGCGTTTTACGTTCGTCTGTATGTCGACTCCTGACGACGACTAAAAACTACGGTTAACACCAAAAAGCACCGTTCCTTAGCATCATCCAATTTGAGTATCGATGAGCCTTAATGTATGAAAATTTATATATATATATATATATATATAATATATAATATAATATACCAAACTTGTTGGTAAAATCTCGCGGTTTGAGAAAAAACATCAAATAGTTTGATTTTAAATCATACTACCAAAACATCAACCGGAAGAAAAAAATTTTGAAAAAAGAAAAACCAAGATAATCGTACTAACAAAAATAATCTATTAGTACAATTTTGGCCAAAGAAAAAACAATTTATATTGCATATATATTATATTATAGATATATAATATAATATATATATATATATATGCATATAAATTGTTTTTTCTTTTTATATATATATATAATATATATATAAATATTATATTCATACAAAGCCGCCAGAGACCTAAGCTAATAAGTAAAAAAGAGTTCAATCTTAGCCAGATAAGCAGAAACTTTTAGTAGGTCGTCTGACTCATTAAGATTTATCTTATATATAATATATATATATAATATATATATATGTGTGTGTGTGTGGTGTGTGTGTGTGTGTGTTGTATTTATTACGTACTTTCTATGAGTCTGACGGCTGGTAAAAAAATAATACAATTGCAAATAAAAGAAATATATCACAAAACCTGATATCTGGAGAAAAATTATATAAACCAAATACCAAAACATCACACTGTCTTGAAATAATCAAACCAATACCGCAATGAATGGCAAAAGGAAAAGCAACGAAAGAGTTGCCTCAGTTATATATAATGTGTTCAATACACTAAGTAGGGCAAAATATTAAAAACTTCAAAACGCGCCAGCAACTGAGATGAGTGGAACCCTGGGTAGGTAATTTTTGTCTCTCTTTGGTCTATATATATATATTATATATATAATATATATATAATTATTCAATGAGATTGTGTGTTTTTTCGTCTTTAACCCGAAACTATATTATACTCAAGTCACAATTCCCTTAATTATGTTACGTCAATTCTCCATTGATTTCATTCTTTTAAACCTTCAGTTCATTTAATAAAATGTTTTACTATTATACGTTGTTGACCATATCTTACGTACTATAAACATGCAATTGTACTTTATATATACAACAAAATAAGCGGTTTACAGTTTGAACGAGAAGGCTAATTTGCATATTGAGTATTTAAAAGTTTATTTTAATAAATATGTGCTGGTATTATTGATTTCTAATGGTGTTTGGTTTTATCTTAAGAAATATAAACAAAATCTCGAGGCATAAATCTAAAAGAAATTTATTTACAAGAAGAAATAAACTGTAATATGTATCCTTTACTTCCGTATTTAACTAAATAGTTAAATTAGGAAAATTTACCAATGAAATGAGGGAGTAAGGAAAATGATGGAATGTTAGTTTACAAGTAGTTTCTATTTTTCGATTATACCCCCTCTGTTGCAGATCTTTTATCTGCATTTTATCAGTTTTCATTAGCCTATCTAGTTAATATATATTTTTTATAATCAAAAACTTAAATACTTGACCTGGGGGTGCATATAGTTTGCTAGTTATTATATGGAGATTGTGTTGTGTTTTCCGGTCTGTACCGAAACTATATTACTACTCAAGTCACAAAAATTCCACCTTAATTATTTATATCACTCTCAATGATTTTATTTTATTTAACCTCAATTATTAATAAAATTGTTTTATATTATTAATACTGATAAACCATATTACAAACTTTTTAATAATATGCAATTATATTTATATATACAACAAAATGCGGCTTACAGTGTGAACGGGAAGGCTAATTTGCATATTGATATTTAAAATTGCATTTATAAATATGTGCTTAGTATATTGATTTCTAACTGTTTGGTTTTTTAATGTATATGAGCAAAACATTTCTTCAATGAATCTTAAATGGAAATCCGTTTAACAAGAAAAAATAACTGTCATTTTATTTCTTCACTTCCTCTTTTAACTAATACTTAAATTAGAGAAAAATAACAATGAAACACGAGCGTGATGAAGGTAAGTTTCAGTTGTTCTATTTATCGATTATACCCCCCTCTGTTTCAAATCTTTTTATCTGCATTCTTATTTAGTTTCATTAGTCTTTCTAATTTTATATAATAATATTACATAAAACTTAAATACTTGCACCCGGAGGGTGCATATATTTTGTTAATATAATGATATGAATATGGGATTAACATTAAGACGTTAAAATATAGTAAAGTTAGGACTTATGAGATCTGATCAACAATAGAGGAAGAGAACGGTTGCTGTTGAATTAACATCAGTTGATTTTCATGTCAGGGTTGCTGAAGAATAAAACTATGTTGTACCTTACTTCTAGACACTCTGTGAATAATTAATTTGTCCAAAAAAGAATATTCCTGTTGCCACACACACCATATCTTCCCTAATCCAGTTCTTGTGATTTTCCTTATTCCCAAAATTCTACGCCTAGTTCCGTGGTCTCTGATTGGTAACTGTGAGAACATGCAACAGGTTGTGACCAAGCAAATGAAGGGCAGTGTCAGTTGAAACTTCGAAGTTGTGTTAGCAGTTTAAAAATAGAGGAGAAAATATTTAAAATAGAAATATTATATAAGAGGGTGAGTCAAAAAATTTGCAAATATTTTGGTACGCGCAAATTTACAGTGCGTATATCACGTGACCAAACCAGTTCAAGGCGTGGAGGTACCCGCTGTGGTTGTATCATGGTAGTTGGTCGCTATGCTGTACCGTGTAAAAAAACCTCTCAGAAACAACGCGTTGTTGGCGGGTCTTAGAATAAGCACTGTTGAAAAATTACACGTCCTACGCCAGACTTTATTTCCATGTAATTGCGCTAATAAAAAGAAAACAACTAGTGTAGAACATTGAAAACTAGTAAACATTGAACGTGGTATTTTTAGCAAGCCTCCAACAGATCCAATAGTAGCTGATATTTTGCAACATTGAAAGTTCTGGTTAAATTTGATGAATTTCCTACGTGAAAATCGACTAAAAACACGTCAAAAATGTTTTTGAGTATGTTATAAAATAGTAAAAACAAACTTGCGTAGAAAGTCTTAAAACTAATGAACTAACGTTTCCAAATCTTCTTTCTAGCAAGTCTCTCCGGTCTTTCATGATTCTGATAGTTGGCAATTCGAAACCTTGGGGAAAAAACTTTTAAAAATTCAATAATTTTTATACATTTTTTGTAAGTGCGCTATTTAAAACAAAAGAAAATTGTGTAGCAACATTTAAACTAGTAAAATAACATTGAACTTGTTATTTTTAGCAAGCTTGATAATTAGTATTATATGGACACATAGCCTAGTGGATAAAGGAGTTAGGTTTAAGACAGTCTAATGACAGTTATCTCTAGACTGCAGGTTCAATCCTGGTCAGGGGCAGCAGTAACATAGATAATAATTAACACAAGCTTAACACCTGTACCCCAGCTATGGGGCGGAATGAGAAACAGGATACCCCCGTGGACTGAATAAAGGGTTAGATCCAAAGTTCCGTGATGGCTCCGATTACGACAAGAGGTTCCCAGTCCGAGAAGGTTCCCAGTTCAAAAAGAAATACCTGAAGAAGGCCGGAGGTACATCGGCCGAAACGTTGTACAGATAACAATGAAGACGAGGACAATAGTCCGAATAATACAAATAATATAAGCCACTTATGGGTCCAATAATACCTGATAAGTGGCAAGGAGTTTTCTGGGTATGACACTAAACTGAATCTGAAGGTGAGACTCTGTTCTAAATATCTTATGAGAATAGCCCTTCATTATTCGTATTCGACTGGAATACTTGATCCAATATTATTTAAAATCATTCTTATCTATATATTAATACGCTTGTTCCTAAATTTCCCGACCGTTATGATCTTGCAATACCCTCTGGTTAAAAATAAAACCGTCCAAATCTTCCAAGATGAAAATATAAATCCTGATTATCTGGAGTTGCATAGACGCCGAAATAATGGACCATTCCGTTTTTATTATAAAGAAAAAAGGGGAGAAAAGGACATGCTACACAGAAAAAATATAATAAGAAAGACAGAAAGTGGGGAAATAGAGAGAGAGGGCTCGTGGAAGCTATAATTCCAAATACCCCCTGAAAGCACCGGTTCTCACTAGATCACCGAAGTTAAGCAACGATGAAATATGTTCAATACTAAGATGGGGGACCATCTAAAGAACAGCAGGTACTGTAAACAACATAATGACTTGATTCGGCATTAAATGACTCGAAGAGTATTGATATGCCGTAAAACAAAACAACCTGCCAACCACCCGACAAACCGAGTCCTTTGTTTATCAAAATGACTTGACTCGGCATTAAATAACCCGAAAAGTGTTGATATGCCGTAAAACAAAACAACTGCCAACCAACCAACAACCGATCCTTTGTTTATCAAAATGACTTGATTCGGCATTAAATGACCCGAAAAGGGTTGATATGCTGTAAAACAAAACAACCTGCCAACCACCCAACAAACCGAATCCTTTGTTTATCAAAATGACTTGATTCGGCATTAAATGACCCGAAAAGGGTTGATATGCCGTAAAACAAAACAACCAACCAACCAAAATCAAATACCCCGCCAGCGTATCTCGGGTTTCTATTAAGAATATGGAAATGATTCTTCATTTTTTTGTTTTTTTGTTTTTCATCGTCCATCAATTCAAATCAATTTTCCAGATTTATTCAACTGCGGAACAAACTCATCAATAGTACGCTACATAACTGGCGGCAAGGATTATTTTCTTTGGGTTGTCGGCCTTCCATATTTTATTTATTTATTTATTCATTTTTTTTTTTTTTTTTTTTTTGCGCACGATTTTTTCTTGTCAGTGCCAAGAACATTCAAGCATTCACAAAATTCAAACTTTTAAGCATTTAAGTGCTTCTTCTTCTTTTTCTTCAACAATGGTGTGTTTTGTTTGTTTTTTTCAAGGGCGGCATGCTTTTAAGCCATCGCTATTGAGAAATCGCATAATTGTTGACCGTGAAGAATAGGCTCGTGTCCATGCCAAATTGTCTGCCATTGTTTCGGCATGTTATCTTAGGATGTTTGTTCACGACTCTCAGTGGTGCTCATTCGTCTCGCTGTGAAAAAAGAAAATCAACAGTTTTTCCTTCCGCGTCCGCTCTTTTTCTCCAACGGTCCAGAATCACGAACGATTTAAAATTACGTTCCGAACAACTGATCTCGTGATATCTAAATACTTATGTGTCGTCTTATGTTCATTCCCAACAGCATGTGCATCAATTATCTGCTTCCACATATCAGAAACTGTGTTCCTGTCCTTTAACTAGGTTGCTGCGAATAAAAGAGTTTTCTACCCGGAGACAGTCGGAAGAATCTTGCGAAGTCACATGTGACTAGTCATGTGTTCTATAAGTTTATGTACTCACGGTATTAGTTTGTGTGGTTTGGTTTGGTTTGGTTTGTTTTACGGCATATCAACCTCAGTGGGTCATTTAATGCCGTCAAAGTTTTGAAATAAATTCATTTTTAATGGATACTCAATTTTTTATGAACACATTTTTTTTTAACCCTAAACAGGTACTACTACTCCGTGTCAGAGTGGACCAGGGAGTAATGGCGATAAAGGGGGCTCCACATTTCTCAGAGCTTTAGAACTATAACCTCGCCATCAGTTAGAGTTTAATGCCTTTCCAGGATATGAAGACCCTCAACCACAGCCTTCTAGCACCCATATGATAAAAAGGGTTGGGCTTGCCATGAGGGCAATAGGTCGGGACAATCATATGAGTGCTAAAGCTGACGTGACCAGCCATTGATCGGAGGGGGCCTCTCTGAACACCCGTCTAGCCTAAGTAAGGACCAAAGTGGAGTGTTGAATGTCATAGACTGCCCAGCCACAAGGATTTGGTTTATTTAATGGCACAGCAACCCTGTGGGTTATCTAATGCCAGATTTTTAATATATAATTTGTAAGTGAATAGTTTTGTAAGTAAATATTTTGCTTTTAAACCCATTTTTAGAGTGAGATAAAAGTTGGTTCTCCAGTTCCTTTACAGGTTTATTTTTCTACCTAGTTTTGTGGATGTATTTTATATCTAATTTATATTTTTGCTATATTTTTGTTTCTCTCAAGGAAAAAATGTCCCATGTTAGTATTATAAAGAAAATTTTTATAAGGCGAAACATATTTTTTACAATGTACCTGAAATCCTAGTGAAGTTGCAGTCATCATTGTACTGAGCTCGATCTTACTGTGTACTTCCCACTGGTGTCCGACTAAACTTGATAAAGATTGTGTGGCCTGGTACCAGACTTAATTTGTATGACACTACGGGCTTTTCTGCTTCTAAGTGTGAATAGGAGCAGTGGCATATAGCGTATGTGTGTGGCACGTCAATGTTTTATGTGCATATATGTGGACGTGAGAGTATCTGAGTGGGTATTTGTGCACAGAGGCTAGCATATATATATATATATATATATATATATATATATATATATATATATATATATATGGAGAGGTATAGATAGATAACCTATTTAAGTTTCACCAAAGACTATCTAGCGTTCATCTTCACTGCAAAACCTTTTAACGGCTATAATTGTATTATTCATTCAATTGTATTTAATTAATCAATTTCTTGATAAATTCATCACAATTATCCCCGATGATTCTTTTCGGTGAAACTTAAGTAGGTTATCTATCTATATCTTTTTACTAAATCCGCTCTACTAACGTATTGAGCATTTCATATTCTTTATAACCCTGACTTATTCAGTTAATATTTGTATCGACCGTCGATGTTGCGATTAACTCGATATTCTATTCCCCGGTGAATCATCTTTTTCATATATATATATATATATATATATCATAGAAAGGAAGGAAGAACTCAACACCGAATTCCATAATAAATTATTTCGACCAAAAAGGAAAAGTAAATTGATACCCATCTGATGAGACTGAATTTTGGGGAGCTATATTAAATCAACTTAGATTTATATAGGCCCCAATTTTGGTCAAAATAAATTTATTATGGAATTACGGTGTTGAGTTCTCCTTCTTTCTATGATAAATATTGCTCTGTATATAATCTAAAAAGTTTATTATACATTGAGCTCTCTGATTTAAAGAATACTCATCACATATATCAATACAACTAACTAGCATATAGTCCCTCCCCAAGTGGTTTCTGATTAAATATATATATTGTATGTATATATATATATATATATATATATAATATATATATTGTGTGTGTGGGGGGAAATAGTTGCCGTATATGTATTTATGTACATGGATGTGTGTGTGTGTGTGTGTGTGGTGTGTGTGTGTGTGTGTGTGTGTGTGTGTGTGTTGAGATCAAAAGCTAGGTTGAAAGTCCAGGCAAATTTTGTTGGGTGATAAAATTAGTAAGAAAAGGAACTTTTGGTGAAAATTGATTTCTGGATGAGAAATAGCTAGTTTTAATGTCCGTCATAAACAGAGGTCTTTGGCGCAAGATAAGAGAAGTTTATTGTTTTAAGTACTTTAAACTTGGATGGACTGGGAGAGGAAATCACTTTCCTTCGCCAGAAACAAGGTTCGATATATTCATGAGGGAAATCAGGAGATAGCCAGTTTGCAGTTGCAGTTAGATTGTTGGAGGCGTGTGGTGTAATGGTTACGGTTGTAGAAAAAAGACACGGCGATATGAGTTCAAATCCTGGGCGCGGTTGCTTGCATTTGACATAGCTCTACTACCCTTGGGAAAGACACAAATCCAACTATTCTCCCTCCAGCTATTGGTAAATAGTATGGCAGACTGGAATCTTTAACCTTCATAATGCAACCGCTCTAGGAGAAGGAAAACTATGAATTCAAACAAAAGTGACTCTCTTCTCGTTAGTCAAAACTACTTTGATTGCTCCTTGAGTACGAAGTGAAACGCAAACAGCTTCGTCCAGGGTTCGATCATAGGTCGCCGAGTCCATGTCCTACGAAGTTACGTCACGCGGACTTCCTTGTGCTCTCTGTAGTTGTTGTGATTTCTGTGAGGCATTACTTTCAAAGCATCCCTCGTAAAGTAAGTAAAGTCAGCGGAGCGGCTTAATGTCGGTATCAGCCAAACAGCGAGGGAGTATATCCCCTTTTCACTAGCGCTAGACCACCGAGTTTGTTTTTTGGAGTCTGAGGTGGAGCGCTACACCTACCATCAGCTCCTCACTTTACAATACAGATTACTGTGCTACTCATGCGCTGGGAGTCGAACCCGGAACCTTGTGGTTCCTAGGCGGACGCTCTACTGACTGAACTAAGCCGGCCCTATTAATACCCGTAAAAAAGTAAAGTCGTCGGGGTGGCCTAAAGTCGGTATCAGTCAATCAGCAAGAGAGTCTATCCCCTTTTCACTAGCGCTAGACCAAGGAGAGTGTTTTTTTTTATGTCTGAGGTGGAGCGCCACACCTACCTTCAGCTCCTTACTTTACCGCACAGATCCCTGTGCTACTCATATGCTGAGTTGGCGAGGGTCGGTATCGAATCCGGAACCTCGATGTTCCAAGTCCGAGGCTCTACCGACTGAGCTAAATCGGCCCTTTCATTTAAAAAATCAGAATTATACAAATTTGAAAATAATTCATCAAATTCAAAGTCAAATTAGTTGGCGAGGGCCGGTATCGAACTAGGAACCTTGTGGTTGCGGCAAAAGTTGTGGTGATTGATTTAAAGCGTCATCTCGGAGATGTGATGCTTTCAAACTTGACTTCTATTGACATATCTTACGCAATGAAATATTGTTGTATTGGCACGGAAAGCCGTGATTAAAATCGAGACCTTTAATCTTACGCATTTCCAATTGTGCTTATTCTACCGGTGACAACAAATGCGTAATTCGGTTTTATTTATTCAGACATTCCCCAATCAGAGAAATAATCAACAGACGAAATTACTAAAATCTCATTTATACGAGATAAGAGACAAATACGAGCACGAAAACGCGAGACCTTCAGACCCTTGTTCTAAATCTAACCTGGGCAATTTCAACTTATGAACTGTTGTCTGATTATTAAACTTTTAACTATCGATCCCGAGTATGGGAAATATGACTGCAGTGTTTATCTTCAAGTAAATCTCCGCCCTGTCGGCTGGGGCGTTAGAATGCACCGACTGCACCTCTGCAGAGGGGTAAGACTCCACCAATGGGGCCACCTGTTGGCCGTGGGTGGCGACCCGTGATGCTTAAGGATAGAGCCCAGGTGGATGAGCAGTTCATGACTTGCAATACTCCATTTTGGCCCTATCTTGGGCTAGACGGGCGGTCGGAGAGGCCCCCTCCGATCAATCGGCTGGTCACGTCAACCCTAGCACCTATATGATTGCCCCAACCCTATTGCCCTTATGGCAAGCCCTAACCCTTTTTATCATATGGGTGCTAGAAGGTGGTGTCTGAGGGTCTACATGTCCTGGGAATAACGTTAAACTTTATCTGATGGTGAGGTTCCAGTTTTGGAGGTTTGGGGAATGTGGAGCACCCCTTCATCACCATTGCTCCCTGGTCCACTCTGACCCGGAGTGGTAGTACCTGTTAGGGTCCCATCTATGGGTTAAATAGAAAAATGTATTTATAAAAAAATTGTATTATCCATTAAGAATTGATTTATTTCAAAACTTTATCGGCATTAAATGACCCACTGAGGTTGATATGCCTTAAAACAAAACAAACCAAACCAAACCAAATCAAGTAAATCTATCATTATATTATTCATTAATTTGTAGAATCATTTTGCTTCAAATGTTATGTCATCTATCTATACATCTATAAAGGGCAGTTGTGTGAATCTGTATGTCCAGAGGAAACTTCAAAAAAAAACAATTAATGACAAAGTAAATATATGTACACATTAAATATCACCGGTTCTTGCTTTTTGAGCAAAAATTAAGATATATAAAAATTAAAATATGCATAGAAATAGCATTGAAATTCTACTTAAAAATGTCCAGCATTTGTAAATCTCAAAAGTAAACAAATCAATACACCAGGGTTTCCCCTCTACCCAGACGACATTAGATAGCCGCTTCTAGTCTTATCATAATGGAGATTATGTGTATGTCTGTCTGTATCCTAAACTGCGCCCGGTTCTTGCTTTTGAGCAAAAATTTGAAGATATATAAAATTAAAATATACATAGAAATAGCATTGAAATTCTACTTAAAAATGTCCAGCATTTGTAAATCTCAAAAGTAAACAAATCAATACACCACGGCTCCCCCTTCTACCATGACGACATTAGATAGCCGCTTCTAGTCTTATTATAATGGAGATTATGTGTATGTCTGTCTGTAACCTAAACTACGTTACAATTTCATTAGTTATTTACGCCACATTGTCCATTAATATATTTGGCGGACCTGAACTTCAGAACCCCGTATGTAAAATTTTCGTTTTTAACTTTTTTTTTCAACGGATTATTATCGATTACACACCAATCTATACGATTGGAGAAAAAAAAATTTCAAAAGTTATTTATATATAACTTTTTAGAATTTTTTTTTTAAAATCTGATACATTGGTGTGTAATCGTAAATAATCCATTGAAGAAGAAAAAAAAAATTTTTCAGCGGTTCCGATATGGGGGATCGGTTTACGATAAACTTATACATGGAACTGAGCACCCCTGAAAACTCGAAAAATAAATAACTTTTGAAATTTTTTTTTCAATCGTATAGATTGGTGTGCAATCGATAATAATCCGTTGATAAAAAAAAAGTTAACGAAAATTTTACATACGGGGTTCTGAAAGTTCAGATCCGCCATATATTTCTATTAAAGAGTTGACATGCCGTAAAACCCAATCAATCAACCAACTACATCTTACCAACTACCCGTTCAATATTTCTCAGTTTTTCTCTCTTTCGCTTCTCCTCACCTTGATTTTTTTGTGGGGGTCTTTCTTTCTTTTCTTTTCATCTATCAACCAACACTCAGAAGGTAAAGGCTGAAAAGTTAAACAGAAGGCCATGTTCCTGTACGTTGTAAATAACCATAAGTTCCTTCCTTCGCTTTCTCATTGACTTATTTGGTCATAACCTAACGACCAGAAATAACTTTTTACCGAGTACTTATTTACCATATAAAAAGAGTAATAAATATATTACAAACAGTCGAGATAATTATTCAGTTTTAGGGACATTCACCGAATAAATTTAAATAAAGGTTTACTTTATGATATATACATATAGATATACTTATTTGTATATGTAAATGTATATACACATAGGTTCATTCTCATTATCATTTTGTGTTTTATTTTTCTTGCCAATAAGAAATTGGTTTGTGGTAACTTTTTTCTTTCTTTCTTTTTTCCATAAATATATTTAAATATATGTTTTTATAATTTATACATATGCAAATAATTTTCGGACTGTTTTGTGAGTCCCATTAACCTCTTACCTACTGATTGTGAATATCGTTTTCACACATTATTGAAAAATCTGTGGTAGAGAGGTCGGGGGAGGGGAGGGGACTCGTGGCGGAGTAGTTAACGTGCTGGACTGCGACATTTGTAGTAAGTGAGTTCGAACTCTTGTCGTGCTATTAGGTTACTTTTCTGACAAATACTCTAGGGAAATGTATGAACCCCCGCATTACCCCAGCTATTGGTTAAATAGTTCTGCTACAAAGTTGGTTTTGACATTAAATAAGCCACGAAGGTTGATATGCCATTAAACGAAGAAACAAAAACAAACAGATTTAGAGCTTTTAATCGTATGTGAAATAATTTTGTTTCATAATTGTTTTATGAAAAATATAGGTTATCGCCAGTAACATTATGGACAATTCCATCTTACACGAAGATGGATATGGCCCAAGTTAGGCAGTAGTTTCAAAGGGGGGGATAAAAACCCAATAATCCCAAGAGACAGGATGACCCCAAGAGAAATAAGCAGGAGCAGCCGAGATACAACAGTAGCAGCCAAGATACAACAGTAGCAGGAAGTAGCAACATTGAGCTTCTCTGGAGACACAAACCAAGCCAACAGAGGCAGGCAGACAGACATTTGGACCTCACCATGTTGTCAGGAGAGAGAAGAAAGCCGCTAAGAAAGTGAAATACCCTAAAACATTGTGTTGAGGAGAAACATTGATGTTCTTATTGTGAAAATTACTACGGAAAATGTGTGCGTGTCAACCCCTATTTACCAATAACACAATCGTAACACTTTTTGAAAGGGAGTGAGAATTCTTTATTTGAAAATTCATTAAATTTGCGGGAGGCAGTCCACGTGACGTAATGGTTAACGCGCTGGGCTGCGAAGAGTTCGAGCTTCAGTCGCGTTATTATTTTCACTTTTGTACTTTGCCTTATCATCCTGTCTCTTGGGATAAATAGTAGGGCAGACTGAGTTCTTTACCAGTCTAGGAGAAGGAAAACTTTGAATCCAAACCAGCACTACCCCGCTTAAAAGTCAACTGGATAGTTTTAAAACTGTAAAAATGTTTAAGAATTATTCGTATTCGAAACGACTGCGTTAAAAAACATCTTACGAAACAACTGCACAAAAAAAAAATAAACATATAATGAAATTCCCTAACTTGTAGGCATAGAATAACCCAAGACGTGTTGAAATGTCGTTAAAATCAATCAATTAATCAACTATAAGGAAAAATCGCTGCTTTTCTACTCAGAAAATTTGTTTTAGGTGAGAGAAGCGGTGGTTTTAGCGATACAATTTTATGTAGAATCCGGGCCCAGACAGATAGACAAACACAGCATCTTTATAGATAGACTAGCAGTGCTACCCGGCGTTGCCCAGGATATAAAATATTAAGAATAAATCTCTTATCTATATCTAATTTAGATTGATAAAAATTAGTTTTCTATGTATTTGTTTTATCTTTTATTCTTTATATATTCTTGTTTATTTTTTTGTTATTCTTGTTTGTATTTTTCTTTTATTTCTATTGTATTTGGTTTTTATTATGTTTTATCCTTTATTCTTTTGTTCTACTTATAATCATTTTTTATATCAACTTTTTAATATATCATTGATTTATAGCATTATTATGTTTTTATCTAGCTTTTCTTATGGAAAATGTAGGGTAACAATTTTAACCCCCCTCGGCCAAAAATAGGATGTGAATTTTATTGAAGTTTGGTCTTTGCTGGTCTCCAGCAATTTTCCTTAAAGGGCTTGCGCTCTATCTTTGTACAAACAAATATACAGACATACACTTTCTTTTATATATATATATATATATATATATATATATATATATATATATATATATATATAAGTCATTCACAGACAGCATGTTTCGACGTTTCACGTCTCTTCAGAGTGGCTAGACACAACAACTACCTCTGACCGGGAGCGAAATCCGACTGATTTATCTTCAGCCCGATTCGTAAACCTCTCAGCCATTTGACAGCTGCCGTAAAGAGGTGTTGCTTAAACTATTAAATACATACATTTGTTTATATATTTTACGATCACCAGAGAGATCCAGTCTGTAAACAGACGATCATTGCTTTATGCTGGCAGTATATATATATATATATATATATATATATATATATATATATATATATATATATATATTTGTTTTGGGATGAAACAAAGAAATCACAGTGCTCAACCACAAATTTGTAGGAGCTTTTTATTTGTTGAATTTTTTAAATATAAAAGTTTTTCATAAGCAACTACCCAGGTTTCAGGTTATTTCACCATCGTCAGGTTGCTCAATCTCCTGGTGTTTATTTGAAGAGATTTTATATATATATATGAAGTAAATTTCCTGAAAGAATATTTTACTCTTTTAAAACTTCATGATAATATTTCTCGCGCTGACTTTCTTTAATTTTGTGAAGCTCGTGAATGACTTGGCAAATTTGAGGATGTCAAAATTTTTTTTTTTTTTTAAACAAAACAAACAAGAACTTGAAACCTGAATACAAATATTTAGAACTTCAGCCAAGACATAGAAATGGAATTCGGTACTGAAAAAAAAAAAGGAATGTTCTTAATGACTGAAGGTAAAAGAGAAACAACGGAAGGAATACAGCCATACAATCAGAAAAGAATCAGAAATCTTCGAGAAAAAAGAAAGTTACTGTTGTGGGGTTTTAAGGGGTCAAATAAGAACAAAACGACGGGTAACAAATGTAGGAAAATGTATTAACAAAAGAGTAGACAATTACAGTACAGAGAAGTGGGAAATACGTCCGACAATAGAGTTATGAGCTGACTCGCATTGGCTTACTCTCAAGCCATAATTGTCCCTGTTACTTATAGTAACCGTCGGCGCATTCCATTAGTATATAGGGTATATCACCTATAACAGTTACAAATACCTGTGAATATTAAAAGATGCTATAAGAATTACGGGGTGGGGGTAGGTAACTTCCGTTCTCATAATGCAGGGATCACCTAACTTTTTTCACGGTGGGTCGGATAATTGAAAAAATAATGAGCGCGAGCCACATCGCTCCAAATTAAACATTCTGATCAATTGTAATTTTATTAAAATCTTATATATATTGAAAATGTACGGTTTTTCTTTTCCAAAAATGTTTGTCTCATAACTTTTGATCAATTCGTTACTTCACAGTAACTCTTTGAAAATTGCCTGTGTTTTTCAAGGAGTCGTAAAAAGTGAAAATTCGGAATCGCGTAAGTAACAAGTGAAATGCTTACACACACGGAATTTTGTAACCTACCTACAATAGAAGATTTAGTAAGCTTAACATGATATTTAAATTTAAATGGTATCAGAATGTCTCACGTTCCGTACGTTTTAACAAACACATTCAAGTACTATCGGCGGTCCTGATAAAATGCCTTCGCGGACCGGATCCTATCATAATGCATTGGGTTATCTAAAAGTGAGTAACCCAACACAAAATATTCGGTAGGAAAATAAAGACAAGTCAATCAATACTTTATAATATTTAATTCAACAAAACTTGAAGAAATAACAAGTTCCTATCCCAAACATATAAACGAATCCCTACGTGTTCGAGGAACATGTCTAAATACAAAGAGTCCTTGATTATAGTTGAGACATATGAGGAAAAAATTGTCACTGTTCATAGCTAGGGCTACGTGCGTGGCTAATCTCTATGACGACATAAGGTGTCAAAAGGCATGTGTACTTACGCGAGTATGAGGAGCTGGTGAGCTAAACTTCTATGAAGATAGCGCATAAAGGGGAGCGTGTAGGGAGCTGGGAAATAGAGCAAAAACCGATAATATGCAATGAAATAGCAAGTGTAGGTTATTTAGTGACAGAAATGAAAAGTTTAACCACATGGGTAACGAATAGAGTAGACTCGCAGAAAATAAATACAAGACTAAACATGACTGAGTGGGAAAGATGTTCCATTGCGAACTGTGCAAGAGATTAATAGTTGACCATGTTAATAAATGGTGATATACAAACAGCTAGAATATTTTGAAGAATTCTGTAGACCTGAGGGGATTTGCTGTCACTCAGACTTCAGTGAAAAATCAAGTGTTAAAACTAATGTAAAAAAACACTTGATGCTCTAACAATATATATATATATATATATATATATATATATATATATATATATTATATATATGTGTGTGTGTGTGTGTGTGTGTGTGTGTGTGTGTGTGTAAGGTAATCCAAATGACTGGTAAGTAAGGGATGATTCTATTTGGGATCATGTCACTGAACAACCATACTTGTGGGTGCAAACATATATACTCATACGAGGATTATTATAAATCCTTACAAAGAGCTCAATGTATAATAATCAAAAAATAAAATTATATACAGATCAATATTTAACTTTCAAAGAAAGAAAGACTTAACGAACCGTCATCCCGTTATATTTTATTTCAAACAGAAACTCAAAAATTTGAGTTCTAGCCTCATCAGACGGGTTTTACAAAAAAAAACCGTCTGATGTAAAACTCGTTTGATGAGGCTAGAATTCAAATTTTTGGGTTTCTGTTTGAAATAAAATATTACGGGATGACGGTTCGTTAAGTCTTTCTTTCTTTGAAAGATTATATATATATATATATATATATATATATATATATATATATATATATCAATACTTTTAAATATTCAAGGCCAATGTTTATCCCTCAACAAATTTACAGTAGAATGACATCGAAAGGCACTAAAAGAATATTGGGTCGTTAAATCATGTGCTTGATGTTAATAAATGGTATATGTACAAACCAGAATCAGCTAGAATATTTTGAAGAATCAATGAGACCTGGGAGCAAGTGTAGGTTATGTGCCGATAGACATCAGACGTTTAATTACATAATAAGCGAATGCAGAAAACCGGTACAAAATGAGTACAGAACTAGGTACGACTGGGTGCGAAAGGCGATCCACTGGGAATTGCACAAAAGATCAAAATTTGACCATGCTGATATATGGTATATGCACAAACCAGAATCTGTTATACAAAATGAGATGCATAAAATCTGGGGCTGAGATTCAAACGGATCACCTAATCCCGATCAGAAGACCATACCTAGAATCAAATAACAAAAATAAATTAATTTACCATCTAGTTGTACGGAATGAAAATAAAAGAAAGCGAAAAGATTGACAAATACTTGCCAGAGAGCGAAAAAAATGTGGAACAAGAAGATGAAGGTGATACCAGTTTTAGTTGGTACCCTGGGAACGGTCCCAATGGCATGGAAAAAAGACTGGAGAAATTGAAGATCACCCAGGCCACAAAATTGTTGAGATCAACTTGAAGATTAGTCCTGGAAACCTGTGGAGACTTGCTGTTACTCAGACGTCAGTGAAAAACCACGAGTTAAAACTGACGTAAAAAAAAGTTAAACTTGCAAATCGGCCTCAAAATTAAAATGGAAACTTATTTGGTAATCCATGAAAGTTTAACTACATTGTATGAATGAACTTTTTGCGAATTGGGTTTAGGGTTTGGGGATTAAGGTTGTTTTTAATTACGTATTGCTTAAAAAACAATAACAAAACCCCCAAATTACTATACATTTAATTAACCATTGAAATTAATTATTGAATCCAACGGAAGACACATTAGTCTCAGTTGTTTGTGTTAGTATTGCAATTATAATTTCAATTAAACTTGGTTTAAAAAAAATATTTTTCAACATTAAATATATAGTAATTTGGGGGCCTTGTTGGTTTTTTTTAGCAATACATAATTAAAACCAACTTAATCCCCAAACCCTAAATTCGCAAAAATGTTCATTTATACACTGTAGTTAAACTGTCATGGAACACCAAATAAGTTTCCGTTTTAATTTTGAGGCGATTTGCAAGTTAAACTTTTTACCTCAGTTTTAACTCGTGGTTTTTCACTGAACCTGAGTAACAGCAAGTCTCCACAGGTCTCCAGGACCCATCTTCAAGCTGATTAACAATTTTGTGGCCTGGATGATCTTCAATTTCTCCAGTCTTTTTTCAAGTTAAACCAAAAGACAAACACTTGCAGGGGGTAAAGCAATAATAACAACTCAGTACTGAAAATGTCAAAAAGAACGTTTTTTGTTTAACCAGTTCAATAGAAGTTTAACGTTGAGAATGTAAAGAAATATACGAAAAAAAGTCAGAAATCGGAATCAAATTACCATCTTTTAAATAACAACCCGATGCAATGTTTATAATGCTTGACTTAATGCCAGTGATAATCTGCCAACGAGGAAATGTTCTTGATACCGTCTACCACTGAATTGAGCCTGTCGGCAGATACTTACTTCTATACACGCTGCGATCAATTGTTTATATATATATATATATATATATATATATATATATATATATATAGTGTTTATTTTTAGTGTACAGAATCAAAAACAGTATAGATATCAAAGACTGATCGTTAATATTCAAATTCTCGATTTGTGTGCATGTTCCATCCGTTCTCTTATAAATAAATGAAAAAAAGCCGTTGGTGATAAAGCAAGATCCTACATAAACCTTGAGCGCTGATTGCATGTTGAAAGTTTATTTACAAATGGCGCCGTTTTAGACGTTTTATCTGGCGGCTTCACAGAGTTTTTGTTAATGATTCTCTGTAAGAGCTTTATAAAAACAATTTGATTGGGCACTGATTTTGCCAAGAAAACTATATATATATATATAGAGACAGACAGACAGACAGACAGAGACAGATAGAGAGATAGATAGATAGATAGATTGATTGGAATCTGTCCTATACACATACATTTTATATCATACACTATTTTTAATTGTTTAAAAAGTTCACGGTGAACACAATTAAAATAAGATAATGACCCCGTTACCTGTGTCCTCCGAAAATCCAAATTACAGACAAAACCACTCAAGTAACATTATACCTAACCCCCCTCCCTCAATACTCAACATACAAAAAATACAAAAACTCAATTTACCTACGACTCGACACAATTTAAGAATTATCCAATTTATTTTTAGTTAAAATATTACGAAACCACTTAATAATTTTCTAAATATTTTTCAATATACAAACCAATAAAAATCCCTTGACTTCAAAAAAATTACATCAGGTGACTTCACTGCCCTAACCGTCAAACTACAATAGTCAAATATCTCCAGTATCATTTACAATATTAATTCTAACACAACGAGTAAGTCATCTTAAATATTAGTCTATTTAAACATTCATATTTATCATTCATGCTTATAAAAACAGTATATATATATATATATATATATATATATATATATATATATATATATATATATATATATATATACGCCAATAAGACGATTTGAGAGACAAACATTCTTCCAGTGACGACGAGAAGTTTGTAGTGAAGAAGTGGCTCAAAGAACAGTCAACAGAATTTTACGGGACAGGGATACATGCTCTCGTTTGCTACTACGGTGTGGAAAAGTAAGGATGTGATCTACAGAGACCAGTTTCATTTTGATGTATGATACATGATCCTGTGTTGGTAATTATACCTGACCTAAACAAAATGACATTACTTTTTGACTCACCCGTGTGATCAGTACTGTTAAATATTCAACAAATTTACAGTAGAGGGACATCGAAAGGAACTAATTGAGAATATTGAGTCGTTATATCAGGTGTTTAGTGTTACCAGATAACTTCAGAGAAATGATAGGCAGGATCACTTTCCGGAATAATAAAGTATTCCATAAGAAACCCACACCAAAACCCACAATAATTTTTTAAAACTTAAAATAGATCATTAAGTAGGCCTGAGCCTATTCTAGTAGTAACCAGGTTTGAATTCAGAGTTTTTCTTTTAAACTGGTTGCCTAACCAAGGTTAAAGAGCCTAATCTGCCCTACTATTTACCCATAGCTGGAGGGAGGATAGTTGGATTCCTACATTTCCCAAGGGTATGTGAACTGTGGCTTCGTCAGGGAATTAAACTCTGGTCGACGAGTCCATTTCCCACTACTTTAACCAGTACACAACCGCTCTTCCCTTACTAACTTTTGCCAACCACTTAATTCTAAGAACAACCTGCAAACACTTCGAGTCATTAACTCATTTGGCAGCTTCATAACTAAGAAACTTCGTTTTTTTTAATTAACTTAACACAATTAACATAAAATAAGAAATCCATACCAAAATCCATATATATGGACCTGGGAGCAATGACAACGAAGGGGTACTCCACACATAATGGGAAGGGCTAGAAAATACCGATTTTAAAATTAAAATTAAAATTTCGATTTCATTAACTAAAAATCAAGAGCGAAATTCAGTATTATTGATTTTCGGGATTAATCGGACAATCAAAATCATTTTGTTTTTGGGGGTTTTTTTCTTTGGTTCTTAGATTGCCAACATTTCAAGATTGACATCCATGAATAGAAATTTAACAAGAATATTTTCTTTCTTATAATTTTATTAACTTTCAAAGTAAATTTTAATTTATGATTTTTTATCATGGTATATCATTCAAATCTTATTATAATAGAGATTGTGTTTTTGTCTGTCTGTAACCGAAACTATATCACTACCAACCACTGAATTCTAAGAACAATCTATGCTACAAACACCTTGAGTCAACCAACTCATTCAACAGCTTCATAACTAAGAAAACTTCCTTTTTTTAAAATTCAACGCAATTCAGAAGCAAAAATGTTATTTACTTACGAGATTGCTCACGTTGCCAAATTAAAACATTGAAAAGTCAGGATAATCTTTTCATTTTAGACTAAACAACTACAGCCATAGGAATCCCTGCGGTGTAGTGGCTAATGTGCTGGACTGCGACACCATGATAAGAGTGTTCGAACTCCAGTCATGCTATTACGTTCACTTTCGGACTAATACCCTTTGGAAATGTATGAATCCCCTCATCTCTCATCTATATGTTAAATAGTACCACTACTGTTCTCCTATAAAGATAGCCTTGGCATTAATAACCCACGAAAGTTGATATGTCATTAAACGAAGAAACAAAACAAAACAAAGCTAAACAGACACAGGATCAAATCTATAAATTATAATAAACTGCTTCCTATAGAACAACATTTGCACTCAAGCAACAAGACTTTAACAGAAATGCAAAATTTACCATCATAGAAAGGATTGAAAAATATTGTTTGGTTTCTTTGTTTAACGGCATATCAAACTTCGTGGGTTATTCGATACCAAATTAATCCTTGTAGAAGAACAGTAGACCGAAAGTGAAAGTAATCGCGCGACTGAAGTTCGAACTCGTAAACTACGATGACGCAGTTCATCACATTAGCCACTACGCCATGGACACCCCCACCCCCCACCCAATTGGTAAATAAACTCATTGAGAAATACCCCCGCAATAATAGAAACAAACGAAAATAAATGACTAAAAGTTTTCCAAACACTGACGCCAAATGACTTTAACATCAAACTAAACCACCTTCAAAAGACCACTTTGAAATAGAATGGACAGATAGGTTGCCACATAAACATCTAAATAAACACATGTCTCAGTGAAATATTTAATTTAAATAAGTTGCGGCTGATTTGTGACATTCTCCACCGCAGGCCTCAAAAAACGCCTCCTACGTGTCAGTTGGTCACGATACACAGAGATCGTAAAACAATCAGTTAAAAACACTTGGATACCAAAAAATAATTCCCATTTAACAAATGGATATGCTACGTTACTGACTCACTTTTGTCGTTTCTATTGTGGCATATCAACTCTTTTGAAAACTATTTCTAAAATAATTATAAATCATACAATATAAGGATAATTATAAATTAAAAAGTAACTGCAAATGAATATTCCTGTTTGTCTTATCCCTTTTGTTATATATATATATATATATATATATATATATATATATATATATATATATATATATATACGTTTAAAAACAAATGGCTTAAAATATTTTAAGTCAGTCGTGTGTAAAGCGTACATTTAGCTCTTTTTATTGAACACTCTTAAATCGGTTTTAATAAAATCCAGAAATAAATATATTTGTTTGCTTGGATTTACAAGTAACTATGATATATATATATATATATATATATATATATATATATATGTGTGTGTGTGTGTGTGTGTGTGTATGTGTGTGTGTGTGTGTGTGTGTGTGGTGAAGAACAATGCTTAAAAATAGGTAGTTTTAGCGGTAATAGATCTATTTCCACCCATACGTATCTGTATATATCTATGAGTTTCGTCAGACCGCCAACTTTGAATTGAAGATTTGAATAAAGTTGGCGGTCTGAGGAAACTTATAGATATATACACATAGTTATGAATAGAAATTTATATATATCCACAAAACTTACCGATTTTTAACCCTTTTCTTTACCAAATATATTGCTTTGTTCAAAAATATTGAACATTGAGCTCTCAACTTTGACCAGAACAATTTTAACATACCGTGTTTAAAAAAGGCCAACCTTAGATTTATATCAACATCAAATAACCTGGTGATTTACACACACACACACACACACACACACACATATACATATATATATATATATATATATATATATATATATATTCTACACTAATTCAGTGCAGTGAATATTAAGATTTTGTTGATAACTTTCGTATTTCTTTTTCGAATTTGCTTTAATTTTTCTAGTCTACTCTTAATAGTATATGAATTCGTTATACGAAAAATAATCTGATAGTGTTTCACAGACAAACCACGTTCTCTTTGAAATGCGATTTTTTTCAGTTTGAAAATTTGTAAATAACTGTATTATTACACTTAATCTTTTTTTTCATTTACAATTTCTTTTATTCCTTCTGGTAACGAACCGATTAAATCACGACAAGTCTACGGTGACACCGATTCCCACATCTATTAATAATAGAGATTCGCTTCCGGTTTTTGTCTGTAACAAAAGTTACGCCACTGCCTACGTCACATTACCCAAAATCGTCATCACATAGAATAAATACACTCAAAATTTGAACATGCAACATTAGACAGTCCTCATTGTTTTTTTAAAACAAGTTTTAATAAATACATGACTGGTATTATATATCTATATATAGTTTGTTTTATTTTAATACATATTTAAAGTTTACATTTCAAATTGTTTTATTTTTTAATCGTTTAATGAATTTGATGATTTTACTTATTAAGGGTACAAACTCGCTGACATTGAATTTTTTACTCCCACCCCGCAGGCAATATGTTTCAAAAATCCATTTTTACATCGTCCGGGGGGTTTTTTATTTTGTACTAGTTCCAATTATGACTCACTTCAATTCTTCAAGATTTCTTAATCTCCTCCTGAGGATTCCGGATAAATTTTCTATTGAGTTTTCATCCGGGCTATTTGCAGGCCAAACAAGAACAGGTATCCTCTTCTCCCTGGACCATTCTTTTGTAGAGATCTCTGTGTAGAGTGAAGCAAGGCCATGCTAGAAGATGAATTCATTGACCCCAAACTTCTCCACGGTATATGAAATAAACAAACGATCTAAGACCTCTTGATAGACAGCAGCATTAATCGATCTTTTTAAGAAGATCTTTGTGATACAAGTGGCAGACACACAATCCCCAAAACTGAGTGAATTTTACGCTTTTTTTTACATTTGGAATCAGATCTTTGGTATGACTTTCTCCAAACGTGGAGACCACGATCACCAAAGGAAATACAGGATTTTAAATCCTCACTGAAGATGACCTGATTCCAATGATCAACAGACCATTTTGATGATCCCTAGCTCATATTGAATGCTTTCATTTCTGTTTAAATGTTAGTAGTGTTACGATTCGAGTCGCCATTTTAGGCATTTAGTTCCGCCGTAGTATTGTTGCAGTTACACAGTGGATATTACTTGTGACATAAAGTTTGTTGCTCCTTCCTTGAACTGAAAGATTTAGTATCAGTTTTAATCCTTGTCTGTTACTCCTTCCTTAAAGTAGAAACAGTATCAGTTTTAATCCTTGTCTGTTGAACCTTCCTTGAAGTAAAATATGTAGTATCAGTTTTAATCCTTGTCTGTTGATCCTTCCCTAAGTAGAAATATGTAGTATCAGTTTTAATCCTTGTTGATCCTTCCTTGAAGTAGAAATATGTAGTATCAGTTTTAAATCCTTCCTTGAAGTAGAAATATGTAGTATCAGTTTTAATCCTTGTTTGTTGATCCTTCCTTGAAGTAGAAATATGTAGTATCAGTTTAATCCTTGTTTGTTGATCCTTCCTTGAAGTAGAATATGTATATCAGTTAATCCTTGTTTTGTCCTTGAAGTAGTAGTATCAGTTTTAATCCTTGTGTTGTTGATCCTTCCTTGAAGTAGAAATATGTAGTATCAGTTTTAATCCTTGTTTGTTGATCCTTCCTTGAAGTAGAAATATGTAGTATCAGTTTTAATCCTTGTCTGTTGATTCTTCCTTGAAGTAAAAAATGTAGTATCGGTTTTAATCCTTGTCTGTTGATCCTTCCCTGAAGTAGAAAAATGTAGTATCAGTTTTAATCCTTGTCTGTTGATTCTTCCTTGAAGTAAAAAGATGTAGTATCAGTTTTAATCCTTGTCTGTTGATCCTTCCCTGAAGTAGAAAAATGTAGTATCAGTTTTAATCCTTGTCTGTTGATCCTTCCTTGAAGCAAAAAGATGTAGTATCAGTTTTAATCCTGTTGGTCCTTCCTTGAAGTATTCCATTAAGCAAGTAATTTTATC
>CM042152.1:66910849-66960849 GCA_023376005.1 Doryteuthis pealeii | reverse complement strand
TATATATATATATATATATATATATATATATATATATATATAAAAGCAATTGGTAATTTGCTTGAAGCATTGTTAAGTATGTTATAATATATTAATGTTCCAAGTGTGTTGACATGGCAACACACTTGGAACATTTGACCGGATGACAGACGATATTAGGAACATTTGTTCTCCACAAACTTTTTTTTTAAAAAAGAAGAAAGAAATAAGAAATTATGGTTATTCGCCCATTGTATTCATAAAGGAGGAGAAGAAGAAAGAAAAAAAAGGAGAAGAAAAGGAAATAAGAAGAGAAATTGTAACAACATTAATAAAAACATAAGCACGTCCATTTCTGAAAATAAACTCTGATGATGAAACTCATGCTTCGAAATCGATAAGACTAAAATAACATCTTTTTGTTTTTATTTTTCATACGCATTGTATTGGCCTTCAAATATATATATATATATATATATATATATATATATATATATATATATATATATTCAAATCCTTTCTCTATAGAACACCAAAGGGGTAAGAGACCGATTTTATCTTCTCCAATTTGATGCTTCAAAGAGTCTAATAATAGATGAGAAAAACTTTAGGGACTTCTCTATCAATTTTTTTTTATCCTTTATTATTTTTTATTTTTCGTTATTTTTTTTTAACTTTTGAGAGAGGTCCCTTGAAAATGATTTTTCATTTATTCCACTCATTTCATTCATTTTATTTCATTCATTCATTCATTTTGACATTAATATATTGAATGGAAGTGAATCCGACATTCGCTGACAGAAATCTGTTTCGACCTTTTATTAAAAGGTCTTCATCAAGAGCGAGATGTGTGTGATAGAAAGACGGTGTTAGACCATTATAGATTTCTATATATATATATATATATATATATATATATATTATATATAGAGAGGAAGAGAGAGGGAGAGGAGGGAGAGGGAGAGGGGGAGAGAGCTTGTTTGGTTGATGACTGAGGCAGTTGTTTATCTCTAACTGGCAACGAGAATCAGTTTTCGAGACCAAATTGAGATGATACTTTTCAAGGCTAAGTAGACCTTTCAACATGGAAGAACTATCGCTGATTGATTTTCTGACTCACTCTCCCTGACTGACCGATCTCTATAAATGCAAGATCTAATATGGTTTTATTTTGAATAAAATTCTGCTAGTACATATATACAGGGTGTGTCCACAAAGTCTTGAAACAGTTTTAAAATTGAACATTTAATAACTCACAATGTACAAATGATAAAATCTTTTCATAAAAAACATATAAAAGTTCAACTCTTAAAGGTTTAATATTAATGTATTTTTTTTTAATTATTGCACTTCAACATGACCGCCATCTTTGCTTTCAACCTGTAGCGGGACTTTATGGAGACCATATATATATATATATATATATATATATATATATATATATATATATATATATATAGTGGGGTGGTCACTGTTTTAGCTTTTGCTGGAATGGCGTACCAAAGGCAGTATTATTGGTAGAGTGCTCAATATAAAATAGAGCTGTTATATAATATAATAAAATAAATATATAAAGGTTTTACATATCTATTTATTAGGTGACAAAGGAACATTCACGACCATATTGGTTTCATTCGAGGCAATCATCAGGTGAAGATGTTACAAATGCCTGATGATTGCATCGCATGAAACCAATATGGTCGTGAATGTTCCTTTGTCACCTAATAAATAGATATGTAAAACCTTTATATATTTATTTTATCACTTAATAAATAGATATGTAAAACCTTTATATATTTATTTTATTATATTATATATATATATATATATATATATATATATATATATATATATATATATATAGTATTGTGTTGCTATTTAAAAATTAGTCGGTCGCAGATTTGGAAGATAAACGACGCCAAAACGAATTTCACAATATGGATTTAGACGCTGATCCCTCACTATCGCGATATGGACGGCAGACGAAGACTTGATCAGTTTCCTATTTAATTATTCTTACACACCAATTCAGTTATATATATATATATATATATATATATATATATATATTATATATATATATATATATATATATTCTTTGTTGGGGTACCAAGTTTCTTGATACAAGGTGATTTTAGTCTGGTCCTATTCTTTATCAGTAGTTTGTTGTAGAGTTCAGGTTCCGTGTGAGAGCTCAATGCTTAATTTTTATAAACAGAGCAAATTTATTTGTGAATAAAAAGGCCTTAAATACCATGGATATCGTGATTATGGACCATTTTCACTCGTGGGTATCTGGGGCCCACCGAGCTTCTTCAGACCACGTTTTTATTTTTTTAAGACTAGCAAATGGCCAAATTCAGTTTACATTTATACATTTCTCCCCGCCTCCCGGGGCGATAGTAGTGTCTTTTTTCTTTCAAGCGTATTTTTGATTGTTGGAATTTTTTTTTTTCCATTAACTTAATGGAAAAAAATGTATTCACACACACACACACACACACACACACACACACATATATATATATATATATATCAACCCCTCTGCACCAGCAGGATGCGACAAAATGTCAGTTTCTTAAGCGGAGTTTTCACAGGTTTGAATTCAGAGTTTTTCTTTCTCCTAGACGTCTCACCTAACCAAGGCTAAAGATCCCAGTTTGCCCTACTATTTACCCATAGCTGTAAGGAAAATAGTTGTATTTGTACCTTTCCCAAGGGTATTAGCGTTGTGTGAAATGCAAGCAGCCTCGCCCAGTATTTGAACTCCAGTTACCGAGTTCATTTCCTACGACCATAACCACTATACAACGTGCCTCCAGCAATCTTATTTGGACGATCAGTTTGATAGTAATTTTATTCTAATTAAAAGAGTCAATGGCCGGATAATCGACTGATGATCGACAGAAAGTCCTCGTATGAGATACAGTAAGTGGTGTGAGATTAAATATCTTCTTATTTCCACCTCAGAGACTTTTTTTTTTTATCTCTCTGCTGCGATTTTAATCTAGGTTAAATTTCGCTTTAACTACAGAAAAATGCTATAAAAACCACCGAAGTATTAAGGAAAACTTTTATAACTTAAAACACAACTTTTCTTGGTAAAAATGTTTCTCAAAGAGATAACAATACCACGTGCACAAATGCTTCAATAAAACCTGCCCAAACACTTCTAGAACAAATGAAAATAACATCGGTTAGGTGTTCTGGACGACAGTCAACAGATATAATATCAGAAAACTTGATTCAGTGCATAAAATATATCGATGCAGATATAACTGTTATTATCGGACATATAGTTTATAATATATGACAAGAAATATATCATGAATAATAATGCAGATTCTATTTTTTTATTTCAAAGTATATATACATTTTAATGTAAAGACCCTTTTACTTTTATCCTGTCCAACATGCATATTGTGACACAAGGACAGAAGTATGGGGAACCCAGTTGAGAATTTAACCTTTTTCTCAGAATTTTTTAGATGAGGCATGCTAATTAGTATTATTTGTTCCCGAGTTCGAGAACGCTCCCTAGTTCGACAAGAAATACCTGAAGAAGGTCGGGGACCACATCGGCTGAAACGTTGTACAGATAACAATAAAGATGAGGACAAAAGCCCGAATGATCCAAATAATAATATTTAACCTTTATCCGGCCAAACATGCAAACAGTAATGCTATTATTATTTCTAGTAGAGGAGGTGTTATTAGAATTGAGATAAATCTTACTCTTGGAGAATTTCATGAATTCTATCGCACCTTTTTCAATTGACTATTTAGTACTCGTGTTTTTGTTTTTGCTTTGAATTTAAAGTGAATCGTAATAAACATTAACAAGAACACTGAGATGTTTCCCGTATGATTTTGAGTTAATAATTAATACAGCATTATTAAAAAGAAATATATGGATACTATTATATTAATGAATTATAGTGCTAATGATAATAAAGGATACATATGCCTATGAAATACATTTGAGTGATATATATTAGAATTAAATCTACATTTAATCTTTTTTTACATTAGAGTATTAAAATTATATATTAAAATTATATTTCATGAATGTTATAATATATCAAATTACAACAAATCAAAATAATTATATTTACTATCAATGTTTACATTAAAAAATCAAAATTAAAATAAGTAATGATGAAATTTCGTTAACAGTTTTTTTAAACTGTTAAAAAGATAGTTTAGAAAAATCCGTTTTACGGAGCTTCTAAAAACACGTCATACCTCTGTGAAGAAACGATCAATTGTCGTTAATTGTTGGTTATTAATTACTCCAATAAATATGGTACATTTTTGTGCAGTTGTTTCTTAAGGAATTATTTTGCAAATGGTCCTATGAATTATTTTTAAACAGATATATTTGACCCATAGATGAGACCCTAATAATAATACTCAGAAATGAAGATTCTGCCAATTGTTTTTGTTTTTCTTGAACTTTCTGTGACAAATACATGGATATATTTGTGCGTATCGTAGAATTGTTGTTTGAAATCTTTGTTGTTCTTTTGGGGTTTTTTGGTGGATGATTTTGAAATGAGACTCATTACATTAAAAAAAAAACATTTTGTCAAGACTGCTAAGCAACGACCAAAAACAACATGGCATTTCTGTCGGCAAAGAACTTAAAGATCAAGTTCCAAACGAGACCCATTTCATCAGCAAGACTATAACCAATCATGAATCATCATCCATTTATGGTTATGACTGTTGCTCCCGCTAAAATGAAGCATAAATTCTCTCGGTGAATCTCACTAAAAGTACCACGGTTAACAAAAGCGTGTAAACATAACTACACTGTGGCAATTATATATATATATATATATATATATATATATTATGTGTGTGGTGTGTGTGTGTGTGTGTGTGTGTGTGTGTGTGTGTGAAAATAAAATGGAAATTAATCCGACATAGTGAATATGATAAAATGAAAAAACAAAGGATGTTTACAACTGCATGGGCTCATCCGAAACGGTTTGCACACTCTCTCCTGATGAGCCCATGCAGTTGTAAACATCCTTTGTTTTTTCATTTTATCATATATTTATAATATATATATATATATATATATATATATATATATTAAATGGTGGAATGAAAACATCACACAATGCTGTTAAAGAGAAAACAATTTATAATATAAATAAATATCTTTTACTTATATATATATATATATATATATATATATATTATATATAATATATATATATATATATAATATTATACATGAGGAAAAATGAGTAAAGAAAAGAAATGTAAATGGATAAAATGAATTTAATCGATATCACATTAATCGATATCACTTACACATGTGTTTCGGTCAGTTTATGTGTGTGAAAATTTTATCCATTTACATTTTATCCATTTACATTTTATCCATTTACATTTCTTTTCTTTACTCATTTTTCCTCATACTGTCGGATTCAATTCCTTTTCCATTTTTACACACATATATATATATATATATATATATATATATATAGTTGTAGAATTTTTTTTCTCTACCACGGTTTCGGTGTTCTTAAGTACACCGTCTTCGGGAGAACTAAGTAAATCTATGTGGCTAATGTGATATATACTCGCCTGGTTTAAGATCATTTTAATTCTATGTCTCCTAAAAGTAATTTAACGTTTATCTCTAAAGCTTGTTCCTACTACTTATGCTACTACAATGATTACATGGTAGTAATTTGTTGATGAATATATATATATATATATATATATATATATATATATATATATATATACATATTATCACTTAAAAGCTTAAGTATCTATAAATTTCAAAGAAAATTTTAAACAAAACTATATTAGCCTTAATACTCAGTGGTGACTCATGGGTGACCTTCGCTGGATTTCGCAATTCATTTTGATTATTCCCAAATTTATTTCCAAGTTATTCCAAAAATTGTTATTGTACAAAACATTCGTCGTAAAAATTCACGTAAAAAAATCGTCGAAAACAATCATAGTAATTGTTTTAATTACTATGATTGTTTTTAAGAAATTTATTGTAAAATAAATTGTTTTTAGAAAGTTTTTTTAAAGCTGTACTTATAAAAATGGGATGAGTGGTTCTTATAATACGTTAGATGCTCAGAGTAACATTCCAACATATATATATATATATATATATTGATAGATAGATAGATAGATAGATATCGACGGGGCGGCCTAAAGTCGGTATCAGCCAGTCAGCGAGGGAGTCTATCCCATTTTCAATAGCGCTATTTTTTAGCATCTGAGGTGGAGCGCCACACCTACCATCAGCTCCTTACTTTACCGCACAGATCCCTGTGCTACTCATACGCTGAGTTGGCGAGGGCCGGTATCGAACTAGGAACCTTGTGGTTTCTAGCCGAATTCTCTACCGACTGAGCTAACCCGGCCACTAAATTATATATATATATATATATATATGTTGTAAACAAGGTTTGTTTAGAATGGCTTTTTGCCGATAATTTTTTGGAGAATAAGTGCTTAATTGGAGTCGTACCTAATTTTGAAAATTAATTAATTAATAATGAATTAGGCGGGAATACCTATTAAATGTATGGCTAAACAAATCGAGAAAAATCAATCTCTGTATGTACATTTCGGCCTATTAGGCCTCACCAGCAGAGCTATGATTTTTCTCGATTTGTTTAGCCATACATTTAATAGGTATTCCCGCCTAATTCATTATTAATTAATTAATTTTCAAAATTAGGTACGACTCCAATTAAGCACTTATTCTCCAAAAAATTATCGGCAAAAAGCCATTCTAACAAACCTTGTTTACAACTTATCATATCGTCGTGTAATAAAAGTCACTAGAAGAGGAATGTTAACCTACTCTAAACAAATCATAAAAATCTAAGAAGTTCGTTTGGTGTTGGGTTATGGGATCGGCCTGTCAGCTTGCAGTCCGGTTCAAATCACGCACAGGGCGGTTTTCCGATCTATAGCTCTGCTGATGAGGCCTAATAGGCCGAAATGTACATACAGAGATTGATTTTTCTCGATTTGTTTAGCCATACATTTAATAGGTATTCCCGCCTAATTCATTATTAATTAATTAATTTTCAAAATTAGGTACGACTCCAATTAAGCACTTATTCTCCATATATATATATATATATATATATATATATATAAAAATAATCCGAAAAAGAGATGCATATAACAACAAATACAGACTTTATTGTATGAGCACATGGATGCATACATAAAATACAACACGAGATACAAAACAGATAAGTCCAAAAGAAGTGAGAAAGAGATCATGAAGAATAAGTGAATCACTTACTGATAGTTGGTGGGGGACAAATTAATGGATAGAGACACGAAGCGTCTATCCTATGTTTTTTCGATGCTAGACCAAGTGAATGAGAGTGAGAAATTCCCGGGCTGCTGTTTAAATGCCCAGCCCGTAGTGTCTCCTATTGGCGAAACCCTCGCAATAAGGAAAGATAACCCCTTTTGGACCCAAATCCATCCCAGCAGGGACAGACAAACGCTACATACTGTTTGAAAATCCAAAATTTCAGGAGCTAGCTTAATTGCTGACCAATATGGTGGTCTTTAAGCTAGTTATTAATATAAATTCATACATCTGTGAAAATATGATTTTAACTAATATGGTTTTACGACTCTGTAGCGTGCGGTTTTGAGATAAATGAATGAGACAACTCGATTGAAAAACAAAGCAAAAAAAAAAAGAAAAGAGTACCAATATTTCCATCCACAAAGCAATGAATTCAATTGCCTGATATTAGAGATATTGATATAATTCCCTCGCTATTAACCAATTCTGTCAAGTGTGTCCGTTTTGCGCGGTCAACCTAAACTTAGCATCGGATTATGATTTCCATGTGCCATTAAACTGCTTGAAGGGTTAAGTTTAGGGTCAGATAACCGAACAGATAATTAGAGGAAAGGAAAACCGTTCACCTACTCAATTATTATTCTCTTAAATTATTTCTCTTTCTTCTTTTTTCTTCTTCACTATTAATATCTTATGAGTTTTACAACATCTTATTATTCTATCATACCGAGATTTATATTATTACTAGAAGTGGCTACCCGGGGTGTCGCCTTGGTAGAGGGGGAGTAAAAAGTCTCACAGATCTATTATCATTATCCCTAATGCTAAATTTTAACCCTAACCCTAACCCTAACACTAACTGTTATCGATGAAAAGAGTACGTAAAATCAAGGAATTTTTAACTTCTTCTTCTTCTTCTTCTTCTTCTTCTTCTTCTTCTTCTTCTTCTTCTTCTTCTTCTTCTTCTTCTTCTTCTTCTTCTTTTTCTTCTTCTTTTCTTCTCTTCTTCTTCTTCTTCTTCTTTCTTCTTCTTCTTCTTCTTCTTCTTTTTCTTCTTCTTCTTTTTCTTCTTCTTCTTCTTCTTCTTCTTTTCTTCTTCTTCTTCTTCTTCTTCTGCTAACCCTAATGCTAAATTTAACCCTAACCCTTAATCATCATTGAATTACGAGTTGAATCCTTGTAGGATACCCCATTAAAATCCCTACGTAAAAATGACCTTGCGTTGATCCACTCACACTGAAAAAAAAATCAATATCTACTATTTAAAATATTAAATGAAAAAAAATTAAAACGTCAATGCTGATATCATTTAAATTTCATTTTTTATTTATCTTCACGAATAAAGATAAAATCTTTATTATTTTTGCTCAAAAAGTAAGATTTGATGATAGTTAATGTATATATATACATACATTTTTACTTTGAAATTGTTTTATTTTCGTAGTTTCCTCTGGACATACATACATACATACATACATACATACACACACAACTTCCCTTTATATATGTATGGATAGATATATTAACTAGCAAAGGCGGTGGTTCACTTAGTTTATACAAATAATGTTACGTGAAGAAAATAACAGATTCAAAAAAATCCGACAAAATGTGAATCAATATGAAGGGATAGTGAATAACAACACAAACAATTGATTCAATAAATATTTCGTCTCTGTTAGTTCAGAAACTTCTTCAGAATAATTTTATTTGTTCATACAAATTGGTATATAGGCGAGGAAGAAGTAAACAGGGGTAGGGGGATAGAGGAAGAAAGGTAGAGGTATAGTGAAGGAGGGGGTGAAGGTCCGAACAGAATGAAAGTTGTAGACGACGTGGTGGGAGGCTGAAGGAAGCTGGGGAGGGGGAGATATAGATATGACTAAGTGTGGACAAGGGTAAACGATCAAAGAGTGAAGAGAGAGGAATCATCTATCTTACTGTTTACGAGCCAAGTCTGGTTGTGGTAGCGAATAGTCATTAGTGTTTATGTATTAGTTTAGTGTTGTAGCTGACACAGTTGGATTGTGGAAATATACCTGTGTATTGGTACTATAACTTTTTTCTAATTAAATCAGCTACTCTTAGATTACAAAAAATAGAAAAGTATACTTTGAAAAATACCCAAATTTACTTACATCACAAACAACTAACTGCATAATGACATCAAAACCTCCTTCGGGAGAATCAAGATTTCCAGACACAGGAACTTCTCTTACTTTATCCTACAAGCAAAAAAAATAAAATAATGAATCTACAAATTTGTTGGATTAAAAAAAAAACACTCTTTAAATGGCTTAGTCATAAGAATAGATAAATGGAAATTACTGTTTTATTACTACATAATGAATTTTTTTTTTTTAATCATTTTTTTTTAAATTTATTAAAGCATGTATCTGAGCTATGCAGATATTTTAATCTGATATATCAGAAAATATATTTTGAGCAAAATATAAATTTTGATTATAATAAATTTTGCAATTAAAAAATCCACAGATACTGTGTGTGGGGGCGGGGGGAGAAGGATTGTGGAAGAGAAATGTGATGGGTTTACGGAGACAGTTTTTGAACGTCTATGTGTGATGTGTGAGAATGTGCTGTTGTTTTTTTTTTGTTTTTTGTTGGGGTTTTTTTTTTGGGGGGTGGGGGTTGTGTGTGTGTGTGTGTGTGTGTGTGTGTGTGTGTGTGTGTGTGTGTGTGTGTGTGTGTGTGTGTGATTTTAGGTATATGTTATTATTCACTTTTTTCTTCATATTCTTTCACAAATAATATTATACACTATATAACATCGCCCATAGATATGTACACCCCTACCAATATTTTGATTTTAATTTTTTCTTCTAAACCAAAGTTACATGTATTTTATTATTTCTAGTGGGACATTTTGCACTCAAAAATGATATTATTATGTATTACAGTATCGTCCATTGTATGTGTGGCTTCAATATCCGTGCTAGTGAAAAGAGGATATACTCTCTCGCCGACTTTACTTTATATTTTTTTAATTACTGTATCGCCAATAAATAAGTACACCCCTACCTTTTTTATAAAAAAAAAATGTTTTTCTTTGAAACCAAAGATACCCGGAATTTATTATTTCTAGCAGAATTAAACAATCAGAACGGATATAGTTAGAAAACATTTATTGCCAAACTCTACAGCACTGAAACTCTGTAATCAAAGCTATGAGTATGGGGCAGTAAAGAAAATTATTTCTCGTATACAATCAGAACGGATATTATTAGGGATTACAGCATCATCCATAAATAAATACATCTTACCAATTTTTAAGATAAAAATATGATTTTCTTCTAAACCAATAATAAAAAAAGTAAAGTCGTCGGTGCGGCCTAATATCGGTATGAGCCATGCAGCGAGGGAGTCTATCCCCTTTTACTAGCGCTAGACCAAGGAGATTGTTTTTTGCGTCTGAGATGGAGCTCCACACCTACCATCAGCTCCTTACTTTACCGCACAGATTCCTGTGCTACTCATACGCTGAGTTGGCGACAGCCGGTATCGAACTAGGAACATTGTGGTTTCTAGCCGAACGCTCTACCGACTGACCTAACCCGGTCCTTATATGGTTATAACCCTAACCAATAATACAAGGATTTTATTATTTCGAGTGGAACATTATATAAACCTAAACACTATTATTATGTATTACAATATCGCCCCTAAGTACATCCCTAACATTTTTGGTAATCTGAACAGTAGCTACATAAATGAGAGTAACCTCTCCTTGTTTCAGTCACTTTGAGGAAGCCGTATGTTTTGCTCGGCCATTTTCATTTCACGGTAAATCTACACTGAAAATACAAATTTGTTCGAGTCAATACAACTGAATGTTTTAACACGAAAATATCATAAAATGTGTTCTTAATTGTGCTTGTGCATTATTTGAAATGAACTTAATTGTTATTAAGAATACATTTTATGATATTGTTGGAGTACATACACACACACACACAAACACTCATGTATCTATAGCTCTGCTGATGAGGCCTAATAGGCCGAAATGTACATACAGAGATTGATTTTTCTCGATTTGTTTAGCCATACATTTAAATAGGCATTCCCGCCTAATTCATTATTAATTAATTAATTTTCAAAAATTAGGTACGACTCCAATTAAGCACATATTCTCCCAAAAATTGTCGGCAAAAAAGCCATTCCAAACATACCGTGTTTACAATATATATATATATATATATATATATATATATATATATATATATATATATATATATATATGAAAGAAGGATGCTGAAGGTTCGCAAGCTCTGATAGGTTGATATTTGAGCTTCAAATATCAACATATATATATATATATATATATATATATATATATATATATATATAGTTAAGAATTAAAGCAAAAATGAATTAATGAATATAATAAAAATGAATGGAATGAATAGAATAATTGAAAAATATATTTTCCGAGGTATCTCCCCCCCCCCCCAAAAAAGTAACTTTTGAGAGAGGTCATTAAAACAATAAACCTTTTTCACACTCTATGGGACTCTCTATCGAAGCATTGAATTATTATATGAAATATTAGAGAAGATAAAATAATGTCTTACCTTTTTAAAGTTATGCGGAGGAGTGAAGTTTGTAAAGTTATGTTGAGAAATAATTCGAATTTTTTTCCTGACTAATGTTGTCTATGCAATTTTCGTTATAAATTGCAACAATTGTATCCTTTTGAATTTAAGATAAAAACGGTCAACTGAAATATTTTGAATAATTTTTTACAATTGTAGAAATAAAAAAATAATAAAATTATTTATTAGATAAATGTATGGATTATTTACTTAAAATGATAAATGATTTAAGAAATATATATTTTAGATTTAAATTGATGAAATAGAATAAAATAAAATATTTAGGCTATAAATGGTTAAGTGTTATTTTTCTTTATCAATAATTCTAGATTGACTTGAATTTTTAAGTGGGTATGACATTTCCTTTTTAATAAATTATATATATATATATATATATATATATATATATATATATTATCATTATTATAGATATATTACATAATTTAAAATTGTTACCATAGAAAGGAACAAAAAGTGTTAAGGCAAACAAGAATATTTCTTTTATGTTATTTATTTTTTGATAGTTCTCAACTAGTTTCGAACTTAAGTTATCGTCAAGAGAAAATTCCTTTTGAAAGAAATTGTTTTTAGAATGATTATTTAAGATGTACTATTAAGCGGGACAAGTATATTCGCTTAGTTAAAACCATTTTCTGGCTAAGTTCATTTGGATTGTTTTTATATATATACATGGTGAAATTTTGAATATATATATATATATATATATATATATATATATATATATATATATGGAGAAACGTAGACAAACACGGGATGTCATAATGGATGAATATTTATTCTTGCTGATGTCGACGCTATAACGTTTCGGTCTTCATAACCTGCTTCAGGACATGAAATGAGTTCTTGTGTTGGAGAATTCAGTTCTCTTAATGACGAGTATCTTTTGCCGTGAGTGGGAGGGGGGGGCAAAGCATAGGAAAATAAACATGAAAATAAACAATGAAAAAAGAGATTCATAATTCAAAATTTAAGAGCAATAACAAAACTCGCCTTCTCTGCTTGAGTCTTGTTTAAAAATGACAGAAGTATTTTTAAAACAAAGTTATATGTTTTCAAGTATTCCAGTTTAGTTTCATGCTCAGGTCACTTAAATTACATTTTTAATTCAATCAGACAAATCTTTTTCTCGCGGTCAAAATTAATCTTTTAATTATAACTTTTTTAGGTACGAATATCTAAAAAATGTGCTGCTAACGTGTCGATAAGAAGTGATATTTGTACTAATACTAGTATTAGTACTCATACTAGTAATAGTACTGATACTAGTGATGTTAATACACGGATAGGAAAGGCATGGTCGGCCACAAACAAATTATCAGTCATATGGAAATCCGATCTCACTGACAAGCTAAAGCGCAAATATCTCCAGGCTGTGGTTATATCAGTACGGCTGTATGGCTGCACTACTCGGACTCTAACGAAGTGCCTTGAGAATAAGCTAGAAGGGAGCTGCACGAGAATGCTGTGTGCAGTCTTGAACAAGTTGTGGAAACAGCAACCCACAAGGGAGCACATATATGGCCACCTGGACTAGGCATGCAGGACACTGCTGGAGAAGCGGGGACGAGCTCATAAGTGACGATCTCCTGTGGAAGCCAATACGTGGACATGCTAACGTAGGACGCCCACTAAGGACCTACATTGACCAACTATGCGAGGATGCTGGTTGTTGCGCAGAAGACCTCCCATGGGCAATGAGTGATAGGGAAGGTTGGCGAGAGATTGTCATGATGATGAGTGATGCTGCTAATAGAACCGAGCAAAGTGAAGGCTTTTTTTAGTAGTTTTTCTATATACTGACTAAACAGATTTCAGTTGTTATGTGAAAGGATATGCATATGAAATCTCCAAAGCTCAGAATAATGAAATTATTCTTGCTATCATTAATATCTATTAAATCTTAGCAAATCTTACAAAGATATTACGTGACAGGATCAATATGTGTGCATTGGCATTAGGTATCAAATTGAATATAAGTAATATAGTATCGAATTGAGGAGTGTGTAATTTCATTTCTATACTTATCTGCTGATCTCACCGGAGATTAACGATCGTCTATCTGGTTATCTGTTATTCTAGATTGAAGTAGCTGGGTATGTTGGGCTGGTTGTCTCTCTGTTTCTTCTATACGTCTGGAACTACGTGGAATCTTCTTGGGTTCTTTCTGTCCTTGTGTCCGTTGTTAGTTTTCAATTAACGAACACAAGACTCGTTGGCGTTTTTCTTTTTTCAAAGCTCATTTATTTTATTTTAACCCAAGTGAATAGCTTCAAAGAGGATATACCCTCATGTTGCGTCTGTCCCCTTCGAACACTTCAGCCAGACTCCTTCGGTCGATATCCTCCAAAAACTTCCGCAAGACTCTTAACTTTCAGAAACCAAGGTCAGTTATTCACACGTTATCCAAATTCCGAATTTTTCTATAATTACTCTTTTCTAAAATCTTTCAATTCCCTTCACACTCTCGCTACGCATGCGTTACATGTCAACTCACTGCTGACGTCACACCTCTAATTATTATCTTGCAAAGATAATAATGTAACGATTAGGCATCGTCAAATCATCATCCCCATCATCACTCTCATCATACTGAGCAAGTCATACCGACAGCACGGATCTCCATGATTCTTCCTCGCCACCCATCCCTATTAGTCATTGCTCCTGATAAGTCCTCTGCATCGCATCCATTATCCACGCAGGGCTGATCGATGTAGGTTTTTGCTGGCCGAACCACACTCCATGTCCATGTGCAAATGCCCACAGGAGAACGTCACTTATGAGCTCGTCGTTGCTTCTCCAGCAGTATCCATCGTTCTTGTTCGTTACCCGGATAGTTTGTAATTAGGAGCCAAGTGGCTGTACAGTTGCTTTTTTTACTGCTTCCAGGATTTGTTCAAGACAGCACTATACAATTCCTATCTAGCCTTTTCTCCAAGGGTTTCGTTAGAGTGCAAGTGATGCAGCCATATAGTAAAACTGACATGGCTACAACAAATAATTTAACCAAATTCAAATTAAGTCCTACAAGTATTAATTAAATCAAGAAGTATGTAATTGTAAACCAATCAGAACACGGCAAACCGGTTTAGCTCAATCGGTAGAGCGTTCGGCTAGAACCACAGTCCTGGTTCGATACCGGCCCTCGCCAATTCAGCGTATGAGTAGCACAGGGATCTTTCCGATAAAGTGATGAGCTGATTGTAGGTATGGCGCCCTACCCCAGACGCTAAAATAATCTCCTTGGTCTAGCGCTAGTGAAAAGGGGATAGACTCCCTCACTGTTTGGCTGATACGACATTAGGCTGATACCGACGACTTTACTTTACTATATATATATTATATTTATATTTCACTACTTCCGAATGTTTCACACCAATTAGTTGATGGTCTTTTGCTGAGTGGCAGTTAGTCTCCTAAGGTCTCCACGATTCTTCTAAGTAATCTAGCCGATCTTAACAATACTGTTGTCTGTATGATCTCGAATTTCCCCTGATCTCCAATTCCTCCAAATTTCCTTTCCAAGCCCTTGGGGATCTTCTAAGTGCACAAATTACAAACGGTATCACGTCACCTTCATGCCGTAAAACAAAACAAAACCAACAAACCTGCCTAAGCGGTCACCCATCTAAACATTGACCAATTTTAACATTGCTTAACTTTAGAGATCTGACAATAGCTGATGCATCCAGGTTAGCTTAAACCTAATCCAGTGGTTCCCAACCTTTTTCTATTCCCACACCCTTAAAAGCGTTTTTCACCACTACAATTTATACTTTTGTTCAAAAATATAGAATATGAATTCATACAGTTTTATCAAAAGATCATATACATTTCACTATCTCTATTAATAATGGAGGTTCGCTTCCGGTTTTTGTCTGTAACAAAAATTACGTCACTGCTTACGTCACATTACCAAAAATCGTCATAACATAGAATAAATACACAAAAAATTTGGACATGCAACATTAGAGAGTCCTCATTGTTTTTTAAAACAAGCTTTAATAAATACATGACTGGTATTATATATCTATATATAGTTTGTTTTATTTTAATACATATTTAAAGTTTACATTTCAAATTGTTTTATTTTTTAATCCTTTAATGAATTTGATGGTTTTACTTACTTAGGGTACAAACTCGCTGACATTGAATTTTTACTCCCACCCCTCAGGCAATATGTTTCAAAAATCTATTTTTATATCGCCCGGAGGGTGTTTTTTTATTTTGTACTAGTGTAAATAATAATAATAATAATAATAATAATAATAATAATAATAATAATTGAGACTGTTAACCATATACTCTGCGTGAGACTGTTAACCATATACTCTGCGAATGTAGCAAACTAACACAACGAGAATACAAAACTAGACACGACTGGGTTGGGAAGGTGATCCACTGGGAATTATGCAAGAAATTAAATTTTGACCACACAACAAAATGGTATATGCATAAACCAGAATCTGTTCTTGAGAACGAAACGCACAAAATTCTCTGGGACTTTGAAATTAAAACGGATCACCTTATCCCAGCAAGAAGACCAGACCTCGTGTTGATTAACAAAAAAGAAAGAACTTGTCAACTGGTGGATTTTGCAGTGCCAGCGGATCACAGGGTGAAGTTAAAGGAAAATGAAAAAATTGGCAAATATCTGGACCTTGCCAGAGAACTGAAAAAGTTATGGAATATGAAAGTGAAAGTTATACCAATTGTAGTTGGTGCACTTGGAACAGTCCCAAAAGGATTAGAAAAGGGTTTGGAAAGTTTGGATATCAGAGGAAGGATTGAAACCATTCAGAACACTGCACTGCTGCAATCTGCCAGAATACTCAGAAGAGTCCTGGAGACCTGAGGAGACTTGCTGTCACTCAGACTCCAGTGAAAGACCATCAGCTAACACTGATGTGAAAACTCAAAAGGAATAATAATAATAACAATAATCTTAAATAAATATAGAAATAGAAATATTAATTACAAAAGAAAAAATATTAATCTAAATTTGAACGGGCGTTTCTCGCACCCCCTGGAATAATGCTCGCACCTCCAAGGAGTGTGAGCACTCCTGGTTGGGAACCCCTTCACTAATCTCTTAATTCAATCGATTCGCCATTCGTTTTAATATGACATTATCTGACATTATATTTAATATGACATCATCTGACATTATCTTTCGACTGCCCACATAGTTTTTACAATGCAATTATGTTTTATTTTGATCGTGGTTTTTCTTTTCTTTTGAATATATCATCCATTTTATTAATTTATGTCCTGTACTTTTCTGCATGTTTTTCGATTTTGTTTGGCTGCTTTTGTTTTTTTTCTACTTGTACAGTGAATGGCTCGCCATTGTTTTCTTGTCTCTAGGGTCTCTTGAAGGCGGGAAAATTGACAATATACATGCACGACGTTGCCACCCAAGGAATCTTGTAATAAATGCGTCGGTTTGAAATCAACTCGAAGGAAAACAAGGCTTCGCAAGCTCTCTCTCTCTCTCTCTCTCTCTCTCTCTCTCTCTCTCTCTCTCTCTCTCTCTCTCTCTCTCTCTCTCTCTCTCGTTTTCTGTCTATTTCTATTTTGTTTATCTCTCTCTCTCTCTCTCTATATATATATATATATATATATATATATATATGTGTGTGTGTGTGTGTGTGTGTGTGTGTGTGTGTGAGCATCTTTCTCTCCCTTTTTATTTCTTTAAGAGGTGAGTGGACAAAGAAAGTTGATTTTGATGTCCCCCTCTCCCCACCTCTCTCTCTCTCTCTCTCTCTCTCTCTATCTATCTATCTATCTATCTATCTATCTATCTATCTATCTATATATCTCTCTCTTTTTCTCGTTCTCCATCTCTCACTCTCTCTCTCTCACACACACCACACACACACACACACTTGTTTCTCTCTATCTATCTCACTAGCTTTCTATCTATTTCTCTCTCTTTCTCTTTCTCTTTCTCTTTCTCTTTGATATCCATTAAGAGATGAATGCAACAAAAGAAAGTTGATTTTGATGACTCTCTCTCTCTCTCTCTCTCTCTCTCTCTCTCTCTCTCTCTCTCTCTCTCTCTCTCTCTCTCTCTATCTATCTATCTATCTATCTATCTATATCTTTTTCAATTGATATCCATTAAGAAGTGAATACGACAACGGAAAGTTGATTTTGATACCTCATTCATCTTCTCTCTCCTCCTCCTCCACCTTCTCCCCTTCTCCTCCCACTGGTTTCTTTCAGCGATATTAGTTAACCTCAGTATTGTATCTGATGGTATAGCCCAGTCATTACAGCTGAGACCTAAAATCTTGAATTCATGATATTAACCACCAGAAATAAGATAGGAAAATTCAACCTGAAATTGGGTTGGGTAAATATCTGGAGATGACATCAGGGCGTCGCTTCATGGTGTAATGATTAGCAAGCTAGTTTCGCAGATCCATTTCTACCGAATAGCGGAATCACTGGATGCCCTATATTTCGACCTTGTGTCACATCCTATTCGTGGCAAGTGAGTGGGATAAATAGCTACATGGTCGTCTCATCGTGGTGTAATGGGTAGCAAGCTAGTCTCGCAGATCAATCAATGTATCAATATTCCAAGATGAAATGTAAAAATGTAAATCCTGATTATTTGGTGTTGCTTATCTGCCGAATTTCATATGCGTGTCGGCACTCCCGTTTGGACCATCCCGTTTTTATCATAAATAAATAAAGGAAAGAAAAAGAATATGCTATACAGAAAAAATATATTATTATTAAAAGAGATTATGGGGAATATATAGACAGGGGTTGAGCACGCGGAAGTGATAATGCTAATCAGTGTCAATCGAACATAATGAAAAGATGAAAAGAAGGAAAGAAAGAAAAAAGAAGGAAAGAGAGAGAATGAAATCAAGATTATTATACGCTTTTACAAATTAAACTATTTTTCTATAGCTCTTAAGTAAACATATTAAACATTGTAATAATTAAATTTTCATACTGTGGTATATCCACGGGTACTGCTAGTTACTGCGGAATAGCGAGTTCGAAACTCGCTGGATGCCCCATGCTTGCTTTCTTGTGTCGTGGCGAACGGGTTGGGTAAATACTTACTTTTGATCATACACTGTAGTGTGTAATTCTTCAGAATTTTAATGCCAACCAATTTTCGATAAAATAAACTCTCAAGGGGTTAAAGATTTTTGTTTTATTTCATTTTCGCAACCCAACTGAATGAGAGATTTAACACTTCCATACAATCAGATCAGCGGAATAATTTTTGGTTATTAAATTCTTTAAATATAGGAAATATATCAATTCTGCATGACCAAGAATTATTTTCTTCCAGAATCCCAGATTATTTGAAAAGGGTTTTTTTTTTCTTTATTCTTAAGTTTCATGTTGGGTTTTGTCGTTGCTAATAACACTGATTATAGTTTTGACAAATTAGATTTTTGTTACATTTGAAAGGATTTTTAGTCTGAGAAATGCGAGATCTTTTTCATTTTATCCATTTTTTTTTTCTCGGGATTATTCGATACTGGAGATTTTCCCGGAATTTTCAATGAAAAAAAAAAACAAATTAAAAAAAAGAAATAATATTAAATTTTAAAAATGTCACTGATTATTAACTATTTGACGGCCAAGATTTATATCGTCTTGCTGGGGAAAAATCGATTACTGAAGCCGATAACAGATATTAAGACGCATTCTTAGCAAACTATTTTGGTAGAGGAATAACAAGCAGTGAGGTAAAAGATTTCAGTTTATATTACTAATATTTTTTTAAAAAAAGAAGAAAAAAAGAAGGAATACTGTTAATAATAACCAAATAACTTTTTCATATTTATGCTTCATCTCTACTTGAAAATGTCATTTTTGACGGAGCTTCATGACTTTACTTCTTGATATTGCTTGATGATGGTTGATATATCGATATATATATGAAAACCAAAACACTCAAACATAGGCAGAACTATCTATTCAAACATGAATAAATAAATCCTCTGAATATTTGTTTTTTTTTCATATTTCTATACTTAAAAACAATCGGATTTATTTCCCTTTGCCTTATACATATATATGATTGAAAATTACATAGGCCTGGCAAGAATCAAGCGGTAAATTGTCCTACGGGTAAATAGTAATGTAGCAGTAGAGCAACCAGTCTAGGAAGTTGATTTGTTTTACGGCATATCAACCCTTTTCGGGTCATTTAATTCCAAATCAAGTTATTTTGATATCCGGTGTCCTACAGCACCTGCTGTTGCTTAAATAGTCACCCATCTAAGTATTGAACAGGCTCATCGCTGCTTAACTTCTGTGTTCGATCGGAGTCTAGGAAAAGGAAATGTCTTAATTCAAACCAGCTGTCGGTATCAGCCAAACAGCGAGGGCGTCTATTCTCTTTCGCTAGCGCTATATAATGATGACTGTTTTAATAGAATGTGAGGTTTATTTTTCAACATGGCGATCCACTTAAGGTTCACATTTTCTTAAGATTTTAAGGATCATTAAGTATTTTGCGCTTGGGTGGGGATCCAAATTAACTTACTACTTTGGAAATTCTTCCAAACAGAAATCTGTATTCACCTTTCCATTCTCCTTCATTGATTCTGAAGAATAGATATAATTTTAAAAACAAACACCAGAATAAAAAAAAGGAAGAAATAAATAAAGAGCAGAGTGATATTAAGAAAGAAAGAAAGAAAGAAAGAAAGAGTGTGTAGATTAAGAAAGAAAGAGTGAAGAGATATTAAGAAAGAGTAGGTTGGCTAGTTGGTTGGTTTTACAGCATGCCAACCCTTGTTGGCTTATTTTGAGCTGAAGACGTTTTAGTTTTATTCATACTTGTTGGGTATTCAATCGATTTTTTAACTCAATTCTTTTTAAACACATTTTTACTACACTCATTCTTGATCTATTTACCCACTTGGTGTTGCAGTACAAAAAAAATCATATTGGTAAAAAAAGGTTAGGTTGGAGATGCGTGGTGTAATGATTAGAGTCGTAGGAAATGGACTCGTCGACCCAAGTTTAAATCTTACATTTCACATTTCATACCCTTGGGAAAGGTATGAATCCAACTATTCTCCCTCCGGCTATGGGTAAATAGTAGGACAGGCTGGGCTCTATATCCTTGGTTACGTAACCAGTCTAGGAGAAGGAAAACTCTGAATTCAAACCTGTTAAACTCCGCTTAAGAAATTGACATTGTGTCACATCCTGCTCGTGCGGCGGGGGTTGTTATGATCCATGATGTTTAAGAATAGAATCCTGGTGGCTAAGCAGTCCATGACATGCAACACTCCACTTTGACCCATACTAAGGCTAGGACGATCGGAGAGCCCCCTTCCCAGATCAATTGACTGGTCTGGTTAAGCCCTAGCACCTATATGGTTGTCCCAACCCTATTGCCCTTATGGCAAGTCCCAACCCTTTTTATCATATATGTGCTAGAAGGTGGTGGCTGTGGGTCTTATTTTCCTGGGTTTGACGTTAAATTCTATCTGATAGTGAGGTTCCAATTCTGAAGCTCGGGGAATGTAGAGTACCTCTTTATCACCTTTACTTGCGGGTCCACTCTGACCGGAGTGATAGTACCTGTTAGGGTTAAATAGAAAAAAAATGTGTTTCTAAAGAAATCGAGTACCCATCAAGAATGAATTTATTTCAAAACTTTGTCAGCATTAAATGACCCACCGAGATTGATATGCCGTAAAACAAAACAAAACAAACAAACAAACCAGCAAACTTAGCTTGATAGGGCTCGTGGTGGATTGACAGCGAAAAGCTTTTTCTAAAAAACGTCGGGACTCTCTACACTTTTGTCTTTCATCCATCTTTTTATGCGTTTTATATCACCCTATATATTTACTTATATTCATCACTATTCGCCCACGTGTCTTCTTAGATTGCATTATCTTAAAGATCGAACGCCTCCCTGCTGAACACCTGCTGGCATTTTATTACCTTTATTATATGATATGTAATAATATGATATCATATTATTCCGAAGCTTCGGGTTCAAAAGGAATCAACATCCATCATCAGAGTCTGTCGACATTCTCCGTGATAATGAATGATATGTTTCTTTCTATACACAGCCAATATGCAACAGGCACTTCTCTCCACAGTTCTTCCTTCTCTAGATGGGTTGACTTCCAATGCTAAAAAGCCCGACATGCTCTTTGGTTTAACCCATAGCTAGATGAAGAAGAGAGTTGGATTCGTACCTTTCCTAAGAGCATTAGTGTGAAATAAACGCAAATAGCCCCGGCGGCACGCCGATTCCATTTTTCGCGTCGATGACTATTACACTACCAACAACTCAATAACAAAAAAAAAAAAAACAAGCACCTAATATAGTAGAGTTATTTGCCCTCATCCCACTTATGAAGGCGTGACACGAGGACATTTTTATGTGGGCCCACCCACAAGCCGAAGCTCATGGGTGGTAGGCATAAAAAAATGCGTTGATCCCGTCGGCATTCCCCCTCAAAGGGGAGCCTCAGGCACTGGGCAATAAATCTATCCCTGCCCCTTAAAATCAAAGGGACAGGTGTTGCCTGAGGGGACGGCCCCTTGGGATCAACGATGTTAACTTGTAAGGTCTAATATAGTAGATATGTACATAAATTCCTACTACTCTTTTTTTAATTATGGACAACATAAGTAGTAGCTAACGTAGTAGCTAACGTTCTGGACTGCGATATCGTAGTAATCAAATTGTAACTCCAATATCACTTGTCCTGGGAATGACGTTAAACTCTCTGATGGTGAGGTTCCAGTTTTGGAGATTTGGGGAATGTGGAGCACCCTTTCATCACCATTGCTCCCTGGTCCACTCTGACCCGGAGTGGTAGTACTTGTTAGGGTCCCATCTATGGGTTAAATAGAAAACATGAGTTTATAAACAAAATTGTATTATCCATTAAGAATTGATTTATTCCAAAACTTTATCGGCATTAAATAACCCACTGAGGTTGATATGCCGTAAAACAAAACAAAACAAACAAATCCAATATCACTATTACGTTCACTTTTGGACTAATACTTTTGGGAAAGGTATGAAGCCCTCATCCACCCATATATGGGTTAAATAGTATCACTACTATTATTCTAAGGGCCGGTTTAGCTCAGTCGGTTGTGTGTTCGGCTAGGAATCACAAGGTTCCTGGTTCGATACCGGCCCTCGCCAACTCAGCGTATGAGTAGCACAGAGATATGTGCAGTAAAGTGAGGAGCTGATGATAGGTGTGGCGCTCCACCTCAGACACTAGAATAACTTCCTTTGTCTTGCGCTAGTGAAAAAGGGATAGACTCCCTCGTTGTCTGGCTGATACCGACATTAGGCCGCCCCGTCGACTTTACTTTACTTTACTATTATTCTACAATCATGGCTTTAGCATTAGGTTTAATTTGGTTTGGTTTCTTTATTCAATGGCATATAAACTTTCATGGGTTATTTAATGCCAAAGAGATATTTGTTTACGAATAGTAGTGGTATTATTTAACCCATAGCTAGGGAGATTTGAGGGTTCATGCATTTACCAAGGGTATTAGTCCAAAAGTGAATGCAACAGCGTGATTGGATTTCGAACTCGCTTACTGCGATGTCACAGTCCAGAACGCTAGCCACTAAGCCACGGGGACTCTTCACTTCAGTATTAAATAACCCAAGATTGAGATGTCATTAGACTAAGAAGAAAAAATGGCTTGTTTGTTTGATTGATTAAATTAAAAAAATATTCAAAAAACGATACACACACATTTTGGAGTACATACCTAATAAATATATTTAGCACATACCTAAAAAATACATTTTCGAGCACATACCTAATAAATACATTTTAAAGCACATATCTAATAAATACCTTTTCGAGCACATTAATTTTAGTACATCCATTTAGAATCAAATCAGCTTACTATCAATGGCGTTTGGTCAAATTACACTGACCACTGCACTATCAAAAGTGGTTGAAATTTGATTATAGGACATGAATTATGAAAGTAGAGAATGTCTGATCACAAAGACATGAAGAAGCCCAAACTATTTTTATAAAACACTTAAAAATGGGAGACAGGTACGAGTGTCGGCTGAAAAATTCACAGGCTGACCAAGATACTCTCATGGAATGTGACCAAATGAGGTTTATTTTTTCAACATGGTCACCCTTGCGGTCCGCACACTAATTCCATTGGCGTTGTAGTGCTTGGATCCCATTGGTAAGAAAAAGTGATCAACAGCAAACATGACGTCATTATTTGAACTTTTCAGCTTATGAACTTTTTAGCCAGCCTCGTATAGTTAAATTTAAGCTGAGTTTCTTTATCAATACACCTCATTACTACGTTCTCCAATGCTTTCATAACTTTAAAAATGATATCTTTAAATAAGATCTATGTGGTAAAAGACTTAATCTCTATTAAGTAGTATTGTGTCTCCATGGCGACTTGTTTTCTGATTAAAAATAAAAGCCGACCATTTGTGAAACAACAGATTGCCAAGTAAGAGATGTGCCATCCATTATAATTTATTGGAAACATCAGAAGTAAAAGAGAGCCTCGTTTTCATTCTTCGTTTCTATTGGACGCCTGCAGTTAAATCATTTCCAGCCAACTGCGTAAATTATCGACTGTTTCATGCTTTCTTTTGGCGCTGGTTGCTTCGTTTTGTCTTTGTTTTGTTTTTTTATTTGTTTTTGCTGTTATTTTTTGTTTTGTTTTGATTTGTTGTTTTTATTTGTTTGTTTGGGGTTTTTTTGTTTTGTTTCTTTTGTGTTTTTTTGTTTGTTTTGTTTTGTTTTGTTTTTTTTTTGTTTTTTTGTTTTTTTTGTCTTATTTTGTTTGGAGGGGTTGAATTGTAGCATGACAAATTAACTAACAGCCAAATTACCATTTCTTCAGATTAAGACAGCGAAAAAAGAAAGCGCCTAAAAATAAAATTAAGCAAGCAAATAAAAACAGTGAATCAAATCAGATTCTTCATAGATTTTAGACCCGGTTAAAAGCCGAACTTTTTGACCGCATTTTTCGATGCAGGTATCATTGGGGAACGAGAATGTTTTCGCTAAATTGGCCAGGCTTTTAACCTGGATTATTTTTGTTTAATACATTTGCGTTCTAAGATATCAGAACTTGCTAATGTTGGAATTACCAAATATTTTGTCTTCTCATCTGAGGTTTACAAATGAACCCGTTTCCTGTTTACTAGGGAGATTGAAAATTAAGGATGAGGATGTTCTCTGTAATAGTTGTCCCTCTCTCTATATATATATAAAGGGTAGTTTTTTCGTATGTATGTATGTATGTCCGGAGGAAACTATGAAAATAAAACAATTAATGACATATATTAGACTAGCAGCGGCTACCCGGCGTCGCCTGGATAGAGGGGGATTTTTTTAAGTTAGTCCCGCAGATCAATTATAACTGAATCGGATGTTGAATCCTCGTGGGATGCCCCATTTAAATCCCTATGTAAAAAAAATAGACCTTGCATTGATCCAGCTACTCTGAAAAGAAATGTTAATGTCTACTATCTAAAATATTAAATGAAAAAAAAAATTCATGCTGTTATCATTTAAATTTTATTTTTTAATTATCTTCACGAATATAAATCAAATCTCTATTATTTTTGCTCAAAATCAAGCCCTGGTGATATTTAATGTTTATATATATATTTACTTGGTCGTTAATTGTTTTATTTTTGAAATTTCCTTCGGATATACATATATACACAACTGCCCTTTATATATGTATAGATAGATATATATATACAAATTCACTTTAAACGCTTTAAAGGCGTCTGCAAGAAAGATATGAAGACATGCCACATCAACACCAACACATGGGAGGTTGATGCAGAAAACCGAGTGGCCTGGCACCTCCTTGTCAAACAAGGCACGAAAAGGAGTGAAAAAGAGAGGAAATAGAGCCAGAAGGAAGGAGAGACATCAACTCCAGGAAGCATTACTGTTTGTTTGAAGTCACTGCTCCAGAGATTGCCATTCAAAAATTGGCCCGTTCAGCCACTCGTACAGATGCAGTTAAAAGAGAAAAAATGGACACTATGCCATTGTCTTTATGCCTACAACAACACATTCACTATCACCAGATCTTGCTTAAATTCAAGCTGAGTTTCTTTATCAATACACCTTATCACTACGTTCTCCAATGCTTTCATAACTTTAAAAATGATATTTTCAAATAAGATCTATGCGGAAAAAGACATAAGCTCTATTAAGTAGTATTATGTCTCCATGGCGACTTGTTTTCTGATTAAAAATAAAAGCCGACCATTTGTGATTTAATTTTAAATAGGAGATACTGATTTTTCTTTTTAGAGTGTCTGGATTAACGCAAGATCTTTTTTACGTGGGAATGTTAATGTGGCATCCTACGAGGATCCAACTCGCGATTCTACAATAATAGATCTGTAAGACTACCTTTTTTAACACCCACCTCTACCCAGGCGATGCCAGGTAGCCGCCTCTAGTTTAAAATAAAGAATAAAGTCTTGTGAAAATGTGTAAGGATCCAACTCGCGATTCTACAATAATAGATCTGTAAGACTACCTTTTTTAACACCCACCTCTACCCAGGCGATGCCAGGTAGCCGCCTCTAGTTTAAAATAAAGAATAAAGTCTTGTGAAAATGTGTAAGGATCCAACTCGCGATTCTACAATAATAGATCTGTAAGACTACCTTTTTTAACACCCACCTCTACCCAGGCGATGCCAGGTAGCCGCCTCTAGTTTAAAATAAAGAATAAAGTCTTGTGAAAAATGTGTAAGGATCCAACTCGCGATTCTACAATAATAGATCTGTAAGACTACCTTTTTTAACACCCACCTCTACCCAGGTGATGCCAGGTAGCCGCCTCTAGTTTAAAATAAAGAATAAAATCTTGTGAAAATGTGTAAGGATCCAACTCGCGATTCTACAATAATAGATCTGTAAGACTACCTTTTTTAACACCCACCTCTACCCAGGTGATGCCAGGTAGCCGCCTCTAGTTTAAAATAAAGAATAAAATCTTGTGAAAATGTGTAAGGATCCAACTCGCGATTCTACAATAATAGATCTGTAAAACTACCTTTTTTAACACCTACCTCTACCCAGGCGATGCCCGGTAGCCGCTTCTAGTTTAAAATAAAGAATAAAGTCTTGTGAAAATGTGTAAGGATCCAACTCGCGATTCTACAATAATAGATCTGTAAGACTACCTTTATTAACACCCACCTCTACCCAGGTGATGCCAGGTAGCCGCCTCTAGTTTAAAATAAAGAATAAAATCTTGTGAAAATGTGTAAGGATCCAACTCGCGATTCTACAATAATAGATCTGTAAGACTACCTTTTTTTAACACCCACCTCTACCCAGGTGATGCCAGGTAGCCGCCTCTAGTTTAAAATAAAGAATAAAGTCTTGTGAAAATGTGTAAGGATCCAACTCGCGATTCTACAATAATAGATCTGTAAGACTACCTTTTTTAACACCCACCTCTACCCAGGCGATGCCAGGTAGCCGCCTCTAGTTTAAAATAAAGAATAAATCTTGTGAAAATGTGTAAGGATCCAACTCGCGATTCTACAATAATAGATCTGTAAGACTACCTTTATTAACACCCACCTCTACCCAGGTGATGCCAGGTAGCCGCCTCTAGTTTAAAATAAAGAATAAAATCTTGTGAAAATGTGTAAGGATCCAACTCGCGATTCTACAATAATAGATCTGTAAGACTACCTTTTTTAACACCCACCTCTACCCAGGTGATGCCAGGTAGCCGCCTCTAGTTTAAAATAAAGAATAAAGTCTTGTGAAAATGTGTAAGGATCCAACTCGCGATTCTACAATAATAGATCTGTAAGACTACCTTTTTTAACACCCACCTCTACCCAGGTGATGCCAGGTAGCCGCCTCTAGTTTAAAATAAAGAATAAAGTCTTGTGAAAATGTGTAAGGATCCAACTCGCGATTCTACAATAATAGATCTGTAAGACTACCTTTTTTTAACACCCACCTCTACCCAGGTGATGCCAGGTAGCCGCCTCTAGTTTAAAATAAAGAATAAAGTCTTGTGAAAATGTGTAAGGATCCAACTCGCGATTCTACAATAATAGATCTGTAAGACTACCTTTTTTTAACACCCACCTCTACCCAGGTGATGCCAGGTAGCCGCCTCTAGTTTAAAATAAAGAATAAAGTCTTGTGAAAATGTGTAAGGATCCAACTCGCGATTCTACAATAATAGATCTGTAAGACTACCTTTTTTAACACCCACCTCTACCCAGGTGATGCCAGGTAGCCGCCTCTAGTTTAAAATAAAGAATAAAGTCTTGTGAAAATGTGTAAGGATCCAACTCGCGATTCTACAATAATAGATCTGTAAGACTACCTTTTTTAACACCCACCTCTACCCAGGTGATGCCAGGTAGCCGCCTCTAGTTTAAAATAAAGAATAAAGTCTTGTGAAAATGTGTAAGGATCCAACTCGCGATTCTACAATAATAGATCTGTAAGACTACCTTTTTTAACACCCACCTCTACCCAGGCGATGCCAGGTAGCCGCCTCTAGTTTAAAATAAAGAATAAAGTCTTGCGAAAATGTGTAAGGATCCAACTCGCGATTCTACAATAATAGATCTGTAAAACTACCTTTTTTAACACCTACCTCTACCCAGGCGATGCCCGGTAGCCGCTTCTAGTTTAAAATAAAGAATAAAGTCTTGTGAAAATGTGTAAGGATCCAACTCGCGATTCTACAATAATAGATCTGTAAGACTACCTTTTTTAACACCCACCTCTACCCAGGTGATGCCAGGTAGCCGCCTCTAGTTTAAAATAAAGAATAAAATCTTGTGAAAATGTGTAAGGATCCAACTCGCGATTCTACAATAATAGATCTGTAAGACTACCTTTTTTAACACCACCTCTACCCAGGCGATGCCAGGTAGCCGCCTCTAGTTTAAAATAAAGAATAAAGTCTTGTGAAAATGTGTAAGGATCCAACTCGCGATTCTACAATAATAGATCTGTAAGACTACCTTTTTTAACACCCACCTCTACCCAGGTGATGCCAGGTAGCCGCCTCTAGTTTAAAATAAAGAATAAAATCTTGTGAAAATGTGTAAGGATCCAACTCGCGATTCTACAATAATAGATCTGTAAGACTACCTTTTTTAACATCCACCTCTACCCAGGTGATGCCAGGTAGCCGCCTCTAGTTTAAAATAAAGAATAAAATCTTGTGAAAATGTGTAAGGATCCAACTCGCGATTCTACAATAATAGATCTGTAAAACTACCTTTTTAACACCTACCTCTACCCAGGCGATGCCCGGTAGCCGCTTCTAGTTTAAAATAAAGAATAAAGTCTTGTGAAAATGTGTAAGGATCCAACTCGCGATTCTACAATAATAGATCTGTAAGACTACCTTTATTAACACCCACCTCTACCCAGGCGATGCCAGGTAGCCGCCTCTAGTTTAAAAAATAAATATAAAATCTTGCGAAAATGTGTAAGAATCCAATCGTGATTCAACAATAATGGATCTGCAAGATTACCTTCTTTTAACACCCACTCTACCCAGGCAATGCCAGGTAGCCGCTTCTAGTTTAAAATAAAATATAAAATCTTGCGAAAATGTGTAAGAATCCAATCGTGATTCAACAATAATGGATCTGCAAGATTACCTTCTTTTAACACCCACCTCTACCCAGGCGATGCCAGGTAGCCGCTTCTGGTTTTAAAATAAAGAATAAAATCTTGTGAAAACGTGTAAGGATCCAATCGTGATTCAACAATAATGGATCTGCGAGATTACCTTCTTTTAACACCCACCTCTACCCAGGCGATGCCCGGTAGCCGCTTCTAGTTTAAAATAAAGAATAAAGTCTTGTGAAAATGTGTAAGGATCCAACTCGCGATTCTACAATAATAGATCTGTAAGACTACCTTTATTAACACCCACCTCTACCCAGGTGATGCCAGGTAGCCGCCTCTAGTTTAAAATAAAGAATAAAATCTTGTGAAAATGTGTAAGGATCCAACTCGCGATTCTACAATAATAGATCTGTAAGACTACCTTTTTTAACACCCACCTCTACCCAGGTGATGCCAGGTAGCCGCCTCTAGTTTAAAATAAAGAATAAAGTCTTGTGAAAATGTGTAAGGATCCAACTCGCGATTCTACAATAATAGATCTGTAAGACTACCTTTTTTAACACCCACCTCTACCCAGGCGATGCCAGGTAGCCGCCTCTAGTTTAAAATAAAGAATAAAATCTTGTGAAAATGTGTAAGGATCCAACTCGCGATTCTACAATAATAGATCTGTAAGACTACCTTTATTAACACCCACCTCTACCCAGGTGATGCCAGGTAGCCGCCTCTAGTTTAAAATAAAGAATAAATCTTGTGAAAATGTGTAAGGATCCAACTCGCGATTCTACAATAATAGATCTGTAAGACTACCTTTTTTAACACCCACCTCTACCCAGGTGATGCCAGGTAGCCGCCTCTAGTTTAAAATAAAGAATAAAGTCTTGTGAAAATGTGTAAGGATCCAACTCGCGATTCTACAATAATAGATCTGTAAGACTACCTTTTTTAACACCCACCTCTACCCAGGTGATGCCAGGTAGCCGCCTCTAGTTTAAAATAAAGAATAAAGTCTTGTGAAAATGTGTAAGGATCCAACTCGCGATTCTACAATAATAGATCTGTAAGACTACCTTTTTTAACACCCACCTCTACCCAGGTGATGCCAGGTAGCCGCCTCTAGTTTAAAATAAAGAATAAAGTCTTGTGAAAATGTGTAAGGATCCAACTCGCGATTCTACAATAATAGATCTGTAAGACTACCTTTTTTAACACCCACCTCTACCCAGGTGATGCCAGGTAGCCGCCTCTAGTTTAAAATAAAGAATAAAGTCTTGTGAAAATGTGTAAGGATCCAACTCGCGATTCTACAATAATAGATCTGTAAGACTACCTTTTTAACACCCACCTCTACCCAGTGATGCCAGGTAGCCGCCTCTAGTTTAAAATAAAGAATAAAGTCTTGTGAAAATGTGTAAGGATCCAACTCGCGATTCTACAATAATAGATCTGTAAGACTACCTTTTTTAACACCCACCTCTACCCAGGTGATGCCAGGTAGCCGCCTCTAGTTTAAAATAAAGAATAAAGTCTTGTGAAAATGTGTAAGGATCCAACTCGCGATTCTACAATAATAGATCTGTAAGACTACCTTTTTTAACACCACCTCTACCCAGGCGATGCCAGGTAGCCGCCTTAGTTTAAAATAAAGAATAAAGTCTTGCGAAAATGTGTAAGGATCCAACTCGCGATTCTACAATAATAGATCTGTAAAACTACCTTTTTTAACACCTACCTCTACCCAGGCGATGCCCGGTAGCCGCTTCTAGTTTAAAATAAAGAAAAAGTCTTGTGAAAATGTGTAAGGATCCAACTCGCGATTCTACAATAATAGATCTGTAAGACTACCTTTTTTTAACACCCACCTCTACCCAGGTGATGCCAGGTAGCCGCCTCTAGTTTAAAATAAAGAATAAAATCTTGTGAAAATGTGTAAGGATCCAACTCGCGATTCTACAATAATAGATCTGTAAGACTACCTTTTTTAACACCCACCTCTACCCAGGCGATGCCAGGTAGCCGCCTCTAGTTTAAAATAAAGAATAAAGTCTTGTGAAAATGTGTAAGGATCCAACTCGCGATTCTACAATAATAGATCTGTAAGACTACCTTTTTAACACCCACCTCTACCAGGTGATGCCAGGTAGCCGCCTCTAGTTTAAAATAAAGAATAAAATCTTGTGAAAATGTGTAAGGATCCAACTCGCGATTCTACAATAATAGATCTGTAAGACTACCTTTTTTAACATCCACTCTACCCAGGTGATGCCAGGTAGCCGCCTCTAGTTTAAAATAAAGAATAAAATCTTGTGAAAATGTGTAAGGATCCAACTCGCGATTCTACAATAATAGATCTGTAAAACTACCTTTTTTAACACCTACCTCTACCCAGGCGATGCCCGGTAGCCGCTTCTAGTTTAAAATAAAGAATAAAGTCTTGTGAAAATGTGTAAGGATCCAACTCGCGATTCTACAATAATAGATCTGTAAGACTACCTTTATTAACACCCACCTCTACCCAGGCGATGCCAGGTAGCCGCCTCTAGTTTAAAAAAATATAAAATCTTGCGAAAATGTGTAAGAATCCAATCGTGATTCAACAATAATGGATCTGCAAGATTACCTTCTTTTAACACCCACCTCTACCCAGGCAATGCCAGGTAGCCGCTTCTAGTTTAAAATAAATATAAAATCTTGCGAAAATGTGTAAGAATCCAATCGTGATTCAACAATAATGGATCTGCAAGATTACCTTCTTTTAACACCCACCTCTACCCAGGCGATGCCAGGTAGCCGCTTCTGGTTTAAAATAAAGAATAAAATCTTGTGAAAACGTGTAAGGATCCAATCGTGATTCAACAATAATGGATCTGCGAGATTACCTTCTTTTAACACCCACCTCTACCCAGGCGATGCCAGGTAGCCGCCTCTAGTTTAAAATAAAATATAAAATCTTGCGAAAATGTGTAAGGATCCAACTCGCGATTCTACAATAATAGATCTGTAAAACTACCTTTTTTAACACCTACCTCTACCCAGGCGATGCCCGGTAGCCGCTTCTAGTTTAAAATAAAGAATAAAGTCTTGTGAAAATGTGTAAGGATCCAACTCGCGATTCTACAATAATAGATCTGTAAGACTACCTTTATTAACACCCACCTCTACCCAGGCGATGCCAGGTAGCCGCCTCTAGTTTAAAATAAAATATAAAATCTTGCGAAAATGTGTAAGAATCCAATCGTGATTCAACAATAATGGATCTGCAAGATTACCTTCTTTTAACACCCACCTCTACCCAGGCAATGCCAGGTAGCCGCTTCTAGTTTAAAATAAAATATAAAATCTTGCGAAAATGTGTAAGAATCCAATCGTGATTCAACAATAATGGATCTGCAAGATTACCTTCTTTTAACACCCACCTCTACCCAGGCGATGCCAGGTAGCCGCTTCTGGTTTAAAATAAAGAATAAAATCTTGTGAAAACGTGTAAGGATCCAATCGTGATTCAACAATAATGGATCTGCGAGATTACCTTCTTTTAACACCCACCTCTACCCAGGCGATGCCAGGTAGCCGCCTCTAGTTTAAAATAAAATATAAAATCTTGCGAAAATGTGTAAGGATCCAACTCGCGATTCTACAATAATAGATCTGTAAGACTACCTTTTTTAACACCCACCTCTACCCAGGCGATGCCAGGTAGCCGCCTCTAGTTTAAATAAAATATAAAATCTTGCGAAAATGTGTAAGAATCCAATCGTGATTCAACAATAATGGATCTGCAAGATTACCTTCTTTTAACACCCCCCTCCCCCCCATCTACTCGCGCTAAGCCGGGTTGCCGCTTCTAGTCTAATGTATGTTAAAGCTAGCGTGATCTGATTGACGACCTAGTAAGATTAAAGTACGTGAAATCCTGATATGTAAGTCTCACAACACTCAGATTATGCATTCTGTGTCAAACTTGTATTGTTTTATTAATTACAATGGGTTAGCTCAGTCGGTAGAGCGTTCGGCTAGAAACTACAAGGTTCCTAGTTCGATACCGGCCCTCGCCAACTCAGCGTATGAGTAGCACAGGGATCTGTGCGGTAAAGTGAGGAGCTGGTGGTAGGTGTGGCGCTCCACCTCAGACTCGAAAAAAACAATCTCCTTGATCTAGTGCTAGCGAAAAGGGGATAGACTCCCTCGCTGATTGGCTGATGCCGACTTTAGGCCACCCCGACGACTTTACTTTACTTACCTCTATTTACGTCGTTTCGATTTGCGTCATTTTCGAAGAGACGTCGCTTTTCAAAAATATTGAAATATCAAAATTTTAAAAGCTATATAAAATATGTATGATATTTATGTCGTCTGTAAAAACAGCTGTGTTATTCATACTGTATGGTACTGTTAATTCCGGGTTGTATCAATTGTTTACACTTATTTACGTATCACGAGAAGTAAATGAAAAAAAAGAGATAGATACATATAATGTTTAGTGAATAATAACAATAATTATAAAGAATTTTCTGAATTACATATACAGTCATATCTCTATTTACGTTGTTTTGAATTACGTCATTTTTTAAGATACATCACTTTTAAAGAATATTGAGATATTAAAATCTTAAAAGCTATATGAAATATGTAAAACATTTCCGTCGTCTGTAAAAACAGCTATACAGTTCCGTTAATTCCGGGTTGTATTGATTGTTTACGCTTATTATTTACCGAAATATACCGATTAGATAATCGGTATATTAACGGTGCCATCCAGTATGAATGATACAGCAATTTTTACAGACGATGTAAGTAAGTAAAGTCCTCAGGGCGGCCTAATGTCGGTATCAGCCAGACAGCGAGGGAGTCTGTCCCTTTTTCACTAGCGCTAGACAAAGGAGATTATTTTAGCGTCTGAGGTGGAGCGCCACACCTACCATCAGCTCTTCATTTTACCTCACAGATCCCTGTGCTACTCATACGCTGAGTTGGCGAGGGCTGGTAGAGAACCAGGAACCTTGTGATTCCTTGAAAGTGACGATGGGAATGGGACAACATAATTCTATCATGTCAGATATCTTTCATCTTTCTGAGTCAACAATTTTATTTTTTTATTGGGAGAAATCTGCCCAAACCAGAATAAATTAAGTTTAGGGCACGGGGACCTGCGCGGTAAAGTAAGGAGCTGATGGTAGGTGTGGCGCTCCACCTCAGACGCGAAAAAAAAACAATCTCTTTGGTCTAGCGCTAGCGAAAAGGGGATAGACTCCCTCGCAGATTGACTGATACCTACTTTAGGCCACCCCGACGTCTTTACTTTTTTTAATATCGACTAAACATAACGCCTGCTCACCCAAGTCGCAACACATTCTTGTGAGATCATCACCTTAAACACGTGATCTGGCGTTTTCCTGAATTAATATTGTCACAATTTTCACAATTTTCCAATGCAATAAAAAGAGATCTTTGTTAATGAACTCAACTAAAACTAAACGCTCCTAATGACACCTATCGACAAAAAAACAGGACAAACATTTTGGCCAACCCAATAAAAAGTTGCAACCATGAAGAACCTAAAAAAGAAAAACATCTTTAGCTTAGTCCTTTTTTTTTTTTTTGCATTTGCGTCCGATGAATTGCTCTAGATTAATTACCGCCCTGCACCTCTGCAGAGGGGTAAGACTCCCTCAATGGGGCCACCTGTTGGCCGTGGGTGGCTACCCGTGATGCTTAAGGGTAGAGCCCAGGTAGATGAGCAGTTCATGACTTGCAATACTCCACTTTGGCCCTATCTTGGGCTAGACGGGCGGTCGGAGAGGCCCCCTCCGATCAATCGGCTGGTCACGTCACGCCCTAGCACCTATATGATTTTCCCAACCCTATTGCCCTTATGGCAAGCCCCAACCCCTTTTTATCATATGGGTGCTAGAAGGCGGTGGCTGCGGGTCTATATATCCTGGGAATGACGTTAAACTATCTGATGGTGAGGTTCCAGTTTTGGAGGTTTGGGGAATGTGGAGCACCCCTTCATCACCATTACTCCCTGGTCCACTCTGACCCGGAGGGGTAGTACCTGATAGGGTCCCATCTATGGGTTAAATAGAAAAATGTATTATCCATTAAGAATTGATTTATTTAAAAACTTTATCGGCATTAAATGACCCACTGAGGTTGATATGCCGAAAACAAAACAAAACAAACAAAAACATCTAGATTAATTAGTTTTCATTTTTTTAATACGTGATAATTAGCTGGGTGTGCAATGGAGGGGGTAGCATGTTCGGTCACGTGTCATGACCAGAAACAGACATGCAATGTCTGATGTCACTTCCATCTAAATAACAAAAAGAGGGTGGGGAGTAAAGGCTATACAAGAAAGGAACCCGATGAATCGCGCCCACGTTGTGTTTTTGTTTTTTGTTTTCTTGCATTTGAAGTGGTCCGACCCACGCAGTTGGAAGAGATCAGGCAAATCGTGACTAGAAAATGATATTTTGAATCCATTCATTCGTTTGTTTTTCCTTATACTCTCTCTCTCTCTCTCTCTCTCTCTCTCTCTCTCTCTCTCTCTCTCTCTCTCTCTTCTCTCTCTAAATGCTTCTCCCCTACATAGTTTCTCTCTTCGTCTCTCTCTCTCTGTCTCTCATAGCTTCCACCTTGTTCTCTCTCTCTCTCTCTCTCTCTCTCCTCTCTCTCTCTCTCTCTCTCTCTCTCTCTCTCTCTCGCAAATATATGCACCCTCCTGGTGCAAGTATTTAAGTTTTAATGTAATAAAATATCATATCAAATTAGAAAGGCTAATGAAACTAAATAATAATGCAGATAAAAAGATTTGAAACAGGGGGATATAATTGGAAAATAGAACAACTGAAACTTACTCTTCTCTCACTCCTGTCTTTCATGGCTAAATTTTCCTAACTTAACTATTTAGTTAAAATAGTAAGTAAAGAATAAAATTACAGTTATTTCTTCTTGTTAATGGATTTCTTTGGAGATTTATCCCGAGATTTTTGCTCACATTCAATAAGATAAAATTAAACCATTAGAAATCAATAATACCAACTACATATTTATCAAAATCAATTTTTTTATATCAATATCAAATTAGCCTTCCCGTTCACACTGTAAACCGCCATTTTGTTGTATATATAAATACAATTGCACGTTATTAGTATGTAGATGTGTCCAACATATTGAACTTCTTGTTTCGACCGAGGGTCCAGTGAGCTTCGGCCGCTGGACCTTATGAGTTAACATCGTTGATCCCAGGGGGCCAGCCTCCCAGGCAACACCTTCAACCTTGATCTAAATAGGCAGGGCTGGGTTTATTGCCCAGTGCCTGAGGCGCCCCTCTTGAGGGGGATGCCGACGGGATCAACGCATTTTTTGTGCCTACCACTCATGAGCTTCGGCTTGTGGGTGGGCCCATATAAAAATGTCCTTGTGTCACGCCCTCATAAGTGGGATGAGAGGCAAATGCCTATCTAACTCCGGTTTTCGACTGAGCGGGTCTAGCTAACATCGATGATCCCAGGGGGCCATCCACCCAGGCAACACCTGCCCCTCGATTCAAAGGGACAGGTTTGGGTTTATTGCCCAGTGCCGACGGGATCAACGCATTTTTTGCACCCGCCACCCATGAGCTTCGGTTCGTGGGAGGTTCTACATTAATAGGACCTTGTGCCTATCCCGTACATGTGGGGTACGTGGTAAATATCTATTATGTAGATAGTAATAATGTAAACAATTTTAATAATTTAGGTTTAAATAAAAAATAAATTATGGAGAATGTGACGTAAATAACTAAAGGGAATTGTGACTTGAGTAGTGGAATAGTTTCGGTTAGAAACAGACAAACACACAATCTCCATTATAATATCTCTCTCTCTCTCTCTCTCTCTCTATATATATATAATATATATATATATATATATATATATATATATATATAAGAGAGTTTCATAATTTGCTTGAAGCATTGTGTATGTATTGGTTAGGAGGTTGATTTAGAAGGCTATCACAATGCAGTTTGGAATTAAAAAAATAATAATACGGTGTTGTGTGTTGACCTGTATTTTAAATACAGGTCAACACACAACACCATTGTTACCGTATTATTATTTTTTATTCCAAACTGCATTGTGATAGCCTTCTAAATCAACTTCCTAACCAATATATATATATATATATATATATATATATAGTATACACCATAAAATATCTTCTTTGCACCTGAAAGTGGGTGAACTTAGAATCCTAGCTCCGTAAAATCATTCAAAAAGACAAGTTTTGTCAATTGACCAAATTATGACTGGATATCTCCGCTGAAATTTAAGATGCTCACGATTGCAAATCCCTGAAAGCTCTGCTGCACAGTTTGAAGCTCTCTTGAAATCCAAAGCTGGATCAACACTAATCAACGATACAAATGCCATCGTATCCCGTGTCTTCTGAACATTTTTAGAGATCTCTTTTACAATGCATCGGGTATCAACGAAAATATTGTTGGTTGGTTGGTTGGTTGGATTTTAGGGCATGTCAACAAATTGGATCATTTTATACCAAAAACGCTTTGTTTTATTCCTTTTAGCTCAGTCGGTAGAGCGTTCGGCTAGAAACCACAAGGTACTGGTCCTCGCTAACTCAGCATATGAGTAGCACAGGGATCTGTGCGGTAAAGTGAGGAGCTGGTGGTAGGTGTGGCGCTCCACCTCAGATGCTAAAACAGTCTGCTTGGTCTAGCGCTATTGAAAAGGGGATAGACTCCCTCGCTAACTGGCCGATACCGACTTTAGGCCGCCCCGTCGACTTTACTTTATTGGGTACTCAATTTTTAAAACTCATTTTTAAACACACTTTTCTAAAACTTCGGTTCTATCTACATCTCCAACATGGAATTTCACCATTAAATGCAAATTGACCCAGGACACTAAGGCCCTCAGCCAGCCTTCTAGCACATATATGATAAAAAGGGCTGGGAGTTGCCTTTAAGGGCAAAACGGTTGGAAAAATCATATAGGTGCTAAGGCTTGATGTGAGTAGCCGATTAATTGGAGTGAGCCCTATCAACCCCCGTCTAGCCTAAGTAAGGGACAAAGTGGAGTGAAGTCAGGGACTGCTCAGCCACCATTCCTTCCTTACGCATCATAGGTTGCCACCCTCAGACAACAGGTGGCACCGATGGGGGGGGGCTCTTACCCCTCTACAGATGTGCAGTCGGTGTATTCTACAGCCGACAGGTCAAATGGCATTGTAACGAAGTAACCATTAATAACAACAACAAAATAAATTCTATAGACATGCAAAAAAAACTAACCATCGCTATATATATATATATATATATATATATATATATATATATATATATATATATATATATAATAAGGTTTTTTTTATAGTATGTTTGAAGCATTGTGCGTATGTGTAATATAAAGATTTTTCAAATATACTGCGTTCCTCAACTTCTTAAAACAACAGATGATTACTCCATCGCCGTGGGATAAGTACTATAAAAAAAAACACCTAGTACTTTTAATAACTCTGATGATGGAATTTTATTTCCGAAAATATTTAGAATTAAAAAAAAAATTAAATAAATATAATTTTCAACACATATTGCATTGTCTATTGCCTTCAAAAATCTTTATATATATATATATATATATATATATTTACCAACCCCTCCGCACGCACGAACAGGATGCGACACAACGTCAATTTCTTACGCGGAGTTTAACAGGTTTGAATTCAGAGTGTTCTTTCTACTAGACTGATTACATAGCCAAGGTTAAGAGCCTAGTCAGCCCTGCTACTTACCCATAGCTGGAGGGATAGTAGTTGGATGCATATCTTTCCAATATATTAGCGCTATATGAAATGCAAACAGCCTCGTTCACATAATATATATATATAGGAAAAGCATGGACAGCTATAGACAGATTATCGATCATATGCTAATTTGATCTCTCTGATAAAATAAAGCGACATTTCTCATAAGCTGTAGTCGTGTCAGTGTTACTGTATGACTGTACCACTTGGTTTCTAATGGTCGACGACTCCATTTCCTATGACTCTAACCCTTATACCATACGCCCCCTCATTGCTGTTTATGGTTCAAAAACCGGAAGTGAATGGATGAAACTCTTAATGCAAAAATTTATCAGCCATTAAACAAAGAAAGCCAAACGTTTTGGATAATTTGGGGGGAAACTTGATTGTCAGCTGCATCCAGAATTTGAACTCGGATTGACAGGTCTATTTCCTACGACTCTAACCACGACTCTAACCATTACACTATGCGCTTTCCCATCGCTGTTTATGGTTCAAAAACCGGAAGTGAATGGATGATACTCTTAATGCGGAAATTTATCAGCCATTAAGCCAAACTGAGACAAACGTTTTGGATAATTTGGAGAAAAGCTTGATTGTGTTCTTGGTTTCGTGGATATTTTTCAGAAGATTACATTCTAATATGAAAATATTGTTAAACGTGATGATGGCGTCAAGAAAGGAGATATTCCTTTTTGTTTACTGTTTTCAATCTATTTCACCGTTGCTTTTGAATATCTTTTTGAACGAGTGTAATGTTAATGTTAATTTGCGCTTTCCAACACCGAGCAATGTTTTCAATTTACACCGATTCTATACAAAGGATTCAAGAGATTCTCTCTACTGATGACGTAAATCTCGTTTCAGAGTCTGAAAGAGACGTACAAAGACAGATGGATCAATTTACGAAGGCTTGACAATCAATATTAAGAGAAAAAGAAAGTTATGCTCACGTAGGCAATTCCTTTTTAGTTGACCGAGAGCATTTGACAGCCTCATATTGTAATAAAGCTTCAATTTTATATAAAAACGAGAAGCAAGCTACCCGATGTCGCCTGAATAGTGGGAGGGTAAAAAAAAAAGTAATCTCGCAAATCTATTGTTGAATCGTGAGTTGGATCCTCGCAAGATGCCCCATTAAGATCCCTACGAAAAAACAGCCTTACCTTGATCCAGAATCTCTTAAAAGAAATATTAATGTCTCCTATTTAAAATATTAAATGCAAAAAAAATCCATGCTGTAATCATTTAAATTTTATTATCTTCACAAATAAAAATAAAATCTTCATTATTTTTGCTCAAAAAGCAAAGGTGATAGTGAATGTGTATACATATTTACTTTGTTATTAATTGTTTTATTTTATTTTTATAGATTCCTCTGGACATACACACACACACACATACATATACACAAACTGCCCTCTATATATGCATAGATGGTATAGTAAACTTCAAGTTATATTAAGAAGCATATGAATAATATCAGAATAAATGAACACATCATTGCTAAAATAAATCTAAAACGTAAATCTCATGTAACTAATCGAAACTGATACCATAAAGGCTACAACACTTTATTAAAAAAAACTTTTGATTTACAATAAAGAGGGTATACTGAAACAAATAATGGGTTTCTTAACACTACATTTATTAAGTTGCATGTGATAAACAAAACAATAATTTTATCAAAAATAATGGTTTGGTTTGTGTTAGGGAGAGTTATCTCCCCCTAACGATTCGAACCAGACTCTCTGAAGAGGAAGTGGAAAAAACTGTAGAGCAGATCAGAACCAAGTAGGACACACGTATATCCTAACATCAAGCCAGAACTCTAATCCAAACCCATCCACTATATTCCCTGTCAGTGAAAAATAAATAGAACAAATATTGTTATTGTTAACATATTCTCTGTTTTATTGTCATTTCGGTATATCCTACATCTCGGGATACAACAGTTTGATTTCTTTGTTTAATGGCATATCAACTTTTGTGTGGAATTTAATGCCAAACACATCCTTGTAGAAGAACAGTAGTGGTACTATTCAACTGGGTGATGATGGAGTTCCTATCTTATGACTATATTTTCATTGTTCCATTGTTGTTGTTTTTCATTGCACTTATTATATAATTATTTGCAGCGGATTATAGACAAGGAGCGGCAACTATATATATATATATATAGTGCGTACAGAAATAACCTATTCGAGTCTCACCATAAGGATCTTCAGGGTTAAATTCACTGAAACTCGAGTAGGCTATTTCTGTACACACTATATAATAAATCCGCTCTACGTACGTATTTAGCACTTTATATTTGTTATAACGCTGACTTATCCAGGTAAAAATTCTACCAACCAAATATTGGGACCAACCCAATATTTTCATGTAAGTCATTCCTTCATATATATATATATATATATATATATATATATATATATATCACGCATATATATGTGTGTGTTTGTCTTTGTGTGTGGCAGCGTAGTTATCATTTTGTAATTTAATGCCTAAATGATACAATCAATCGATAAATCAATAAATCATAATAACATTTTTGTATCTTGAGTCAATGTTTGAGAATTCAACAGCATACACACACACACACATACACACACACACACACACACACATATATATATATATATATATATATATATATATATATATACATCCATCCTATCTCCATATATATATATATATATATATATGTATATATATATATATATATAGTAAAATATTATAAGCAGATAACCTACTCAAGTTTAGTCAAATGACTTTAACATTTTTCTAAATCCGCTCTATTAACGTATTGAGCACCCTTACATTCTTTATTTATTATTCTATTTATAACCTCGATTTATTGGGTTAATGATTTTATCGACGATCGAAATTGTGACTAACTCGGTATTATATATTCCCCGATAAGTCATCCACTTTTCATATATATATATATATATATATATTATATATATATATATATATATATATATATCAAAAGATAAATTCTGTGGAACTATGCTTATAAAAAAAAATATCCCTTCACTTTTTTGCCTTTGTTCCATAATAATTTTACTAAATATGTTTGGAAGGTTAATGTGATTGTTAGTAGGTTAGATTTAAATGTCATTGACAGTGAGTTAGATTCTCACTGGGTGTCCCATTTCTGTGGTTCTTGAAGCAGACTAAGCTCATTTAAAATTAAATACAATTTGTCACTACAATGTACTCAGTTGCATTGATCTTCTGTCCAGACCGCCTACTGTTGTGGTCGCTCTTTTCTTTATGTGTGTTTTATTTGTTAGTTTTTGCGTGTTTTTCTTCTTTTCTTCTTTTTTATTTTTTTAAATGCCGATAGTTGGTACATGGGGCATGTGCATTAAATCCGACTTGAGTGGCTGCAGTGTTTCGAACGAGAGTCACGTGACAACGATCTTGACGTTCATTGGCTTTAAGTGGGCGGCCATTTTCTTTTCTTTGTCCGAACACCAAAGATGGCCGATTCTATTTGAGTGAGTCTGTCTTTTCTTTCTGAGGTGTTCTTGACATTATTTCTCTGATTGGCAACGTGGATTTTTCGTCATTTTGTAATTTAAAGCCGCGATCAATCGATAAATCGATGAATCAATCAAACACAATAACAATTCCGCGGCTTGAGTCAATGTTCTAGAAGTCAATGCCAATTTCTTGAAACTTCTAAAAATTATTCACATGTTCGTATACAATTAACATTAATGACAGAAAAAATGGTAGTATCATTTTTTTTTTTCATTGTTATGTAGTTGAAATTTTTAAGAAATAAGATTATCTTAGACTGCTAATACATAGATGGATTTTAACAAAAACTGATAGATAGATGGACAGATAGATATTTGTCTGATCTTTATCGATAGTTGGAAATACACAACTACCTGACGTCAAATAAACCCCCTCTATCTCTCTCAATCACTCTATCTTCTCTCTGTCTGTCTGTCAGTCTCTCTCTCTCTCTCTCTATATATATATATATATATATATATATATATATATATATAAAGGTATAATAATCCAATTGACTGGTATGTAAGGGATGATTCTATTTGGGATCATCAAAACTATCTAATGAGACTAGACTCAAATTGAGTCTCTGGTCAAAATAAATTTATTATAGTCAAATGACAGTTTGTTAAGGTTTTCTTTCTTTGAAAGTTATATATATATATATATATATATATATATATTATATATATATATATATATATATTGATGATATAGTTTGGTATATTTATTTTAAAAAAGTGATTCATATCATTGCCAGAGCATGTATATCTAAGATAAGGAGGCCAAGACATGAAGTCAACTGTGCTTGGTAACTGACAGTTTCTTGTCTAATCGATGTCCAAACCAAGTGCTTGGTTTTAATATCCCCTCGGCGAGAAACTGTCAGTTACCAAGCACCGTTGATTTAATTTATTCTCTACCTTAATTCATATATATATATATTAGAATAGTCTCGTTTGTAAATAAAAATAAAATTTGTATATTTGGGGTTCAAGTCAACCTTTTTCCTTTAAACTCGGCGAGTCGAATTGATGACAAAAGGCTCAATTTAATCTCATCTGACTACAACATTTCTTTATTCCAACCCTCTTCGGAATCATTCAGGTGCTAAATTGCAAACTTCAGACGAGCCTGTCCATGTGCCTTCTTGAGTAGGGGGAACTTGCGAGCACTACATAATTTCAGTCTCCTACGAAATCATATTTGGAGGAAAAAAAGTTGACTTGGATCACAAGAACACCATTCCAATCATTAAAGATTGGAATGGGACTGTTTCTTTGCTAAGTGGATAGGATGACTACATCGGGTCGAAGGAAACATGGATGGGGCCAAGTACAGGGAAATCATGAGTGAAAACCTCATTGTCTCAGCCAGGACACTGACGATGGGTCGTGTTTTGGTATTCCAGCATAACAATGACCCAAAACATATGGCTAAGGCAATAAGGGATTGGCTCAAGAAGAAGCCCATTAAGGTAATGGGGTGACCTATTCAGTCTCCGGACTTTAATCCCTTAGAGAATCCGTGAAGGGAGCTGAAGCTTCGAGTTTCCGAACAACAACCTACAAACCTTAATGATTTGGAGAGGATCTGAAAAGACGAGTGGGCCCAAATCCCCTGGGATCTCTAAAAATTTGGTAACCAACCCCAGGAAACGCCTGACTGCTGTTTCTTCGCCAAGTACTGAGTTATATTTTGCTATGGGGTGAAATACTTATTTTTTCAATAAAATACAAATAATGTTCAAAAATTGATATAATGTGATTTTCTAAATATATATATATATATATATATATATATATATATATATATATATATATATATATAATTTTCCCGTTTCTTTTTTTTTCCCCTTCCGCGAATACAAATTATATTTTTCTTTACAAACGAGACTATTCTAATTATATATATATATATATATAATAGTCTTTTGTAAAGAAAAAGAAAATGTGTATTTGCGGAAGTCCAAATTAATCCAAGAAACAATTATTTCATTAGAATACACACAGGAAATAAAATTAGTATTATTTTGATTATTCGGACTACTGTCCTCGTCTTCATTGTTATCTGTACAACGTTTCGACCGATGTGCCCTCCGGCCTTCTTCAGGTATTTCTTGTCGGAGTCGGGAACCTTCTCGGACTCGGGAACTTTCTTTTCGGACTCGGGGACCTTCTTGTCGTAATCAGGAGCCATCACGGAACTTTGAACCTAACCCTTTATTCAGTCCAGGGGTGGGGTATCCTATTCTCATTCCGCTAACCATAGCTGGAGTACAGGTGTTAAGCTGTATTAATTATTATTCTATGTTACTGCTGCCCCTGACCAGGATTGAACCTGCAGTCTAGAGATAACTGTCACTTATAACTATCTTAACCTAACTCTTTTATTTCCTAGGTTATGTGAAGAAGACCGGAGGGCATATTAGCCGAAACGCTGTACAGATAACAATGAGGATGAGGACAATAATCCAAATAATACTAATTATTCAGCTTCATCTAAAAAATTCCGAGAAATAGGAAATAAAATGTTGAAATGTCTAAAGCAGGCTAAATGGTTGATATGCCGTAAAACAAAACAAAACCATAACAAAACAATCACTTAGACAATGATATTGTTTGTTTAAAAATATCCTTTTTTATTATTAAAGAATCAAATGGTTTCACGCTTGACAACTAGTTAATTGGGCAATGGTTCGCATTTCGGCCTTGTTGGAGTGGGCGACATACGAGACTACAAATCGCGTGATTCCCGAGATTTGGCAAACGAGAAGTCGAGATGAATTTCTCGCAAATTGGCAATGCATCATCACCGTCAGAGAAGTTAGTAGATCGATGAGACGGATAAGGTGGACTGGTGCCAATGGCTCCTTGTACTTTTCGAAGTGGCTCCATGATATCTTAAGATTATTAATATCTTAATTCGTTTAATTGTTTTCCGTCATAAAGATACTTTTGATTCTTCCATAGAGTTACATATTTCCCACCGGCACACGTCGCCATGGATGTACAGTTTTTCCTGTTCAAAGCCATGATCTTAACGGATCATATCTGAAAAAATAGTAAAACATTTGCTAGATGGTGCTATCATATATATATATATATATATATATATATATATATATATATATAGATAGATAGATAGATAGATAGATAGATAGATCCATAGATAAAAGTGCTATCATATATATAATATATATAATATATATATATATATATATATATAGATAGATAGATAGATAAAAGAATATGAAAACAACACAATATGCTGTTAAAGTTAAAAGAGTATAAACAAGCGCTGAAGATGATTTTTATAAATTGAAATGTTGTTCTATATTAGCTATGAATATCATATAAAATCTTTTCAATTTAACAGCATATTGTGTTGTTTTCATATCCTTTTATCTATACTCATACCGTCGGATTCATTTCCTTCTCTTAACTTATATATATATATATATATATATATATATATATATATATATACCTTTCAGCTCCATTTAGAATATTAATTTATTAATCTATTTATTTATCTATCTATAATAGTTCGTATATGTAAAAATATATACGCAAATCTTTATAGGTTTGATTTCTCAATTTTGGTTTAATCCTATCAGGGAAACATCCACATACACACACACACAACACACACACATATATATATATATATATATATATATATATATATATATATATATATAAAATAGTTACTACCAGTATATATACATCAAAAAGTTACTCCCACGTTTTGATTGCAGTAGCATAAGTAGTTAATCCAAAAGGGCTCAATATATCTCGTAAAAAATATAGAGCATTTATAGTTGTAGAAAAGTTTTTTTTCTCTACCACGGTTTCGGTGTTCAGGGTACACCTTCCTCGGGAGAGTTCTTTTCTACAACTATATATATATATATATATATATATATATATATATATATATATATATATATATATATATATATATATATATATATATATATATATATATAGGTAACCTAGCAAAAATAGCATATCATAGTATCATAGGAGATTAGTACTACCGCAATATACACAAAGGTCTTAAATTTAGAGAACTCTGCGTTAAACAAATAAACTAAACTATCTGAAACAGATATTTAATAGATTTTTTTAACTGTGTCATTTGTAAATATCCATCCTTTAAACATCAATCAGTTGTGTGCAGATTCTGGATGCTGTGCCTCTGGAGCGATGACTGATAGGGACGGGTGGAAAGAGACAGACAGAGACAGACAGAAGAAGAGAGTGAGAGAGAGAGAGAGGGAGAGAAAGAGAAAGAGGGAGAGAGGGAGAAGAGAGAGTGAGAGATAGAGAGAGAAAGAGAGAGAGAGTGAGAGATAGAGAGAGAAAGAGAGAGAGAGTGAGAGAGAGAAAGAGTGAGAGAGAGAGAAGAGAAGAGAGAGAGGAGAGAGAGAGAAAGAGGGAGAGAGAGAGGGAAAGAGAGAGTGAGATAGATAGAGAGAGTGAGAGAGAGTGAGAGATAGAGAGATAGAGAGAGAGAGTGAGAGAGATAAATGAGTGAGATATATATATATATAGAGAGGGTGAGATAGAGAGAGATAGAGAGAGTGTGTGAGAATGAGAGATAGAGAGAGAGAGAGAGAGAGAGATAGAGAGAGAGAGAGAGAGTCATGGGAATCTATTTATAAAACCATTTCAGCGATAACAGTAAATTTTCTTTTAACAACAAAAAAAAATTGTTTTTTTAAATAAAACAGAAGTGCTTGGGATCGAACCAGTGGCCTATTGTTAGTCAGGGTGTTACGAAGTCGCCGTCTGCCCCGCCAATAAAAGACACTCATCACCGGTTGGCGATAATCGGGTTATTCGATATTACACCGCCGGCGAGGTTCGATCGGTGTAATCGATCCGCGCGACGTTCCTTTAATCATGTAAGACAATAACGTCACGGTTGCTTGTCGCGCGCTTAACGCGATCTCACGTGACACAAATTTATCACTCAGAAAGCAGTCGATCAACATTTATGGTTGTACAAGATAAAATGGCGCCCACCTCCTCTACTCCACCCCCCACACCCCTAGTATAATCATTTACTGGCTGGATGACAGAATACCGTCTTGAGCAGATCGCTAGATACCAGTTAAGATGAGGGGAAAGGTCATCGCCTAAGGTAGGGATATATTGTTGCGATAACTCATTAGATATTATAGGTTCTTTTTGTAGTTGTTTTTCTGTTGTTTGTTGTTGTGTTTGTTTTTTTGTTTTTTTTGGGGGGGCTCTTGTTTTGTTCTGTTATTTTTATATTGTCTTTTTATTATTTTTTGTTTTTATTTGTTTTTCATATTGTTCTTATTTTGCTGGGGTTTTTATATTACATAGTTGTTTTTTATATATATTTTGTTTTTATTTTTATTTTTATTTATTGTTATTATATTGTTTTTATTTTATTGTTTTTTTGTGTTTTTGTTGTTTTTTCCTTTTGTTTTTCTTGTTGCTTATTTGAGGTCCAGAATAAATTAGTCATTCTTACCGGTTTAGCATTGTAATTAGAAAAGGCAGTCACCAAGATTTTTATTTGCTTCATGGTTGTTATCGGTTTGTAACAAAGTAAACGGGCCTTTATGAGCCGAAATTAAGACAAAGACACAAAACAAGTCATAATATGTAACAAAAGAGTAACATGACAATATATAGTGAATGAGTAACATCTGACAATATGTAACAAATAAGTAATATATGACTACTAATTTCAGATCAGTTTTAAATTATTTTACTTTTATTCTTTTTCTTTGCTTATCTTTAAAAAAGACATCATAACTTGGCTCAAATACAACTTAAATCAGTCATCATATGTATTTACCCTACTCCTCCGCCACGGACAGGATATGACACAAGGTCAATGTTTAAGCAGAGTACAGCTGGTTTGAATTCGGAGTTTTTCGTCTCTTAGACGGGTTACCTAACCGAAACCAGGATCCGACAAATAGGGTGTTGCTTTTATCTGGATTTCAACCATCTTAGAAGTTTAGTTTAATCTGGATGCAAATTCACACACAACACACACACACACACACACACACACACACACACACACATGCAACACACACACACACACATACACACACCAAGAAGTACTCATTATTGACGTGTGTGGTCAAAATAAGAGAAAAGATCTACAAATCTGACAGCCCTCTTTTAATCTACTTAAGAATAAACGTGGGCGCCTTGTGTATTATAAAAGTCAGTGAGATAGGTTAGTAGACCATTGCTAATCACTATGATACCCGCCAAAACAATCTCCTTGGTCTAGCGCTAGAGAAAAGGGAATAGACTCCCTCACTGCCTGGCTGATACCGACTTTAGGCCACGACTTTACTTTACAGCTGGTTTGAATTCGGAATTCGGAGTTTTCCTTCTCCTAGACAGGTTGCCCAATCAACGCTAAAGAACCTAATCTGTCCTACTAGATACTCATAATTAGGTGAGATAGCGCAGATGGAGTATTTGACTTTTCCATGGGCAAAGTGAAACGCAAACAGCCTCGACCAGGATTTGAACTCGGGTCGACGATTCCATTTCCTACAACGACAACCCTTACGCTAAGCACGTCTCCAGACATTGCAAATGTATTGAGCTCAGTTCTCACAAGACGTCCGATTTCTGTGATCCTGTGCCAGACCAAGCGTTCCAGATAATTATGGTGACAACATCATGTAAATTTTCTTTTAAAATTAAAAGAAAAAAGAAAATTTTAAAAATACAAAATTGAGTTGCTTAGGATCGAACACATGTGTTAATACGAACAGCTTCATCTAGGATTTGAACTCAGGTCTACATTTCCATGTCCTACGACGATAACCGTTACGCTAATCGCGTGTCCATTTTTTGTCAAAGTAATAATCAACCGTCAGTCTTGCAAGACTGGGATTCTGCGCCTGAATTTTGACACAGGTTTATGGCGAACATATGAAGCTTTAATAAAATACTCCTTTCTTCTTTTTTTTTTTGGGGGGGGATTATGGCATATCAATCCTTGCTGGGTTATTATATGCCAAAGACATTTTGTTTTGGTGGGTATCGAACATTTTTTAAACCATTTTTCT
>CM042152.1:66875849-66908349 GCA_023376005.1 Doryteuthis pealeii | reverse complement strand
CTGAATCCAAACTCAATACCGGCTTGGATTTACCAATAGAAGAACTAAATGGTTAAAATGGCGACCAAAATTTTAACAAGTGTATAATCACATTGTTTAAATAATACGTTATCTGTCGTTGGATTAAATATCAGGGTGTATGAAAAGTATTTTTGTTTTTTCCAGACCTCACTCTCTATCTATCTTTATCTCTCGCTCTCTCACCTTTTCTCTCATCCTTTTTCCCTACCTATACTCCACCTTCCTTACCTTCTTTTCTTAATCGCTCTCTCTCTCTCTCTCTCTCTCTCTCTCTCTCTCTCTCTCTTTCACCTTTCTCTCATCCTTTCTTTCCCTACCTAACTTCACCTTCCTTACCTTTTTTCTTAATATCTCTCTCTTTTTCTCTCTCTTTCTTTCTCTCTCTCTCTCTCTCTCTCTCTTTCACCTTTTCTCTCATCCTTTCTTTCCCTACCTACACTCCACCTTCCTTACCTTCTTTTCTTAATATCTCCCCCCTTCTCTCTCTCTCTCTCTCTCTCTCTCTCTCTCTCTCTCTGGGACTAGTTGCTATCTTGAATGTTATCATTACATGTGTAACGATATACGAGGCGACAGCACTTGAGTTGAGTGAACTTTGCTGACACCGGGTCAAGTGGAACCTACACTTGATTAATGAGTCTTTTGATGATCTGACAAGACAAAAAGGACAAAACCCACATAAAAGCGACACACTTTTGTCGGACGGTCATCGAAAATATTCCGGTTCACTGCTGATATAATCCCTCTCTCTCTCTCTCTCTCTCTCTCTCTCTCTCTCTCTCTCTCTCTCTCAAATCCGTGTTAACTCACTGACAATAAAACGATAGACATTGTAATTTGTCGTCCGAGGTATTTTCTTAACGTGTTTTTCTTGCCGAAATCGACTACTGAAAATCGAGTTCGAACCTCACTGGATGCTTCATACTTGCGACCCTGTGTCACATCCTACCTGTGGCAAACGTTACTACTGAAAAGCGTGTTCGATACTCACTGGATGTCCCATAATTGTGACTTCGTGTCACATCTTACTCGTAGCGAATGGGTTGGATAAATCCTACAGATGATATCAGGGCGTCACATCGTGGTGTAATTGTTAGCAAGCTAGTTTCTCAGATCCATTACTACTGAAAAGAGAGTTCGAACCTCATTGGATGCCCCATACTAGCGACATTATGTCTCATCCTACCTGTGGGGAACGGGTTGGATAAATACCTACTTTATATATTTGGTAGATTTGCCAATAAAAGTAAACGTTGACTTGAAAATAGTCTAATTAAGTTGTTCATTCTTCTTCTTTTGTTTGGTTTTTTTTGTTTTGTTTTGTTATTGTGTGTTCTTGTTGTTGTTGTTTAGAATTTGGGCCATTCTCTTTAATTACCAATATCATGTAATTATTTATCTCCAACTTGAAGAGCTACCTATGAACTTAATAAGCAGTGTCTAATTAACAGTGAATTACATTTTACTAAGATAACAAATCCATTAGCTTTTTTTTTTTTTTTAGAATTTTTATTGTCTTTTCTCTATTAAACATTTACGACGAACCGATTGTTATAAACACTAATTATTAGTGTAAAAGATAAATCCCCATAAAAAAAAAGATTTGGCAATTACCGTATTTGACGGCATATAAGACGCACGGCCATATAAGACACCCCCATTTCAGTAGGTCAGATTCAGGAAAAAAGTTTTTTTAGTGTATTTAAGCATATATTGTTGAAAACAGTCTAGCTGTGCATGACACAAGCAGAAACATAGCTGTATAAAAGCAATTTGGCAGTACAGGCAAGCAATAAGCATACACAAGACATCTCGATAGCAGGAAATAATGATAATAATAGCCTAGGCCTACGGGAGGTCTCAAACTTCACCTACGATGTATAAGACGCAGGGCAATTTTTTTAGCCAAAATTTTGGGAAAAAAAGTGCGTCCAATATGCCGTCAAATACGGTACATCTCTGTTGTAATCTAACAAAGTTTACTAAATGAGAGAAAAAAAAACGGAGGTTGGAAACGAAATGGAATCTTTATAACATTAACAAAATACAATAATCGCCAGCGACGTGTGAAGAAGGTTAACAACTGATCGTGGTATCAGACTACTCAGTCAGCATAATACATCCGTATTTTTGAGGATTGAGACATACTCATTAATGTTTATAGGTAGGGTATATGAGGATTGGGACATACCCATTAATGTTCATGAGTAGGGTATATAACAATCTCTTATTTCATGGATACGTATGAGGCTGAATTGCTTGGTGTGTAATGGTTATCGTCATGGAAATTAGACACAGTGACCCAAGTTCAAATCCTGGACGAGGCTGTTTGTATTTTGAGTAGCGCTAATTCCCCTCGGAAACGTACAGAATCCGTCCATTCCCCCTCCGGCTATGGGTAATTAGTAGGGCAGACTGTGTTTTTTTTCTCTTAGTATGGTAAGCGGTTAGGAGAATGAAAATTCTGAATTCAAACCAGTTAATATCCGATTGAAAACTGACCTTATGTCGCCTCCTGCTCATGTGGAGGGGTTGGGTAAATACAAACACCATACTGCAGGTAAGTCAAACTGAATAGACCCCTAGGACCGCATGGATTACATATGTAAGTCATGAGGGCCACACATGACAACTAAGTCTTTAAATACTTCTACATTAACAGAACAAATTGATGATTGCTATCATTAATTTCTTTATTATCAACTAAAATCCAATGAATACAGATCTAACAAACATTTTTAAAAGAAAGGAAAAAAAGACTATTACTGACCGAGTTCAAATATTAAAATGTACGTCCCTGTCACTTTCAGCTATAGCCATGTGTTGATTTGAAGCAGGAGAAGGCAAGAGGAAAGACTCACACCATTTCATTGACTGGGTTAGCCTCCTCCTTCCGCAACTCAAAGGAAGGGGTGGGAGACAATGCGTCGATAAACTGTTTATTAACAGCACATTGCCCTAATGAAAATAAACGACCGTTTTCGCTTAAGAATTTGGGAAAATAACCTGGGGTACTGTAAAAGCGCCGTATTAGTCTGCGTACAGGCCACATCTCTGCTTACTGAGGGCCACATGCGGCCGCGTGTTTGACATGTCTGCCATGCGACTTAATTGTTTCTTTCAATTGTCTTAATTCAAATGCACAGTTCAGTCCATTAATAGATTTTTCCTCTTTCCAGGTAGCCTATCAGGATTATGCCATAAGAATTTTCTTTTAAAGAAACCATCACCTTGCCAACGGACGTCTTATAGCAAACCCCAACCCTTTTTATCATCAAGCCCTAGCACATATACGATTTTCCCAACCCTATTGCGTTTATAGCAAAACCCAACCCTTTTTATCATATATGTGCTAGAAGGCGGTAGCTGATGGTCTTAATGTCCTTGGTATGACGTTCTACTCTATCTGATAGTGAAATTCTAATTCTGGAGCTCTGGAAAATGTGGTATATACTCCTTCATCCCCATTACTCCCAGGTTCACATTGACTTGAAGTGGTAGTACCTGTTAGGATCACATCAATGGGTTAAATAGAAAAAAAGGAGTTTAAAAATGTGCTTAAAAAGAATTCAGTTTTAAAAAATTGAGTTTGGACAAAATATTGAATACCCATCAAGAATTAATTTTTAAAAAAAAACATCTTCGGCATAAAATAACCCAACAAGGGTTGACATGCCTTAAAATCTAACCAATCAATAGAAGCCGCCTATTTGAAATTCTTCAGGGATGAAGAACCAGTGTTTCCACTGTTTTCTTTTAACCGAAATTCAAAGTGATGAATATTATGTTGATTTTAGAACAAATAAAGAACATTAAAAACAACAATATTCATCAATTTGAATTTTGGTTTTTATTCCTTATCTTATATTTTTTCACGTCTATATCTTATGAATACTTGCGTGCGCGCATATATAAGAAAGAGAAATGAGAGAGACTTGTTTTCAGGTTAAGGCTAGGCCTCAAAAATGGCTTAAATCCCCGATTAAAACAACATGTTTCTCGGATCTTTCAATACATGTGATATCGATGCGGTGTGAGGCTGGTGCCATACTGTCTTGAGGAAAACAAGATCATCACATGTGACGGAACGTTTCCAAACACATACACAAAATTTACATTAACTTTAGTGTTTTCAGCCAATTCTGATCTGTCCAAAGTGATAAGCGATGGCTTCGTTGACACTAGAATTTAGTAAGATCAAAATTCAAGGATAAAAACCGGCGTTTAGAATATTATCAACGCGTCTAATCTGGGAAATCTAGAAACACAATTTTCCTATCGGGAATGCAAGTTAAATTTCAGAAAAATTTAAATGACACTAAATGGCATTGTTGAAATTGGCAATTGTAGACAAATCAAAAAAGTATTTCCCTGATCTCTATCTATGTATACATACATATACACACACATATATATATATACACATGCCTTTCAAAAATAAAACGCTGATCAAATACAGTTACATAACTAAAACGATTTTCATCTCCTGTCACATATAAAAACATCCATCATTTTCTTTACCCCAAGATACATCCTGATGAAGGTTCAATGTAACCGAAATGTTTAAACATTGATAATTAAATTCATCCCATTTTCGGAAAACTTGTTTTTTCAAAATTTTCTTTATATTGTCGGATTTATTTTCCATATTTACTCCCATTATATATATATATATATATATATATATATATATATACACACACACACATACACAGAATTTTTTCTTTTATACATATTTTGCTGAACAGGACTGACCTTAATTTCATGTCAGACGATTTTTCCGATCTTTAAGTTTTCTGAACAGTTTTTTAAACGTCAGGTTGATAAGTCCACCGAATGGTTTCATCACAAGTACTTTCGGCACTTCGTTGTGTCAACCTCAGGTGTACTTGTAGTAGAGTTAGTTTCTGGTTCTTTTTTTTTTAACAAGCAAGGTGGTAAGACAAACAGAGTAGCGGTAGGAGTAAGTAGGAGGAGAAACTTACAGGAATATATATATATTCAAAGTTGATCTTACTTAAAGTGGTTTTTTTAAGGTATAGAGCTTCGAGAATTAAGTTTTGTTTCTTTCTTTCTTTGTGCAGTATGTGTGTGTTATTGGTTAGAATTTTCCGGTAATTAGAGGGGGCATGAATGTGATTTTAAGTGTTCCATGATCGAGCTGGTATCAGATAAATGTAGTGTCAAACGGCGCAATAAAGTCGTGATAGTGAGACCAATCTAAGTGCTTTCAATTTTAGAGAATCTCCTAAGGAACATTTGAATTTATACTCTAACCTATATAAACGGCATGTCACCCCGTCTAGTATTATTTTATGCCTAGAAGTTAGGGAATTTCATTTATTGTACATTCATATTTTTCTGTAGTTGTTTCAGATTTTTGCTCAGTTATATAACATCAAGTATTCCTATCTAATACAAATAATTTACAGTTGAATGGTTTCAAGTATTCCTATCTAATACGAATAACTATGGTTTCAAGTAATTAGTTTTATGTAATAATAGTCATTTGTTCGAACAGTTATATGCATTCAAGTAACTAATAATCCTTATTAAACGATTATAGCTCGAGAAACTAAAGTTATATGACATCAAGTATTCCTCTCTAATACGCAAAATTGTTAAACAGATCTATTGGAGATATAGACGGATCTATAACAGGTAGTAGCACTCCGGGTCAAAGTAGACTTGGTAGTAATTACAATGAAGGGATATTTCGCAATCCTCTTTCAGAATTGGAGCCTCACCGTCAGATGCAGTTTACTGTCATACCCAGGACATTCCATTATGGGGGAAATTTCTTACCCCTTTTCCGTCAACGAATTCTAATCCCCGCTTACTAGGCCGACTTTAGAAATAAAGTCATGTGTATTCATTTGCCTGTAAATATTAATTTTTCTCTGGTTCAATTAATCGTAGATTTACCAATTTATAATCAATGTAATTGTGCGTGATATAAAAGAAGACTGAAGTTTCCAATTCCAAAGAAATTAATTCAGGTTAAATTTATTATGTCATTAATCAGTCTGCTTACAAAATATTCTTTAACTGTCGTCGAAAGAGAACGCTAAAGGCAAAAGAAAAAAAATTGTCTTTTCTTTGTGTGAAAATCACATTTTGTCGTCAGACATTTTTGTTCTTTGAACAGACCAAATAAAATTCAATGCTAATTTCACTTTGTTAAGTTGGGTTTTTGTTTTTTTTGTTAACCAAATCAAAGATATTATCAATCTTTGGCTCCCATGATATTTATTTTGTAATTCTAATTTGTCAAATTTAATTATCAAGGTTTCGAATCTTGGACTTGTCAAATTAGATTGACAAAGTAATGTTTTTTTTTTTGTTTTGTTTTTTGTTGTTTTTACAAATCAAAAATATTATCAATCTTTGGCTCCCTTAATATTTACTTTATAATTCTAATTTATCAAATTTAATTAGCAAGGTTTCGAATCTTACCTTTGTTAAATTAGAATTACATGGTAATTGTTAGGTGGGGCAATCTATTTTTTCTCTAAGCGTTTCGTTAGAGTCCAAGCGGTGCAGCCGTACAGTAGCTCTGACAGGGCTACAGCTTGGAAAATGTTCACTTTATCTCAGCGATATCAGATTTACATAGGATCGATAATCTGTTTATAGCATAAAGTAGGTAATGTCGATGGAAACAAGTATTTTAAACACTGCCCTTGACCCTATATAAAGCCTCCGCCTTTAAAAAAAAAAAAAAAAAAAAAAAAAAAAAAAAAAAAAAAGTGACTTAAATCCTATCTATGACGCGGGATAAGGTAAATACTGACTCCCTTACGTGCGCGACATTATAGATAAACAAAATAATTTACAATTAATTGGCATTAAGTATCCGTTTAGAATGTAAATATTTTTAGACAGATCTATTTAACACATATGAGATACTAACAGGTACTACCATTCCGAGTTATAATGAACCAGAGAGTAATTGTAATGAAGAGGTACTCCTCACATCCCGGTTCTCCAGAACTGAGGCCTCACCACCAGACGCAGAGTCTTTTTGTTTGGGGGGGGGGGAGTCTTTTCTTTCTGCAGGGGGATACAGTCAGGGTATTCCCTGCCTCGCTGGCTACGCAAAATATGTTTAAAGTTTCGTCAATTTGGGGATTGTTAAGTCTGTTAATAGAACTAATTAATTAACTAGTACTTAAACAATAAGTTAAATGCAGTTCGTTGAAAATTATTCATTGTTCACTATGAAAATATGTAGCGAATATATGATACAGTGATACGTTGACTTACGAGTTAAACTCGTAAATCAAGGTATCACTATCATATATTCGCTCCGCCTGTACCTAGATTTCCTCGTATATCAAATCAATCCCCCCCCACTATTGAAATAAATTGAAACGCCACAAATCCGTTCAAACCCCCTTCCCCCCAAAAAAAAAAAATATCTTATGTTTTTGTTACGTTTTCTAAATACGAAAAATAGCACGGTATTGTATGAAAATGATAAAATACAATTAATGTGCTGTGATAGGTTTTAATGTTTGTTTGTTTTACAACTAAATTTGTAAATCTAAATGTTTTAGCTCTCAACAGAAAGCAAAAAAAAAAAAAAAAAAAAAAAAAAAAAAGATCGACCGAGTGACAGCTCGTAACTCGAAAAACTCGTAAGTCAAAGTCACTGTATTCCTATTATTAATTTATCCTTTTTAGACAAATCCCTTTAAAAAAAAAAAAAAAGATTAGACTTTATATGAACGATAAAAGGAAATAGGAACACTCGTAAGGTCAATACAGATTCTTACCTCGGTACACCATGTAGACTTGGAGAGGGGTGGGCTATTCCTGTCTAAGACACTCAATATGAGTTGAGTTCCCACGACCAAACAAGGTCACAGGATCAGTGAAAACTATGTGCCTAGACAGAGCCGGTGTTATGGTCTTATTCCCCATCCGAATCTCCGAGACCCACAATACTCCATGTCAATTTTCATGAATGAGTATTCATGGAAAATATTTAAAACCCTTTCGACGGCTCCAAACGGGCTTAGGCTGCCTTTATTTGTCTCATACCCCACCTGTATGGACTGGGCACAATGCTCCGTTTTAACGTGGGCCCACCCACAAGCCGAAGCTAATGGGTGGGAGAGAACAAAAATTGCGTCGATCCCATCGGCATTCCCCCTCAAGTGGGGCGCCTCAGGCGCTGGGCAATAAACCCAGCCCTGTCCCCAAAGGGGGCAGGTATTGCCTGGAGGGATGGTCCTCTGGGATCGACGCTATTATTATAACAGAACCGGTCCAGCGGCCGAAGCTCACCGGACCCCCGGTTGAAACCGGGCGGGGGCTGCCAGTCGGGGGGTAATACGTGCCGGCTCTGCTATACTCTTTATGTTGGTAAATGCCTAAGTATTGCGTTGCGTATCACTTACGGTAATCCGTTGAGAGAGTCCCATCGTGGTGTAATGGTTGGTAAGCAAGCCTTGCAGATCCATTACTATTGAATAGCGAGCTCGATCCTCGCCGGATGCCCCATACTTGCGACCAGTGGCGAAGGTGTTGGATAAAAACCTACTGTAATCCAGCGATATTATATGTACTTTAATTCGGAGTACATTTTTAAAAAATATTCAGGGTGCTATAAATACCAAAAACTATTTCAGAGTGGTGCAATTTTATTTTAATTTAAAGTTTTGTTGGAGCTAGCAATTTGAATGGTTGGTGTTCGATCCCAGGTTACGATTACTTCACATTTGAAAGATTAACGTAACACCGATTTAGCACTTCCACACTTTAGAGCGAGTTAAGCTAATTTATAGAAATGAAAAATAACGATTATGAATAATGCTTGTTAATATATATATGTAGTATTTTGTGTCTACCTATGAGTGGAATAATAGTTCGAATTGTCGCCATGTTTGTATTGTAGGCAGATTTTAACGGCAAGTCAGCCAGTCTAGAAATAGAGTTCATATGTACATTTTGTGTGGTTTATTAAATTTTTTGTTTTGTTTTTTGTTTTGTTTTGTTAACACATTCTTAAAACATCTATTTGCCAAGTGATTGGACACTAACAGATACTATCACAGGTCAGAAAAGACCTGGGAGTAATGGCGATTACGGGGTAATCCACACTCCCCCAGAACTGGAGCCTCGCCATCAGAGTCTAGTGTCATACCAGGATACCCTTTTTGGGAGGGGGATCTTATCCCTCTGTAGGGGATACAATCAGCGTATTATAAGCCCCCCTGACAGGGAGGTCGTTCATATAGCATTCGTTCAGTTAGATACAGGATAATTCTACGGCATATATATTTTTACTGTCCGTAGTAAATATAAGTGGACTATGTCAAGACTATTTACAATTGCACCCCATATTAGGAATCATATGAACGCGACATGGTTATTATATCTGGTTCAGAGGATAAGAGAATCTCTTGTCGACGGAGGAATAGGATTTGTTGAAGGTTCGCTATCATTTGGTTGTGCACTATGAGAGTCCATCTCTAACTTAACAGGAGGACTCTTAGAAGAATCAGATTCGGGTGTTGTTAGAGGAGACGAGCGTTTTCTCCGAGGCAACGAAAGGCGTAAGCTTCCATATTTAGCACGTCTGGGTATTATTCTTGTGACCTCAATTTCTCGGTCTAGTGGAATATCTGCGTCAAATGGGGTTTCATCCTGAGGATTAAAAAAGTTACTGTAAGATTCTGACTGGTTGGATGAAGGTAGTTCGGAATCCAGTCCCTCGTTTTCGGATTCGCATCCAGCTCGGAGGGTTGGAATGCAAACAGAGGAAGTGGCTGGTGCTGAATCACTATCATCGTCTGGAAATAGTTCCACGTCTCTTTCAATGGCGTTATAAGTCACTCGAGAAGACTCAATAGGAATAATATTTTTTCTCGGTTTGCGTGATCGTAAGCTGAAATGTAGATAAAATAAAATTAAAGAAATAAGATGCATTTTTATTCAGTAAAGTATAGCATATAACTCGGGAGTGTCAAACGCGAGATAGAACAATTTCCGAAGTTAATACTTTCCTAAAACCACCTATTTTAATCCTCAAACCCCCCCCCCACACACACACACACACACGCGAGGTTTATCCACAGAAAATCTAGAAATCTTGTAAACCCCCACCCACCTTTATTAAGGGGGGTAAAACAATTGCATAATACAACCTAAATTCTATAAAATAATTTGATTTTTAAAGATTTGTTAAAAAAGTATAACATTAAAATATTTAAAAGTTAAAATAATATACGGATGACAAGACTTTCGGACCACGTCGTGCTTTTATATTTCAGTCGTTTTTACTTTGTTAGTTTTCAGACCAAACGAAATTCTAGATACTCCCTTGATTAGTATGGGACAGTTGCCTCTTGAAAGTTGTATTGTGGGAGGCTAGCACCAGAAATAGGATTTCCGGCATGACACTTTGGGGTTAAGATACGGGCTAGCTGGTTATATATATATATATATATATATATATACACACACACACACACACACATCTGAGCTCTTTAGTTACTTTTAGGGTAGAAAATTCTCTCTACTCAGTTAAATAAAACCTTGTTAATTTCCAACAACCTGATCTTACATTTCCGTTTAATGCTCCGTAATTTATTTGTACGCAAGAAAATAACATACCTAAAGATCTAAACCTGAAAAATAGAAGTAATCTAATTTTATGAACATTTCTAAAGAATGTTTAAGAACATTAGTAAAATCAGATTGTTTGAAAGGCTAGTGGTGGAGGGGTGTCAGATTATAGATAAACTGAGGATTTTTTGATAAGGTAAGAAAAGGTAGATTTGACAACTCACCGGCTTAGACGTTTTACTGGAGAGGAAAGACAAAAATAAAAATATATAGAATATTTTAAGAGCGGATTGTTAAATAAAAACACTTATTTCTATAAATGTGATAAAAAATTAATTTTTTTTGTGTCTGTTTTCTATATTCTAGTCATAACAATTTACTCATGGAATAAAATAGAAGGGAGAAAAGATACTAAAAGTAAAAAATGAATTGAGAAAAATTTGTTTCCAAAAGTTTTCTACAAATTCACATAGTTATTTACTAAGCTTAGCTCAGATGTGTCACAAGGCCAGAAAAATATGGCGCCCAGTAAGAATTGAACTCGCTAACAATGGTCTGCGAATCCAGCTTGCTAACCCTTATACCACATGAGGTGCCCTACGAATTCACATACGTGTATTCATTTTGAGGAGAAATAAATAGCCTATCAGCTGTATTACAGCTCAGCATAACAAATGAAAGGGGAAGTCATCCACCCTGCTCTCACTTTTGGCTCACTATAACCTCCCCCAAGTACGTAATGGCCCTTTTGAGGCCTTGAGTTTGAGACGACCGATATAATTCAACAAGATAAAATAATGGATCCCCAAAGACCTACTGTATGGCGAATTAGCGGAGGACACCCGACCAGTAGGGAGACCACGCCTGCGCTTTAAAGATCTAAGAGAAACGTTAAGATATGTCACATTAACACCAACACATGGGAGGCTTGTGCAGAAGACCGTACGACCTGGCGATTCCTCGTCAGACAAGGAACGAAAAAGAGAGGAAAGCCACCGCGGAAAAGAGAGCCATTCAAAAACTGGTCTGTTTAGCCACTCACGCAGTTGCAGTTTTTTTAAATGGACGCTACGCCATCGTCTTTAATAGACGTAAGGATGCCAACAACAAGACAACACATTAAGAGAATTATGTTAACATTACCTTGGCCAATGGGGACCGCAGAGAATATATTTGAAATTTTCACTACAGCCACGATTAAACGGGTTGTAATCGCCACCATATTTCCCAGTGATTTGCTCATTGGTTGTTCGTCCTCTAACAACAAGTAGTGTGTGATAACCAGTTAGGCATCCAATTGGAATTATAAATAAACCAATAATAGTTAAAAGAATAAGAGCAATAATATAACCAGTCTGCGCCAGATCCTTTTCGTGATTTAGTACATACGTCAAACTTAGAAAAAACATACTCGTCATATGAATAGTCAATGAAATCAAAAGCTGGAAGAAATGTCTATAATTTCTTCTTCCGACACAGTTATTAACCCACGGACAATGATGATCGAAGGTGTCTATGCATTTTCTACAAACGCTACAGTGCGAACATCGTGGGGGTCTGTAGAATTGACAGGTGGTGCACCATTTCAGTTTCACTGTAACTCCCTTGATTGTGACATTTTTATATAAAGGTCCCCTTAAGCTGTCATCACTAAGTTCATCTGATCGAGCTCTGGCATATACTCCAGGATCTATAGAGCTTACTAAGATGAAGTTTGTAACCACAATTAAGAAGAATAGTCCTTGACATATAGGAATGGCCATAGAATACTTTTCAGCTTGCTCTGGGACTATGAATATGAAGAACAGTGACGTGGTACTGAGGAGCAAGAACCAGGCGCATATTGGCGGGAGAAAACGGGTCGAAAACGCACAGGATGCCATCTAGGTACATTTCAGAAGAACACCAACGACCGAGTTTTAAGAAATACCAGCATTAAGAACAAAACAAAATCGGAATTTTCATTTATATAAAATTGCCACTTAACATTTGAAAAGCAAAGGATTCGGGTTCGATACTGGAAAAAGTATTTTTAAAATATTTTTACTGTTATAATATAAATAAATGAATATTCCAATAATGCGTTTGTTCCTTAATCTTCGGACTGTTATCATCTTGCAACACCCCCTGATTAAAAATGAGACCGTCCAAATAGTCCAAGATGAATTGCAAAAACGTAAATTCTGATTATCTGGTGTTGCTTATCTGCCAAATTTTTATTTCTTATGAGTGTTGTCACCTCAGCTAAATAATGGACCATTCCATTTTTATTATAAAGAAGGTAAGAAAGAGCGAAAGAAAGAACGAAAGAAAGAACGAGCGAATAATAATAATAATAATAATAATAATAATAATAATAATAATAATCTGTTTCAATCGAACATGAGAAAGAAATAAAGAAAAGAGAGTTAAATCATTATACTTTTTACATATCGAACTATTTGCGATAGCTCTTAAGTAAATATATCAAACGAAGTAATAATTAAATCATCATACTGTGTTCCATCCACAGGTCCTGCTAGGTTACATTTAACATGATTATTAGGACGGATTTTAAAACTACAGTCATCAAAATACGCCAATTATTCTATGATATCCTAAACGAATCCTATATGTACTTATATCGGGGAGGGGAGGGAATAATTGAAATTTTATTCATACAAAATTCCCCCAATGATATGAAAGTGAGAAGGGGGCAAAAGGAAAAATATACACAATTAAAAAATAAGTATTAGTCCGGATCCCCCACCTCACTCACGAGGTAATATATTAGAAGAACGAGTTGATGGTTTGGTTTGGGTTTTGTTGGGGGGGGGGGGTTAATGGCATACCAATATTCGTAGGTTATTCAATGCCAAAATTACTCTTGTAGAAGAACATTAGTGGCGGTACTTAGCTCATAGCTGGAGAAACGAGTTAATGCGAAGCGGGAAAAAAACTCATGAAACCACTCGCTCATCTTGATTCTCTGTCATCTAATGGGGAGGGAGGAATAATTAAAATGAAAAAAGAAGGAAACTAATTTTTTTTTTTTAAATAAATAAGGCCAATGCGCTTCCATACTCTAGCTAAGTTAAATATTTCCCTCGGTAATGCATATGGAATCTGTACATTTATTTATTTATTTATTCAATTATTGTACCTACCTAGGTTTGGTTTGGTTTGTTTTACGGCATATCAACCTCAGTGGGTCATTTAATGCCGACAAAGTTTTGAAATGTATTCATTCTTATATGGATAATCATTTTTTTATAAACACATTTTTCTATTTAACCTATAGATGGGACCCTAACAGGTACTACCACTCCGGGTCAGAGTGGACCAGGGAGCAATGGTGATGAAGGGGTGCTCCACATTCCCCAAAACTGGAACCTCACAATCAGATAGTTTAACGTCATTCCCAGGACATGTAGACCCTCAGCCACCGCCTTCTAGCACCCATATGATAAAACGGGCTGGGGTTGCCATAAGGGCAATAGGGTTGTGGCAATCATATAGGTGCTAGGGCTTGACGTGACCAGCTGATTGATCGGAGAAGGCCTCTCTGACCGCCCGTCTAGCCCAAGAAAGGGCCAAAGTGGAGTATTGCAAGTCGTGAACTGCTCAACCACTTGGGTTCTATCCTTAAGCATCACAGGTCGCCACCCATGGCCAACAGGTGGCTCTATTGGGGGAATCTTACCCCTCTGCAGAGGTGCAGTCGGTACATTCTAACGCCCCACCGACAGGGCGGACCTACCTAGGAGTCGATGAGAAATCAAACATTCCATGATAGGTTCGATAATCTAAAAAGTTTGGCAACAACTAGTCTCATTATTTTCTGTTTTATTTCTGGTAGAGGCGTGTGGTGTAATGGTTAGAGTCGTGGGAAATTGATTCGTCGACCCGAGATCAAATCCTGGACGAGACTATTTACATTTCACGTAGCGCTAATACCCTTGAGAAAGGTATGAATTTAACTACTCTCCCTCCAGCTATGGGTAAATAGTAGGACAGACTGGGCTCTTTAACCTTGGTTAGGCAACCAGTCTAGGAGAAGTAAAACTCAGAATTCAAACCTCAAACTTTGATTAATAACTTGACCTTGTTGTTTAACCTTGGTATGACAATCGGTCTAGGAGAAGGAAAACTCTTAATTCAAAACTAGACCTGGAGAGGGATGGGCCCCGCCAGTTTATCCCTGCCCAATACGCGCTACATGAGTAGCACACCCCACGAATAAACAAGGTTACGGGATAAGTCTAAAGTCTTTTCTCCCTTTATTAGCTGAATTTCCGTAACTCATTACCTCATTTGTTTAATACAATTTAACCACCGACTCTCTCTCTCTCTCTCTCTCTCTCTCTCTCTCTCTCTCTCTCTCTCTCTCTCTCTCTCTCTCTCTCTCTCTCCCCCCACGAGTAGCATCTGTCCCCTCGTTTAAAAGGGCAAAGTTTAGGTTTATTGCCTTGTGCCTGAGATATCTCCCAAGGAAGATGCCGATGAAGACCAAGCAATCTTTAACGATTTTAGAGATTTTATAAGTTGTGGCAATAGACTAGATGTCCTCCTTCCTGATTTAAAAAACATCCATTATATATATATGGGTCACACATTAAGCTCTCGCTAGATGATTGGGATTATGTAAAAGAGTAGGATCTGCCAAAATATCGTCTGCTTTTCGTATTAAAAACGAATTAAAATTTATTAAACCGATTATTTAAGGTCAAATTGTTGTCTAAGTCGAAAAGTAGTAACATAATGAGCATCAGTAACTGAGTACTTTTGCTAGTATATATATATATATATATATATATATATATATATATATATAAATTACAAACTGCTTTTACACTGATATATATATATATATATATATATATATATATATATTACAAACTGCTTTTACTGATATATATATATATATATATATATATATATATATATATATATTACAAACTGCTTTTACACTGATATATATATATATATATATATATATATATATATATATATATATATATCAGTGTAAAAGCAGTTTGTAATTTCTTTCCTTTATTTCTCATTTTTATTTTATTCCATTTTTTTAAAATTCTACCCAAACTGCTTTTACACTAACCATGTTCTATCTTCTCCCCCCTCCTCTCCTCTGACATATTATATATCAGAAGCTAGGTAGTATTCTTACAAGCAGCATGGTTTTAGAAAATAGAAGACATGTCCACTTATACTAAGTTACAACTTGGAAAATTAAAAGGCGCCGATAACGCCGGTAAATTCCTTACCACTCAAAAAATCACAAAACCGACTAGAAGCGACTCTTTAGCCTTGGTCAGCAACTCATCTAGGACAAGGAAAAGTCTTATAAAACCACCGTTGCCTTGCGGTTCTACCTTATTCCAAGAAAAGGCTAAGGAAGTAAACCCAAAAACATATCCGGAGCAAGAGTCCCTAAGGTTGGTGGTGCTGAATCTCAGTACTTCCCGGCAACTCCAGCGGCACCGTCGTTGCCAAACCACATTGGTTCCTACCTTTCCTTTGGACCACAACGGTTGTGTGGAGAGGGAGGATCTGCTGTTTGGGCGACAGCTCAGCCTCCATAACAACCTGTCCAGGCTACATAGTTTTCCACTACAAAGGGAGAGGACCGCCTTGCTGATAAGAAAGCAACCGGAGTGATGGTATACCAGCAAAGGTCTTGAAAGCAGGGGGCAGCGCTCCTCCAACCACTACACAAACTACTCTGCTGCTGGGAACAAGGATACATCCCTCGGGACAAGCGGGACGCTAACATCATCACAGCTTTGTTTATGATTTGAACTCGGGTCGCTGTGTCCATTTCCTACAACGATAACAATTACACCACGCACCTCCAATTAATCCGTCATTATAGAATTTCAGAATAAAAATGGCCTTTTATTTACTGTCGTATTAACCTCCACGCTTAAACACTTGTTTGGACATCATTTGCCTTAATTTACTTTAGGCTTGAAATTCAGAAAGTAAACACGCCAATAACATCCCACGTTGATATATTTTTATCTAATGGAAATACAGTATGTGCATTCACCGAAGCTCTTGAAGTGATTACAATAATAGTGTGAAGCACTGTGTAAACTAACCTGCATGGATGACAGCTGCCGCCATCTTGGGCAATCTGGTGTACCCTACAAACTTTAAATCTTGTTTTTTCTTTTTTTTTCTTTTTTTTTTGGGGGGGGGGCGGTGTTCTGATTTCTGACATTAGAATGAAAAACAAAAGGTTTCATCTGAAAGCGTTTTATTGACAGCAAGGATCCGTCACCTATGCAATACAGAATAAACAGAGAAACATTTCCAAATACGCAGGCATATATATATATATATATATATATATATATATATATATATATATATATATAGAGAGAGAGAGAGAGAGAGAGAGAGAGATGGGAGTAAAATGAGGAAATTACTCTGACAGTATGTGGAGAAAATGTAGAACCAACACGGGATGTTACAATGGATGGAAATTTATTAGTTGTAGTGTCGATGTTCGAACATTTTGGTTTATAAAGGAAACCTTCTTCAGAACAATGAACAATGTTTGGAAAATGTGTAGAAAAGCTTCGTTACCGTTCGTTGATTAGCGTTATAATTGAATGTTGATGACGTGATTGGTACATGCGAAAGTACATGTTTGTTCTACATTTTCTTCACACACACACACACATATATATATATATATATATATATATATATAGGTGTTCGGATGAATTTGATATACTTATATTTGGTTATTTTTCTCCGTAGGTCAGAGGTATTGACGTACACTACGCATCATTTAAAAGCTTTTACCCTTCTTCATTCATATACGTGATGACAGATAGAATGGATGACTGGAACCCACCTGAATTATGGAAGAGAATAACTTGTATCATGATGATCTGCGCCGGCCATCAAAATAAGGAGATCGTGGTTGCTGCCCAATGCTCCCTGAACACTGTAAAAACAACCAGGCATGAACTGGAGAATTGCGATGGAGACTACGAGGCTATGGCTAGAAGAAAGACGAAAGAAACAGACGACCTGATTGCGTTCGTACAGCAGAATTCCTCGAAAATCTCCAGAAAAAAGTGTTAGAGGATCCTGGCATTGGAATTCGGGCTTTGTCACGTGAATTGAATGTTTCAGTCTTTACCATGAAGCTTGCACTCAATGAAGACCTTCGCTACTACTCATACAATCGTCGCAGAGGTTAACTGCTCTCAGAAAAGGCCCGTGAAAATCGTCTGACAAAGGCGAAGAAACTTCTGAGCAAAGTGAAACATCCTGCTACACCACAAAAAATCTGGTTCTTTTCCGATGAGAAAGACTTTTGCCAAGATCAAAAGCACAACACGCAGAATAACAGATGGATTGCATAGTCCAAAGGACGCTTCCAACTGGGATCGTTTTCGGATGTGTGTCATCTGAGGGTGATGTGATGCCTCCGCATTTTTTCATAGAGGGTATCAGGTTGAATTCAGATGCCTACTTGGAGTTGCTAAATACTGTAGTCAAGCTCTGGAAAACAAGGGTAGCCAATGGTAGGTCATATGTATGGCAGCAGGATTCGCCCCCTGTCACACCTCTGAGAAAAGTCAAAAATGGTTGTCGGCGAATTTTTACGACTACACCAGTTCCAATGTTTGGTCTCCGAACTCCCCAGATCTTAACTCTTCACAAGGAAAATGTAACATCAACTTCCGGAGCAGGATTGAGGCTGTGATCGACGCTAATGGTGGTTATTTTGAGTGACAGTAGTATAATTTCCGTGATTGTTGAATTTCTTTACAATCCATTAAATTTTGTAGTTACCAAGCACTTTTTTCTTTTTCCTTATGAAATTGTCAAATTTATCCCGAACACCCTATATATATATATATATATATATATATATATATATAATATATATGTGTGTGTGTGTGTGTGTGTGTGTGTGTGTGTGTGGTAGAGAATAGAGGGAAAGATGTGGACAAAGGAACAAACTCAGACAAGTATATGTAAGAGATATATTTCACAGTGTATTGAGCACGGCTTCATCAGTCGTTTATAAACATATACTTGTTTACATATACTTGTCTGAGTTTGTTCCTTTGTCCACATCTTTCCCTCTATTCTTTACCACATTCTGTCGGATTTACTCCAACCCTCCTATCCTCATATATATATATAATATATATATATATATGAAAACAATTTTGTGCATGATTTGGCGATCCTCGTGTGTAACATGGGATGGCTAGAGTTAAAGTCTCGGCTCTGCATTCTGTGATCGCTGGTTCGTTCCCCCGTGGCGCAGATCGTAGAATACACTGCTAAGGAGACCAGATAAGGTCGAAACAGCTGCCCCGTGTTCCTCATGTCGCACACGGTGTTTATCAAATTTTCTGGTCGTGGTAATTTGATTTAATTAATTAATACATTCCTCTTTTTTCACACACACACACACACACACACACACACATATATATATATATATATATATATATATATATATATATATATATATATATATATATATACTTTGGTAGAAAGAAAAATTTAAGAAACCGCCATTTGACTATTATAAATTTATTTCAACCAGAACTCAATTTTGCTCTGTATATAATTATTGTTCAGTATAATTTATTTATTAGTTATTATACATTGAGTTCTCTTAGGGATTTGTATAAATCCTCGTATAAATCTATGTTTGTATCAACATGAGCTTGCATTGTGGATGTACAAAAGATATTGATGATCCCAAATAGAATCATCCCTTACATGCTAGTCAGTTGGATTGGATTATTTTACCTTTTATATATATATATATATATATATATATATATATATATATATATATATAACATTAACATATTTCTTGGGTGTTTTATACTTTAAATGCATTTGAATGCACTTAAAATGTTCTTTGAGAATAGACGAATTTCCGGTTCACTTTGCAAGTTAATGATAATTTGGTGGGTGGGGGTCTCTGTTCACGCTGTCATATTTTTCATAAATTTCATAATTCGATATAATGAAGATGGCTTTAAAAAGCCAATTTGAATCCTTCACTCCTTCTTAAGTATTTATTTCCTCAACTGCAGGATGTGACACAAGGTCCATTTTTAGTAAGTAAAGTAAGTTTTAATTCAAAGTTTTCCTTCTCCTAGACAGGTTTCCTAATCAATACTTTATTAAAACAAGTCTCCTTCTTAAGTATATTCATGAATATCATTGTGACCACTGTTCTAAAAGGAACCCAAAAGATTATCGAGTAGTCTAGTAAACTTCATAAGTTTGCAATTATAGCTTTGATAATTTAACCGTTTTCAAAGACGGAATATGTTTGCCAAGGAATTGAAATTTAGGTTTTTGTCGCAGATAATGAAATGTTTCACAAAGTCTCTTCGAAAGAAAGAAACAAATCAGGGTAACTTATATTGATTAATAGGTTTACTCTTGCCAAATTCATCTTTTTTTTTGTTTGTTTGTTTTCCTTTTTCCCTTTTTTTTTTTTTTTTTGCTTCAGTTTCCCGTTTTTGTCCATTCTAATTGTTGGCTTGTATTCACACGGAAAGAAACTGGGTACGTTTTGTTTTTTGTTATTGTTTTTTTTTTAGTTTTGGGTTTTTTTTTTTGTTTTTTGTTGGAGTTTCTTTTTTTTTTGGGGGGGGGGGGGGCTGAGAAATAAAAATTACAAAATCTATTGTTTTTCTCGACTTCTTTTCGAAGAATAAAGTAAATCCGACAGAGTTACACTGTAATTTACAATCCTAATCACCCTGTCGGCGGGACTAAGAATATTCCATTTTCTTCGACGATAACCGTTATGCTACGCCTCCTCTCATAAACACACACACACACACACACACACACACACACACACACACATATATATAATATATATATATATATATATATATATATATATATATATATATAAGTAGTGTGATCAAAATGTATAAAAATTAATGTTTACTTTTTTATACTAATATATTCTTTTAAATTATATATATATATATATGTGTGTGTGTGTGTGTTCTTTTAAATTATATATATATATATATATATATATATATATATATATATATTGATCTGATGTATAAAAGATATCTGGATATGATATATGTATATGCATATTATATTTGTTATTATATATATATATATATATATATATATATATATATATATATATATATATATATATGTTGAAAGGATAAAGAAAGAAAGGAAAAGTAATGTTGAATGGATAAAATTAGTTTAATGAATTACCAACACGTGTTTCGGCTAGAAGTTTGGTAATTTATTTATTTGTTTGTTTTTAATATAATCTTAGTGATCATTGTTTAAAAAAAATGTGTCATAATAAAATACAGAAATAAAATCAAATAAAATAAAGTTTTTTAGTATTTTTCGTTAGGGGACATTATATATATATATATATATATATATATATATATATATATATATATATATATATATATATATATATATATATATATACCCTTCGTTTTGTTTTATTGATGCTGATGATTTAATGTATTTAATGTTCGTTATGTAACTTCTTTTTTTTTTTCTTTTTTTTTTTTTTGTAGAACCGAGTTGTAATATCTCGAAAGGAACAAAGAGAAATCTTGATCCAAGCGAGTGTAAACTGCAACATATCGATGCAAGAAGATCCCTATCCAACACAAGGTAATGTCACTCAAACATTAAATAATTCTTTTTCAACAATGGAAACTTTCCTTTTACAAAAAATGTTCTCAATAATTTAAACAAATAAACGCATCATAATTGTTTCCACATCTCTTGTTTAAGAGTAAATTTAGTTCAACATCGGCGTCCCATCGTAGTATAATGGTTAGTAAGCTACTCTCGCAGATCCGTTACTACTAAAAAAGCGAGTTCGATCCTCGCTGGATTCCACATACTCGTGACCTTGTGTCACATTCTACCCGTAGGGTAGATACATTTTTTCCAACATCTTTTTTTTAAATGTCTCGAACATATCTATTTAATCCATAGATAGAAGCGTAGCAGATACTACCACTCCGTGTCAGAGTGCGCCTGGATTAACGTCAATGAAAAGATGACTCCCCACTCCCCCATAACTCCAGAGCTCAAGCATCATAACAAGTTTCAGTTTAATGTCATACATAGGACACCCTTTCCGGGGAGTTACCTCTCTGCAGGGGATTTAGTCAGCGTATTCTCTGGACTCAATAGAAATGTGGAGGAACACCCTCTTCCATATACATTAAGGAACATACATTAAAGAATTGAGAAAAATGTAACTGCATATACAAAATATATAGATAGTTTAAAAGTCATTTTTCAACCACCCTGTATATATATATATATATATATATATATATATATATATATATCTTCTCTCATTATAATGGAGATTGTGTGTTCGTCTGTCTGTAACTGAAACTATATTACAATTCAAGTCACAATTCCCTTAATTATTTACATTCTCCACGGTTTTATTTTAATTAAAACCTCAATTATTAATAAAATTGTATTATATTATTAATACTGTTGGCCTTATCTACAGGTATTTGCCTCTCATCTCACTTATCAGGCGTGACACAAGGACATTTTTATGTGGGCCCACCCACAAGCCGAAGCTCATAGGTGGTAGGTGGAAAAAATTGCGTCGATCCCGTCGGCATTCCCCCTCAAGGGGGGGGGGGGCTCAGGCGTTGGGCAATAAACCCAGCCCTGTCCCTTTAAATTAAGGGGGCAGGTATTGCCTGGGCGGATAGCCCCCTGGGATCGACGCTATTAACTTGTAAAAATCCAAAACCAAAGCCACTGGACCCCACCACGAGGGGTGGGCTTATCTACATACTAATAATATGCAATTGTATTTATATATACAACTAAATAACGGTTTACAGTGTGAACATGAAGGCTAATTTGCATATTGATATTAAAAATTTGATTTTAATAAGTATGTACTTAGTATTATTGATTTCTAATTGTTTGGTTTTAGCTTAATGAATATGGGCAAAATTCTCGGGGATAAATCTTAAAATAAATCCATTAACAAGAAAAAATAACTGTAATTATATTCTTTACTTACTATTTTAACTGAATAGTTCAATTAAGAAAATTTAGCAATGAAAGACGAGAGTGATGGAAAATGATGGAAGAGTTAGTTTCAAAGTTGTTCTATTTTTCGATTATACCCACTCTGTTTTAAATCATTTTATCTGCATTCTTATCTAGTTTAATTGGCCTTTCTAATTTAATATATTTTATTACATTAAACATTTATACTTGTATGCGGAGGGTGCATATATTTGCTAGTATTCATAAATATTCCCCCCCCCAAAAAAAAATAATATCTCTGTTAAGTTTACGTTGAATATTTGTTTTTCAGGCGAAGTTTGGTTATGCAACAGATTTCTACAGTTATTTATGGATTAACTTGGAGCTAACTTGTTGACAAGAAATCTACAACTTCCTAATAACTTTTTTTTCCTTAAGAGAGACGTAGATCAAATGTTGGTTTTGGTCTGACATAAAATTTTGTATATTATTGCTTTGTGCAAAAGAAAATGAAGCAGACGAATCAAATAAAACGATGTGTATAAATCAATGCATCAAAAAGAACTGCATCTTCTGTCTTGGAGGTTAGAAAAAACCATCACAAATCCTAATATTACAGGACAATATTGGAAAATAGAATTTAACAAGTGAAGAGATCGTACTTAGAGATTTTGTTCCGCCATTTATATATTGATTTATCGGAAATTGAACCGTAATAAAGCGGTTCGTGTTTACTGATTCCCAAAGTAATTTAAAAGTAAATGTACAGACGTTCTCTGTTGTAATATCATCCTAGAAGAAAAATACGTTTGATTGATTAATTGATTTTAACGGTACTTCAACTCGTCTAGAGTCTAGAGGTTAAAGAATCGCGTTCGTTGAACATTTATATCTACATTTTTTGTGAATTCTTTCCTTAAGAATTTCTTTCACACAATTTATACGAGGGTGAGTCAAAAAGTAATGCCATTGTGTTTAGGACATGTATAATTACCAACACAGGAACATGTATTATACAGCAAAATAAAGCTGGTCCTCTGTGGATCACATCCCTACTTCTCCACATAGTCACCGTTTCTCTCAATAGCAATGTTCCACTTTCGAATGAGAGCATATATCCCTGTCCCGTGAAATTCTGTTGACTGTTCTTTGAGCCACTTCTTCACTACACATCGTCCTCCATAATCACCAGATTTAGCGCCTTCAGACTATCATCTCTTCGGCCCCATGAAAGAGGGTTTGAGAGGCAAACATTATTCTAGTGACGAGGAAAGGAAATCTGTAGTGAAGAAGTGACTCAAAGAACAGTCAAAAGAATTTTACGGGGCAGCGATACATGCTTTCATTCGAAGGTGGGACATTGCTAGTGAGAGAAACGGTGACTATGTGGAGAAGTAGGGATGTAATCAACTGAGGACCAGCTTCATTTTGATGTAATATGCATGTTCCTGTGTTGGTAATTATACATGTCCTAAACAAAATGACATTACTTTTTGACTCACCCTCGTACATCTTTTGTGATTTTTTTTCTTAATATTTTCTTGCACACAATTATATTATATCAGATATTACTATCTAATCTTATCATAATGGAGATCATGTGTCTGTCTGTCTATAATCGAAACTAAGTCACCACCAATGTCACAATTCCCTCAGTTATTTACGTTATATTTTCAATGGTTATTAAATAATCATTATTTAACCATAATTAGCATCTTGTTTATTAACAATGTCTCTATAAAAGTCTAGCGGAGACATTTGTATGGTTTCAATTAACTAATAATAATCCTTAGTAAACAATTAAAATTCAAGTAATTATTATTAATACAAATAATTATTGCACACAATTATAATCAAGTAATTATTAAATAATCTTAATATTTTCTTGCACACAATTATATTATATCAGATATTACTATCTAATCTTATCATAATGGAGATGATTGTCTGTCTATAATCGAAACTATGTCACCACCAATGTCACAATTCCCTCAGTTATTTACGTTATATTTTCAATGGTTTTAAATAATCATTATTTAACCATAATTAGCATCTTATTTATTAGCAATGTCTCTATAAAGGTCTAGCGGAGATAGATTTGCCTCAAAACAGCCCATAATATAATGTGTTTAATATCCTGCAATGTGTATTATATATCATTAAGAAATAAATGTTTACATAGTATATGATGTGAATAATGTGCATACCGGTTTTAACAAAACCCTGTTTAATAAATAATTACTTGGTGTTATTGTTCTCTAATATTATTTTTTTATTCTCAAACGTATTAAAAGCAATCCTATGTATAATTTTATATTGAATAAAGTAAAAATAAGTGTAATCTTTTTGTGTTCTTATTTAATTTCATTAGTCTTCTAATTTAATATAATATCTAATTATATTAAAACTTTAATACTTGTAACCTGAGAGCGCATTTTTTTTATTTATCTTTTTTTTTTTTGCTTATACAAATAATTTGCACACAGTTGTATACTTTCAATTAACTAATAATAATCCTTAGTAAACAATTATAATTCAAGTAATTATTATTAATACAAATAATTTCCAGTTATATGGGATAAAGTATTTCTATCGAATACGAATATTTTTGTAAACAGATCTATTTGACCTACAGAAGGGACCCAAGCAAGTACTATCACTTGTAATGAATGGGTACTGCACACTCTCCAGATCTCTAGAACTGGAGCCTCACCACCAGATACAATTTAATGTCAATCCCAGGACGCCCCTTTTATGGGGACTTACCCATCTGTAGAAGTTACACTTGGTGTATTCTAATCATCTCCGATAGAGCTGAATAACATATTTGGTCGGTTTAGTTTGGTTTCTTTGTTTAATGACATATCAACCTTCGTGGGTTATCTAATGCCAAAGTCATCCTTGTAAAAGAACAGTAGCAATACTATTTAGCTGGGTAAAGTAATCGAGTTCGAACTCTAGTTGTGCTGTTACGTTCACTTTCGACTAATATCCTTGGGAGAGGTATAACCTACCTCGTTCCCCAGCAATGGGTTTAATAGTACCACTACTGTTCTGTGCAGAAAGGCCGTGTGACCTGGCGCCTCCTTGTCAAACAAGGAACGAAAGAGAGTGAGAAAGAGAGGAAAGAAGCCGCTACAGAAAAGAGAGCTAAATGGAAGGAGAGACAACAGCACTCTCAACACCTACAGAAGCATCACCTTTTGTTTGCAGTTACTGCACACCAGAGACTGCCATTCAAGGATCGGTCTTTTAGCCACTCACGTAGCTGTAGGTAAAAAAATTTAAAAAATAAAATAATGGACACTACGCCATCGTCTTAAATAGACGGAAGGTTGCCAACTGTTCTGTTACAGGGGTGACTTTGGCATTGAATAACTTTGAAGGTTGGTATTTCATTAAACAAAGAAACCAGACCAAACCATTCCCTCTTATTGAAGTAAGAAATTGGCTGAGAAAAATCTAAAATTTCTGTTTTAACTTCTTTTTTATTCCTCAACATGTACCATTCTAATGTTTTTAACTTATTCCATTGAATCTGGATTTTTTAATTAACTAATTAATGAAACTGGAAATGCCTATTTTTTTCTAAATCTTAAAAAGGTCTTCTTTTTAATTCTTTTTCTTTAACGAATTTTCGAAATAATCTAATTAAAAATAATTAATGTGACTCGTTCAAGAAGTTGAACTGAAGTTTTGGGGAGTTTTTTTTTTATCATTTTTTTAATCAACACATCGTGGAAATTAGAATCTATTTATTCACATGTTCTATTGGTTACGCTATGGTTTAGGCTTCGAATCTCGCAAGTGAATTTTATATAATTCGGTTCGTTTTAGCGTAATACAACCCCTCCACACGATATATATCTATATTTAGAGGCGCCCGTGTTATAATGGTTCTCATCTTGTGGAAATGGACACGGCGATTCGAGTTCAAATCCAAGACGAGTCTGTTTGCATTTCACATTGCTCTAATATACTTGAGAAAGGTATGAATCCATATATTCTTCCCCCAGCTATGGGTATATAGTGTAGCAGCTTGGATCTTTAACCTTGGTATGGCAAGCGGTCTAGAAGAAATAAAACTATGAAATACACCCTGTTAAACTCTGCTTAATAATTGACCTTGTGCCACATCCTGCTCGTACGGAGGGGTTGGGTAAATGCATACATATATCTGTAAATGATATTTACATGTTTTTTGCTTTGCTGAATTTAGATAATGATCAGATATATAAACTTCCAATATATATATATATATATATATATATATATATATATATATATATATATATATATATTTGTCAGGACTAAGGCTGAAGAGAGATTAGAATATAAAAGCATTTTTTGTTATGCAAGTACCGGGAATTATAATAAAAATTGAAAACACTTCCGTTAGTTCAAATTAAAAGAAGCCCTTTCGACTCGTGCTGTGGAATACGTCGATTGCATCTCTACAAAGGGGTAAGACTCTCCCCCCCAAAAAAAAGAAGGGTCATATGTTGGCAATGAACTGTATGCTTAAGGATGGAATCCTGCTGGCTGAGTACTCCATGATTTGCAGCACTCCACTTTGGTCCTTACTTGTGCTAGACGGGCGGTCGGAGATGCTCAATCAGATCAATCGACTGGTCATGTCAGGCCTGCTAGGACTTGATATGACCAACCGATTGTCCGAACGTATTCTTCTGCAAACAGCCAACCCTTTTTATCATATGATAAATTCAAGATTATGGCTGAGGGTCAACCACCAGTTTATTAATACACGTTTATTAATACACGTGAAGCTGTTGCATTTCACATAGCGCTAATACTCTTGGGAAAGGTATACATCCAACTATTCTAAGTCTGCCTAACTATTTACCCATCGCTGAATGGAAGGTAGTTGGACGCATACCTTTCCCAAGGATATTAGTGATGTGTGAAATGCAAACAGCCTCGTCCAGGATTTGAACTCACGTCGACGAGTCCATTTCCAACGACTCTAACTATTACACCAGGCGCCTCCACATTTTTTCAGTATATCTGCGTGTACAAATGTTTATGGATGGATGTATGTATGTATTTGTGCTTTTATGCCTATGTGTTTGGGCGCCATTGTGTTTTTAAATGTGTCTGAAGCACGCGGGGATGTAGTGTATTGCGCATGCGTGCATACGCTTCTGAGAGGCAAGTATTTATTTTTTCATATTTTTGCCAATCCATCATGTCGGATAGATCACTGACTGTTTATAAATCAAACATTTCTTTGGCACTGAAAGCTCTTTATTTTCTTGTTTGATGTAAAGGGAAACGCCTTAAGAATAAATATGTTTTTAAAAAATTTGTTGTTTTTTTGTTTTTTTTTTGTTTTTTTTGGGGGGGTTGGGTTTTTTTATTTGTTTTTTGTTTTTTTTTGGGGGGGTCCTGTCCTATTCTCCTGCCGAATGGACAGTAAAGATATGAAAGAAAGAAAGAAAGAAAGAAAGAAAGAAAGAAAGAAAAATTTTAAAAAAGAAATCTTATTATTTCTTTAGATTAATTTGCCTTTTCACCAGAACGAAATATAATCAGAAATTGTCAGAAGACGATTGTAGGAATTCGTTTATTTCGTTGTGGTGGGAGGTCGTTTTTATTTTTTTTTATTTATTTTTTTTTTCGATTATTCCCATATGCTATTTTGGACAAAAAATATTAATCGACCTATACACGGGCATTCACCTATCAGCGCACTTATGGTAAAAATCGTTGGTTGGTTGGTTGGTTGGTTGGTTAGATTTTACGGCATGTCAACCCTTCTTAGGTTATTTTATGCCGAAACGTTCTGTTTTATATATTTTTAATGGGTACTCAACGTTTTTTAACTAATTTTTTAAACAAATTTTAAAAAACCCATTTTGTTCTATTTAACCAATACATGGGACCTAACAGGTACTACCACTCCGAATCAAAGCGAACCTGGGAGTAATAATGATCAAGGGGTACTCCACATTCCCCAGAGCTCCAAAATTGGAACTGCACCATCAGATGCAGTTTAACGTCATACCCAAGATACTAAGACCCTTATCCACTGCCTTCTAGCACAAACAGGATAAATAAAAGTTAGGTTCGCCATAAGGTCAATAGGGTTGGGACAGTCATGTAGGTGCTAGGGCTTAACGTGACCAGCCGATTGATCGGAGGGGCCTCTCCGACCGCCCAAAGTAATGGCCATAGTGAAGTCTTGCATGTCATGGACTGCTCAGCCACCAAGCTTCCATCTTTAAGCATAACCGGTCGCCACCCACGGCCAACAGGTGGACCAGTAAGATCTAAAGTTCTTATAATAAAGTTGGAAAGCTCAGAGTAACCCTCCAACGTGGGTACATGTTTGTACATAAAATATTCCGACAAAGTTATAAAATAATAGCAGACTTTATTCCGTGAGCACACAGAAAATACATTCAGGACAAGGAATACATATACTAATTACAAATGGTACAGCAATACATAGTGAACAAATAAATAAACATGTATAAAGAAAGTGATACAAAGTTCCTGCGGGAATGTCACTTACTGATAGCTGGTTGGGGGGCACAGCCCCCCACTTAGAGGTAAGAGGCACAAGCGTCTACACCATGTGAAGTGTTTGCTAGTCCAGAGGAAAGAGATAGAATTCTCCCGGTCTCCCGTTTAAATAGTCTAAGCCTCTACTGGCGAAAACCTGCAGCAAGGGAAGATAACTCTTCTGGACCCCCCTCAATCCAAACAGGGACTGACAATCGCTACAACCCCATTAGGAGAGGAGGCCTTATCCCTCAACAGAGGTGCAGTCAGTGTATTCTACTGCTACCAGCAGTACCGGCAATAACCGTAACGCTAGGCACGATTCCATAATGCATAAGGATTTCTACAAACTTTTATTCTAGAAAAATATGATCATAATAATAGATCCTTTCTACAAACAGTTATTCCACAAAGAATGCTAACAAAGCCAGATCTTTCAACCAAACTAACTTTCTACAAATAACGATTAGTCCCTCTCTATTTCTGTCGGTATTAAATGATCCAGCGGGTTTGATATGCCGAAAACCAAACCAAACTAAACCATCATGGGTATTTACCACACCTTACTGCTACCGGTTTAGCTCAGTCGATAGAGTGTTCTGCTAAGAATCCCAAGGTTCCTGGTTCAATATCGGCCCTCGCCAACTCAGCGTATGCGTAGCATAGGGATCTGTGCGGTAAAGTGATGAGCTGATGGTAGGTGTGGCGCTCCACATCAGACGCCAAAATAATCTCCTTGGTCTAGTGCTAATGAAAAGGTGATAGACTCCCTCGTTGTCTGACTGATACTGACATTAGGCCGCCCCGATGACTTTACTTTACTGCTACACTATCTTTCAACTAAGAACGATTATTCTTTCTCCATTTCTGTCGGCATTAAATGACTCACAGGGGTTGAGATCCCGTAAACCATACCAAACCAAACCAAACCAAACTAGAGCATAATGGTTATTTGTCACACCTTTCTGCTAAAGATAGGATGTGACACAAGGTCAAGTTTGAGATGCACTAGCACATCTGCTATTTCCATGATTTCAATTATCGTACAACGTGACGTATCCATTTCAGTTGATTGGAGGCGGGAAATGTGTTATTTCTTATTAACAGCATGCATATGTCACTTCACAAAGAAGTCAATTAATATGCATACCAATTGCTGATTTAATCTATACATATATAAAGGACAGTTGGAAGCGCGTGATGTAATGGTTAAAGTCATGAGAAATGGACTTGTCGCTCCGAGTTCAAATCCTAGAGGTGGTAATTGCATTTCACTTAGCGCTAATACTCTTGGGAAAGGTATGAATCCTACTCTCCTCCAGCTATGGGTAAATAGTAGGGCAGACTGGGTTATTTAACCTTGGTTAGGCAACCAGTCTAGGAAAAGGAAAACTCTGAATTCAAACCTGTTGAATTCCGCTTAAGAATTTGACTTTGTGTCACATCCTGCTCGTGCGGAGGGTTTGGTAAATATATATAAAAAGGGCAGTTGGTATGTATGTATGTATGTATGTATGTAGGGGGCAGGGTTAGCTCAGTCGGTAGAGTACGCACCTGGGAACCACAAGGTTTCAGGTTCAATACCGGTCCCCGCCAACTCAGCGTATGAGTAGCACAGATTGATTAATCTGATCTGTGCGATAAAGTGCAGAAGTTGACAGTAAGTTTGGCGCTCCACATCAGCAAACACAGGGTTAAATCCACTGAATTAATCGAGATGCCGATTAATTGCAGTCGATTACACGTGTAATTTAGTGGATGTAACCCTGAAGATCCTTATGGTGAAACTCGAGTAGGTTATCACTTGTACCAATATTATAATAAATTTGCTCTACTTATGTATTGAGCACTTTGTATTTGTCATATCGCTGACTTACCCCCCTGAATTCTGCACCACCTAACCATCGTGAAAATATTCACCGGTAAGTCACCTTTTCGATTATATATATATATATATATATATATATATATATATATATGTGTGTGTGTGTTGTGTGTGTGTGTGTGTGTGAGTGTATATAATTGAAGGACAATTTGAAACGCCTCAATATTAACCTGAGTGCTTGGTAAAATCTAGTATCAAATCGGAAAGAATGGCGTAAGACATGTTTCACTAGATTAAAGAGCTTTGAAGAAAATAGACTGAAACATCGAGATCAGTTCCGTTTAACTTTAAAACAAAAACATCTGACTCCCGCTTTAGGAAATCCCATCTGTCAGTGTGACTTCATAGCTCACAGGCTGGGCTGCTATCACAGGCGAGGAAACACAAAATGTCTTGATAGCATGCTCAACATGGGAGGAAACAAATCCCTCACTGTTGACCCTTATATATCGTTCACGATAGGAGAGTCCTCCATATATATATATATATATATATATATATATATATATATATATATATATATATATACCAACTTCTCCGCACGAGCAGGATGTGACACATGGTCAAAGTGGAGTTTAACATGTAGGAATTTAGAATTTTCCTTCTCCAAGACTGGTTACCTAGCCAAGATTAAAGAGCCCAGTCTGCCCTACTATTTACCAAGAGTTGGAGGGAGAGTAGTTAGATGCATACTTTTACTTTTACAAAGGATATTAGAGCTGTGGGAAATGCAAACAGCCTTGTCCAGGATTTGAACTCGGGTTGACGAGTCCATTTCCTACAACTCTAACCATTACACTAATCTGGTATTTGTTGTGCAATGGTTATTGTCGTAGGAAATTCGACACAAGTTGGCCAAATATGTGTCTATTTCAGTCTGGTTCATTGTAGAACCGGTCGCCAGCGGAACTTCCGCGATTATCGGCCCACACACAAGAATGGTGTCTTCAGAAGAACGGTAGGAGTCTTCTCGCCTAAAGGATTATTACCGTGACATGTAGGTCATGCAACGCAATTCCGTTGCTTTCCGATCTCCAGAAGAAGAAAAAATCAAAATCTGTTATTATTATTATTATTATTATTATTATTATTATTGTTATTATTATTATTATTTAAAAAAATAAAAGTACTTGCCAGCTTGTAGGCTTCGCTATACGAGCAGATTACAAAGTTGAGATAAAGGAAAACGAAAAACAAGATGAATATTCAACGTTGCCAGAGAGTTGAAAAGAAGTTATGTAACATGAAGGTGACAATGATACACTAATAGTTGAAATCCTATGATGAGAAAATGACAATTAGTTTGAAGAAATTATTTTCGTTATATTAAACTAATAATCAATTTACTTATAATTAATAAATATATATATATCTTATTATAATGGAGATTGTGTGTTTTTCTGTCTGTAACCGAAACTATATTACTAATCGAGTCACAATTAACATAGTTATTTA